>JBBPCZ010000142.1:15559694-15571210 GCA_037974445.1 Brycinus macrolepidotus | reverse complement strand
TAATGTACAGAACTGCGTGAGTGTGTGTGTGTGTGTAAATTATTTATACACTGTTACACATTTCTGCATATTTTAATTCACACTCTTTTTATTTACTGAAAGGAAAAAAAACATGCTGAGGAAAAATAAATTGTGCAAAGTTGTTCATACAGCGCCCTTCACAATTGTTGGCACCCCTGATAAAGATGTGTATAAAGCCTTTTTTATTACACTAGCATATTCTCACACTGAAAAACATTAGAAAATGTAACCTTAAACTTATTTTTTTAATCCCATTTAAGCACATTTCTCTTAGCCACTCTTCAAAATGAGAAAGACAAGAGAACATGCCATTCAAGTAAGGCAGATGTATGTTGATCATGGGCACCGGAAGCATTTTTAAAGTGGGGGGGGGATGCAGTGCTCTACATATCGGCTGTTGTATGTGGGGTGTGCGTGCTGCTCTCTCTGTCTCAGCTGTGGTCCGGGAGGGAAAAAGTGTGTGTGTGTGGGGGGGGGGGGACAAAACGAATGATTTTACTATAATGGTTCCGGCGCCCATGGTGTTGATCTTCATAAGTCAGGAAATGCCTACAAGAAAATAGCTACTCGCCTAAA
Organism: Brycinus macrolepidotus; assembly: GCA_037974445.1. Classification (NCBI taxonomy): domain Eukaryota; kingdom Metazoa; phylum Chordata; class Actinopteri; order Characiformes; family Alestidae; genus Brycinus; species Brycinus macrolepidotus. Next base: position 15,570,613 of record JBBPCZ010000142.1, on the reverse strand, counting down.
CTTGCCCATATCCACAGTCAGAACAAACATAAAAAGTTTATAACAACTGGAACTGTGACAAATAGGGCTGGACGAGGGCCCATGGATGGTAAGGAAGGTAAAAACAATTCTCCAAGGCTCACTGTTACAGAACTGCAGCAAAGAGTGGCATCTTGGGGTCACCACGTCTCCATAACAACCATTAGACGCTATCCACATGCCAGCAGGTTGTTTGGGAATCATGCCAGGAAGAAGCCTTTTCTGTCCTATAATCATAAACGTAAACGTGTGGAGTTTGCTAAAGGCTCCTGGGGCAAAACGCTAACTAGAACCGTGTGCTCTGGTCAGATGAGACTAAGACTGAGCCTTTTGGCAACAAACACTCCAGGTGGGTCTGGTGTAAAACAAAGGATGAACACTGTTAAGGATGGTGGAGGATCTGTAATGCTGTGGGCCTGTTTCTTTTCCAGTGGCCCTGGGAACCTTGGGGCATGGCATCATGAACTCTTTGAAATACCAAGAAATCTTTAATAAAAATCTGGTGGACTCTGCCAGAAAACTGAAAATGGGTCGTCACTGGGTGTTTCAGCAGGATAATGATTCAAAACCTATGGTCAAATCAACACAGAAATGGTTCACCAAAATCAACCTTCTTCCATGGCCATCTCAGTCCCCCGACCTAAATCCCATAGAAAACCTGTGGGGTGAGCTGAAGAGGAGAGTGCATAAGAGAGGACTCTTTCTATATATATATATATAGAGAGAGAGAGAGAGAGAGAGAGACAGAGAGAGAGATAGAGATAGAGAGAGAGAGTTTAAGGTGGTTGTTATTTATTAAATGTGCTTATTTACTAAAAGTGTTTGGTATGTAGTTTTGTTTGTTTGTTTGTTTATTGAGTGTTCCCGCTCCAGTCTTGTGGTTCACTGAGGACATTAACTGTTTCCCAAAATCCAACGTTACCTGGAGTTGAACAGGTTCCCTCTTACATCCAGGACGTGGCTCTGCCCACCCAGGTGTGGCACCAGGAAGGGGGCGGGATTACCATGTGTCCTCCAAGGCCATTGGCTGACATAGTTACCTAAATGTGCAGAGCTGAGTCAGGAAGAAGGATAGCAAGGAGACCTCTGGATAACTGCACATCTCTCTCTTTCTCTGTATCTCTCTCTCTCTCTCTTTCTTCCCTTCTGTCATTCTTCTCCTCCTGTTTCTCTCTTCCATTTCCATCTCTTTCTCTCCTTCTTCACATGTCTCTACTTCTTTTTCTGTCTGTTTTACACCTTCTTTCAAATCTGTCTCTCTTTTCACATACTTTGTTGTTCCTGCTACTTCTCTCTATCTCTTTCCCTCTCTCTCCCTCTCTTTCTTTACTCTCTCTCTCTCCCCTCCTTCTCCCTCTTCCTCTCCTTCTCAACTTCTCCCTCTCTCTCCCTCGTTATCTCTCTTTCTCTCGCTCTCTGTCTCTGTCTCTCTCTCTCTCTGCACTTCTTCTTTCTCTCCGATTGTGTAATTCTGTGGTTTCTCTTCTTTCTTTGGAGCCACCCAGACTAAATGATACACACACACACACACACACACACATACACACATACTCCGCTATGCTGCAGCGGCCTGCCATGTTTGTTTGTTTGTGTTTGTTTCATTTAACAGGTTGTTTTGTTAACAGGTGTAAATAAGCCAGAGGAGCAACAAGTGGAGCGGTTTGGAGCTGCTGAGGTGAAAAAAAAAGTTTATTACTTTGAACAGTCGCAAATTCAGTGTGTGCGTGTGTGTGTGTGTGTGTGTGTGTGTGTGCCTTTGCCCGTCTTGACACGTCTTACAGGCACAGAGGCATCTCAGCCTGCAGGAACATGACCACGACTCTACAGGTTTGATCATGCAGAGCACACACACGCTCACACACACACACACATACACTTACTCTCTCTCTCTCTCTCTCTCTCTCTCTCACACACACACACACACTCACACACACACACTCTCTCTCTCTCTCACACACACTCACTCACACACACACACACTCTCTCTCTCTCTCACACAGACATATACAGACACACACATACACACTTCACATCATGCACTCCACACGTAGCGCGCTTGGTACATTTTATTCAAGTTGAAATTTTTATAAAACATTATATTTAGCCTTAAAAATGTTAATTGTTTAATCATTTTAATCAGCATCTATTAAATATTGTTCAGTATTGTCTACGAATTATTCTGTATCTACTCTGAATTATTCAGTATCTACTATGAATTATTCCATGTCCACTATGAATTATGCTGTATCCGCTACGAATTACTCAGTATCTACTAAAGAGTTTTCAGTATCGACTATGAATTATTTATTATCCACTGTGAAAATAAAGAGTTCTGCAGTTGTGAGGGTTTGTTTTCTTCCTCATTGTTGTTTTTTTTTCCCTGTGCTTTGTGTATCGTCAGCAGGTGCATGCGAAACTGGAGATCAGTCAGACGGTCAGTCGGTCAGGTGGTCAGTTAGTCCGATGGACAGACAGCCAGTCAGATGGTCTGTCTGTCAGTTGATCAGTTGGTCAACCAGTCTGAGGGTCAGTCGGTCTGTCATCTGGCGGTCAGTCGTCCTCCGTTGCTGGACTCATCCATGCTTTCTATCCTTCATTCCACCGGAGTCTGTGTGTCTTTAACCAATCAGATTTCAGTGGAGTGAAGAATATGAGGCATGGGCCAATCATCTTTATCAGCATCTTCATCAGCGTCTTCATCATCATCTTCATCATCACCTTCAACATCGTATTCATCATCACATTCATCATCATCTCCTCCATCATCTTCATCAACACCTTCATCATCACTGGATGAACGAAGCACTGGTACTGAATGAGTGAATCAACTCTCTGAATCATTTCTGAATCTTAATCTCTCATGGAGGAGATCACGAATGTGCTTGAGATGAGTTTCAGCCAAAATAAAGTCAAAAAAACAAAACTAACATCAACAAGCTAAAGTCAAAAACAGCCCAGTCTCTACACCAACACCAGATCACTTACTGGAAGCACCACATTCTCAAACCATTATAAATTAATTTTCTATTTTTTTTTTAAGTTTCAGTACCCATATTTTGCACTTTTCTAGGCACACGACTTTAATTAGGCCTCAAGTCTCTTCTGACTATTGACTCTATTTCCCTCTTCTTATAGTCCCGCAAGGCTCCGCCCGTCCTGGGGGCTTCGGGCGCCGAGGCAATTAAACACTTTCATTATTTACCCGTGGGACATTTCATACACCACACGCAAACCGTTAATGACCATTAAAGAGACAAAACAACTCTATTAAAACCCCACCGGAGAGACGGAGTTTGAGCTTCACTCATCGTCCCCTCGGGAACAGGGGCGGAGAGTAACATGGAATAAATAAATAATTAAGTGGAAAATCAATAAGTGCATCAAGATCCAGAGAACAATTACAGAAATAAGCAGAGCTGTGAAGCAAAGATGGAAAGTAACTACAGTTAGTCTGTCGGCAGGCCTGAGAACATCCCAAGAACGTCCTGAGAATGTCCTGAAAGTGCTCCTCACGGTTCCTCGAGTGAAAGCAGGTCTCCCTCTAGTGTTCAGTGAAATATTCTGCCACAGCAAATCACAACATACAGCAAATTTCAGCAAAATGTCACATTTCAAACATTTTACCCAATTAAAACATCAAATTTCTGTTATAAATTTTGTTTAAACATTTTCAACCTTTAAATATTACATTTCAAAGGTTTTCAAAATTAAAATATTACATTTCAAACATTTCCAACCTTAAAACATTATATATGAACATTCTCCAATATTTACATATTATATTTAAAATGGTCACAATTTAAATATTCCATTATAAACATTTCTGTCCTTAATACTGTCCTACACAGTCAACCTTGAAACTTTACATTTGACTTTTCTCCCTAAATTTCTATAATTAATTTAAAATTTATCACAATTAAAGAATCTGTCAAAGATTATCAAACTAAACATTTAAGATTTCAGAGTTTTCCAGAATTAATTCACATTCCAGAATTCACATTTCAATTAATTTAAACCTTAATGTATTATAAATGAACAATTTCCAGAACTGAAATATTGAAATATTGTTGCATGCAATATAAGAATTCATGATGACATTGATGTTGTTTGTTATAAAATGTAGAAAACACTAAAGGCCCTTATAAACACTGGACAAAATTACACAGCTAAACATTTCCTAAACATTGAAAAATAGTCTGACAATATATCCTAAATGTTGTCTGTACTTTAGTCCATGTTTTTAGGTAACAGTGAGTCATACAGCATCAGAAACCACATAAACTAGTCTATTAGAGATACTGAACATCTCCACACGCATAAAGGGGGGAAAATTGCAAAGAAAAAACAGTCTGGTCCAACAAGCTGGTTTTAGGTGGTCCAGGCTGGACTGGTTTGACGCAGGCTGGTTCTGGTTGGTACAGGATGGTCACAGATGGTCAAGTTTACTAGGCTAACTGGTCAGACTGATCATAGCTGGTCAGATTTACTGGGCTAGCTGGTTCAGGATGGTCACAACTGGCCAGACTCAGTGATCTGGCTGGTCAGACTGGTTATAGAAGATCAGGTTTACTGGGCTAGCTGGTCAGGGTGATTATAGGTGGTTTGGCTTACTGGGCTAGCCAGTGAGGTGACACAGTCAAGCAGCTGAGAGTGTTGTCTCAGGTCTTGGTGGGACCTTCTCGTCTCTGCCGCACTGCAGCTGCTTCTTCACTTTCTTGTTGGAGACAATGATGACAACAGGGCTGATGGCCGCAAACAGTGACGAGAAGAAGATCCGCAGGTCAGAGACCAGGGCAGACGACAGCGTCTGCTTGACCGTTAGCGTGTAAACCCAAAGGCCGTTGTCCACTCCGTACATCAGCACATACAGGGTCACCAGAGTTACCACGGTAACAGCCGCCCGCTGCTCAGCCGAAGCCCCACCTCCTCCAGTGCCACTCCGGAGACCTTTGACCTGCCGGCTGTGCCGATAAAGGAAGATGAGGATGATGAAGCTGGCTGTGGTCATCAGGGACATCGGGACCACGTCCCTGACCATCTGAGCTGAGCCATTAGTGTCTTTAGCATAGGTGGACGGGAAACTGACAAAGCAGAACTGGACATTTATACTGTTCTCCATCACCTTGGTGTCATTCTTCGCGCCCACCGAGAAGATAGCAGACGGGCTGCTAATGGAGACGTTGACAACCCACACAGCCAAGAAGATGACCCACAAAAATTGGGCAAAGAGGGAGCGGGCAGTCGCCCAAAAAGAGCCAGGAGGTGCGATGCTCAGGCACTGATAGGCGCTCAGTACGAAGGTCAGCCAGATGGAGAGCGCACGGGACGTTCTGCAGGATGATAAAGGAATTAGCATTACTGTAATATGACTGATACATCATTCATACTCATTTTTCACATCAGTAACGACATAAAACATTGAAAATTACATTACAAAAGTACATTGCAAAGCTTATGTAGTAGCAGAAGGAGTCTGTGTTTATAGAAAGCAGTGAGTTGTACAGTGTCAGAAACCACATAAACAAGTCTGTTAGAGATAACGAACACCTCCACATGAGTGTGGGCTGGTTTAGGCCTAATAAATGCTATGTATAAGCTTCCATTACTTGTTAACAACATTAGCAAGTTTGGGTCAGAATACCAGCAAGTCAGAGACAAGTCTGAGACAAAATACCAGCAAGTTCGAGACAAGCCCGAGACCAAATACTGAGAGTCCAAGACAAGTCAGAATCTGAATACCAGTGAGTCTGACTCAAGCTTGAGTCCAAATACCAGTGAGTCTGAGACAAGTCAGAGTCCAAATACCATAGAGTTCGAGACGAGTCAGAGTCCAAATACCAGTGAGTCCGAGACAAGTTCGAGTCCGAAAACCAGCGAGTCTGAGACAAGTCAGAGTCTTAATACCAGCAAGTCAAAAACATGTCCGAGACCACAGATAAAGCATCTTGAGACCGGACTCAAGTACAATATCCCTGACTAACATTACCTGTAGACAAAGATAACTCCCTTGCACCCAGCGTCACTGAAGACGTTAGCGATTTGGAATGTGGCGAGAGTTTCCAGCACACAGCGCACGCCCACCACCAGCAGGTTGGCAGAGGCCAGGTGCAGGACGATGGCGTCGGCTGGCAGGAGGCATCCCTCACGGCGCAGCATCTGCAGGAAGGCCCAGATGACCACACAGTTTCCCGGGATGCCAAACACGGCGAGGGAGAGATACAGCAGCCCACGGGCCAGAAACTCAGCGTCCATCACTCCGCTGAAACACAGAAGAGGTGTCACACAGCCACTGACTCTACCAGGAGGCTACTTATTAATATTTAAATAATTATAATAATTATAAAATAACCATAATCATGAATTACCACAGTTAACCCCCTCAAATCTAGGGGTCAATCCCTTCATCTCCTCACTCTCATAACCACAGAACTTAAACATTTGCATAATTTATAGCATGCAGTATTTATGGTATATGCTAATTTATTTAAAGCTGCTACTGAATAATTCAAAGCAGACACTGAATAATTATGTGTTTGACAAAGTCTTTTCACAAAGTTTTGCTCGATGATATCATAGACTTAGACTTCTCCAGTCCTCATGAATCTTGGTGTGCTCGTAGCCCCACATGGCTGATACAGAATAAGAATCCCTTCTCGCTAGCGCCCCCTGAAGTGGGGAGAACAGAAAGCATTTTTTGGGAAATAACTTTACCATTTCACAAAAAATTACAAATTTTGTAAATTTGATATGGTGCCAGTTGCAAATGTGTCAGTTGCAGAGCTGCACAAGCCAATATCTTGTGACATAAAGGTTCAAAATTTGATACCCTGCACCACTACCACATTCTTTAAAAGCACACCATATTTTGTGAAAATATGATATTTGTGATCTATGGGGTGCGCTGCAACTGACATTTCAACACCTCAAGAACCGCTAACTACAGAACTCACACATTTTTTTCCCAGTAGATGCTGAATAATGAAATGAATAATTCGTATAAGGTACAGAAGAATTGATTGCAGTTACTGAGTAATAAGATAAAGATTAAACATTAATTGGCAATTTATAAGACATACTTCTGCAATTATGTGTTCAGACACATTTTATAGTAAACATAAGTTTAAAAAATGAAAAACTGAATTAGTTACAGTGGAAATGCAGCGCCAACTAGTAGATACATTATTGTTAGTGGCTTTGGATAAAAACGTCTGGCAAATGATTGCAATGTAATGTAATGTACATTAGTGGACTGTCCATGGTTGTCCAGTTGTGGTCCTGGAAGGTTCCTTTCCTGCTGTAACACCTGATTTACGTGAGAGGTTCATGAGCAGAGAGGTCACCAAAGTCAAACTTGAACCAAAAACACAACATGACCAAACTGGGTCACCCTGAATTAGTGGTTTCTAATGGAACCAGTCATCGTACTGCAGGTCTGTAAGAGGTATATCTGCTCATTTTTCAGTCTTACCTGAGGTTCCAAGCAGGAGAGCCTTCACACACTCCTCTTCCCGTGTGTGTCTTGTCACATTGGACCTCTCTTCACAGCTCCTCCAGCTTTGAGCAGCTCCTGCCACTCTTATACCCTTAACCAGCAGAACCACAGGGAGTATGAGGCACTGCATGGTCCACTGAACCCCTGTTGAGCCCACACTCCACCTGCTCCCCATTATCAGAATGATGTGCAGCTGACTGATCCTCCACTGACAGCTGAAGATCTGCAGAACATCCATCACAGAGTCAAGTTTAATTCTGTAGCCCATTATCATACACAAAGGTCATTCAATATCCTTTACAAGAATGGAATAAAAATATTAAACATAAAAATAGTAGGAAGCAAAAAAAATGAAAAGAAGTAAAAGTAAAGAATACAGAGAAAATCAATCAAAGAAGATTAAAAGTGTCATGGCAAAGCAAATATTTAAAAGAGTAGAGCAGTGGTGTTTTAGCAGCTTTTTAAAGCTACACTTGGTGCAGATCTGATATTGATGGGCAGTTGGTTGGACAGCATAGTGGATAAACACCATTTCACCAGGTTTAGTTTTGGCTCTTTTCACCACTAGCTGAGCAGCTCCTGAAGATCTAAGAGACCGACCAGGAATATATACTTCAAACATATCAGAGATGAAATTATTGAGTGACTTGTACATGATGAGAAATGCTTTGAAATTAATTCTGTGCCAAACTGGGGAGCCACTGCAAGGACCTGGAAGAACTGGAGTGATGTGATCTTTCCTCTTGGTTTTGGCTAGAACTCTGGCAGCAGCATTTTGAATGAGCCAAAAACTGTAGCCACCAGTGTTTGGCCCTCCCTTCTATCCATGCTTCAGTCCATGTTTATACATAACAGTGAGTCGTAAAGTATCAGAAACCACATAAGCAAGTCTATTAGATGTTCCTGAACACCTACACACGCTTTGAGGCGAGTGTGGGTGATGTTAGCACCATGCTAAGTGGCTAGTGAGCTGCTTTAGCCTGGCCAAGCTGTTGTAAGGATGGTCTAGCTAAAGCAGCCAGTAAACCACCTTATGCTGATTTACACTGGATTTACCAGCAGGGTTAGGTCTTAGCATACAGGACAGACCAAATGAGGCCAGTTCTATTTCATTTTATGCAGTAGATCAACATTTGATTCATAATATTGTACATTTATGTAAGATATCAGTTCACGAACAACTGAAACTGATCCCAGCTGTAAAACAGGTCAGTGCAGAGGTCATGGGTCATTGCAGACCCAACAATTTTGCATAATGGGTGGCGTAAACCATGCACACACTCTTCTGGCTCTTCACTTCAGAGTCAGTTTATAAACAGTCATACCGAGCAGCAGCGCCTCCTAATGGAGGGAAATCTCCTTTGTAACAAGCCAAGCCTACGAATGTGTCTTTCAGTGGCTGTTGTTCTGCAGTTAGCATCAGAATTTAAGTTCAATTAAGCCCTAAATTTATACATGTTTTCTTTTACACTTTTACATCTGCCCCCAAACTTCCAACCACCAGTCCTGGTGAGCCCTGAGATCATAATGCATATTTATTTATGTGTTTACTTATTTATTAACTTTTTTCCACAGATTTTCATAAAATGGTTGTTGTCTTGTAAATATTCACAAGCCTGATTATGAACTGGATGCAAAAAACTTGATTTTAATTTCTTTGATAAACTAGATAAAGGTGTTCCAATCACTCAGCAACACACACATAGGCTATATATATATATATATATATATACACACACACACACACACATACACACACGCACACACATATGTCACTCGTCTGAGTCATCAGAGCTGCGTGTGTGTGTATGTGTGTATATATTTGTTCAGTATATATAACTGTACTGCACAATAACAGTGTGAGAGGAGGAGAATAATCTGAATTTAAGGTCTGATTGGAAATCAGGCAGATTTATTCACTTCATATTAGCACTTTTATGAAAATTCTGATCTAAACTGACTTCTTCACCAACAGCTCATTTGAAGCAGTCGGGTTAAATGCTGGGCCCTTCCACCAGGCCTTCAGGTAGATGTTTAACATTAGCATTAACATTAGCATTAACCATTGGAGAAAAGTACAGTGAAAACAAGCGGTGTTTGTAGTAACTTCTCAGCATCTGTGCACTAATCCCTCCAGTGGTGCTGTGATTACTGTGTCCACGCCGTGTCGCTCCTCAGGGGTGTGTGTGTGAGAGTGTGTGAGTAATGAGGCCCTGGGGAGCAGGAGGTTCGTTCCAGTGCTGTTTTTCAGGCCTGAGGTGGAGGGCCTGTCCTGCTGCAGTCCAAAATCAGCAGGAACGTAACGGGACATTTCAGCATCTCAAACACATTCTAATACAGACATATGATTAAATGCATAGAAGTTGTGTTTAGGACAAAAATACGAAAGTATATACAGCAATTATAAATATTATACACATACTGTCTCGCTGTTCATTCATTTTCTGTAACTACTTAATCGTTACTAGGGTTGCGGGTACCCGGAGATATCCCGGGGCCAACGGGCGCGAGACAGGGACTCACCCTGGGCGGGGCGCCAGCCTACTCCAGGGCGCACACACACACACGAATGGTCAATTTAGAATCCCCAGTTCACCTGATACGGATGTCTTTTGGACTGTGGGAGAAACCGGAGACCCCGGTGGGAACCCACGGCACTATACCAAAGAGTTAATATAATTCTGTATAACAATTTTTTCAGCAACTGACAAGTTAAAGCCATCATAACAAAATCTAACGTCTCTGAAACATTACTGTTAGCAATACCCAGGAGGGAAAAACTGTTCTTAGATTTTATGCCCCCCTCCTCACAAGTCTAAAGGATCACCCGTGTTTTTAATTAAAATATAAAAGTAGAGTTATCAGGTTTTTGTCAACACCTATGTGTGTGTATATGTGTGCGTGTGTGTGTGTGTGTGTGTGTGTGTGTGTGTGTTTGTGTGTGAGTGTGTGTGTGTTTGTGTGTGAGTGTGTGTGTTCTTCAGTCCTGCCAGCCGAGTCTGTAAAGCTGCGTACAGACTTCATTAATGGATGTGAAACAGAAGATAGTTTGGAATTCTTTAAGCCTTGTTTTAGCTTGGTATATATGTGTGTTATTTCACAGTTCTGACTAGCTTACCGCTGTTCTAAAACAAATAAAACAGTCAAAATAAAGATCGGACTCCTCTCTGTCTCTCAGACGTAGTCTTGTTTAAAATGTATTTTTATTTATATTTTCTTTCTGTAAACTGTGACCAGTGAACCCCGACTCACAAACAGCTCAAACCTAAAATGCAGCTTTTGTTTGGGTGTGATTTAGCTTATTAGCATTAGCATTAGCATTGGTGTATATATATATATATTAGGGCTGTTAGAAATATCGCGTTAACTATTTGCGTTAATTTATTTTCTATAACGCTTTAAAATAAAC
>JBBPCZ010000142.1:15535506-15558694 GCA_037974445.1 Brycinus macrolepidotus | reverse complement strand
TATATATATACAAGCAATGCATTCAAAACTGGTTGTATTTGCAGCCTTCTGTAATGCTTTAAATATATGTGCTGAATGAATTGTGGAGGGAATGGGACATTCTGAAACTTTCCCATGTGATGGACCCTTTAATCCCAGTGTACCATCCAATAAAAATGCACTTAGCTCTCTGGATTTGGTCTGTTCTGATCTGTCTTAATGAGAAACTCTGCTTTATTGAATCCTCCAGGAGTTGCATTTATATTGCAGAACTGTTCTTCCAATAGGGGGCAGAATCTCAATTATAGTGTTTAAAAGAACAGATCAGTCAGTAAAGCAGCTGATGTCTGGCTAAGTGGTGGCTACTAACATCCATTCATAGTTTGCAACATTAGCCTGAGCTATTCATCTAATGCTGTTTATCAGAATTATCTGTACCATTGTGGTTCTGCACCAAGATGTTATGGTTCTCTGAAGTGGTGGAGCTCCATCCAGTACCTTTAGGATGAGATGGAGTCAAGTCTGAAATCCAGAACTGATCCTCCAGCATCAGTACCTGATTTCACAGCAATGTTCAGTACAAGTCTTCACTAATGCTCTCAAGGCTGAATGCAATCAAATTCCAAAAGATCTTCTAATAACTGACCCAGAGGAGTAAAAGCTGTTATTGCCACAAAGGAGAAACAAACTCATATATGGACACCCTCGATTTCAGAAGAAATGCTGGACGAACATGTCCATAAACTTGGACAGCGTTCTGCACAGTGCGTTGGTTCTTCTTGTGTGGGTGAAGGAATGTTTGGACAGTTTGACAATGATGGCCTATTTTTAGATACTCATCTTCTATCAAAAACAGTTTGTTTAAAAGTTTAGTAGCTTTTTAAAGAAGAAACATTGGATCTTTATCCAGAAAGATCTGAGAGTAGAAGCCATCAGAGCCTACACTCACTCAGTTTCAGAATAGCACCCTGCTTTCCTGGATCAGGTTTCTTTAAAGGGATAAATTATTCGTTTATGTTTAGATCCAACAAACTGTAGATACTTTCACCCAAGAAACATTTGTAAGCACCTGCATAAAACCACATGATGTTGCTGCATCAAAAACACAATTATTTCTGTGGATGTTGTTTTGTTTGGTTAGAGACATTTATTTCACACAAAGATTTTCTCATGGAGGATTGATGAACACAAACAATGAAATGAGAGAAAGCATGTGACTGTTATATTCAAGTTTTCTGGATCTTTTTTTTTATTTGAGTAAGAAAAAAATTGAAGTGCCCACAACAAACCCTCACAAGAGCTGCCAGCTCAAAAGTCTTTGAAGTATTTACATCACAAATTTAAAGTTCTGTTTCGTGTGGATGTTTTTCGCTCGTCTTTTCCGCTGAAGATCTGTTAGTTCCATGGTTGAAAGAATAAAGGGCAACTCTCCTGGGTTTAAGCCAACTTGCCAGGGTTTTAAATATTTAAAATATTTACAGTCCTGCAATCCAAAAAACTCCAGAGTCCTGCAGCTGTTTCTCATATTTCGAGCCAAGGAATGAGTCCGCTGTAATCTGGATTAGCAAAGTGAGTGACAAAGCAAGGCTGACGAGAAGATCCCCTGAAACGTACATTCCCAACGTTCCTTCTCCTCCAGGACGAGCACTGACCAACGAATGTCCGTGATTACTTAAAAACCCCATTAGTCTGTTACAATGGTTTGTATTATCCATCTTTTAAAAATTAAACAGAACTGAATCACTGAAGAATGAAGAAAAAAATTGTGTCCGGTTTGTCACCTTTTTTCCCTTGTTCTTCAAAACATCCTGATTTCCCAAAGAATTTCCATGAGCAAAAAATAAAAATTCACCAATAAATAGAAATACAGCAGAGAAAAGGTCAAATTAGCTTGAACGTGATCTGGAGTGGTGTTGCAGACAGACAAATCCTTGAGTTGTTTGAAGAGACGAAGGAAAGCCACCAGGAAAAAGTCAAACTAGAGTTAAAGACTGATATGCAGAGGGTAGGATTCCAGACAACAGTCTCCAGATATCTTCCCTCCAGGCTGAATGCAAGCGTAAGTGGAGGCAGCGAGTCGAGGTCAGTTAACTCAAACCGAGGAAATGTCTGATCACACTGAGGTGATGACAATCATAAGATGAGGTGAGATACTGGATATCTGGCTGAGGAGGTCGGGGGCAAGTCGTGAAAGATGACTCTCCGAAAACTCGCAAGGAGGGAAAATCTGCAACACATAGGCAGGCTAGAAAAGAAGAAAAAAAAAAAAGAACAGATCAACACCCACATTTATTCCTGAACATGAGATCTGCATGTTGTTGTGGTCACATAAAAACCTCTTTATTCAATGTTTGACACTTTTTGGCCCAGAATTGCTGTAGCCTTTTTAACCAGAAATCACCAGAAAGGGTCTAAAATTACTTGGAACAATGTATACACTAGACATTAATGTAAAAATTATGGCAATTTTTGTTTAGGTTCAAAGGTAAGTAACCCTGTTCACCACATGCATCATGTACCATGCATAATGAACAAAAACTGTGTGCACACCTGATTGGAGCCAGGATTGGGCACGTTGATGATGCCTGCAGCCAGCTTGGCCTTCAAGTAGTTGATGAAAGCCGATTTGAGGGCTTGTGTCTGGCTTACCACATCCTCCTGATCTCGACCACAGGGCATGGCCAGCAAGAGGCAGAAGTCACTTTCACCCTACAGTAATGAAAATAGAGAAAAAATGAAACCCAATGACCTTTCTTTGTCAAAAAGTCTGCAGGACAGCTGAATCATAAAGAAAAACAGAAGTTTTACTAGATTAGAAACTTACAGTCATTCTGCGAGCCACTCCCTCAAGCTGTGGTGTCTCTAACCTCATTCTCTGAACAATACGCAGAAGAGCACCAGTTTCTGGCACAGGAAGTGACCGCAGGCCAAGAGCCTTGTTTCCACACACAAAATGCAACTGGACAGCTGCAGTGTCATTCTTCAGTGCCAATAGGCCTTGCCACACAATAGGGTACTTCTGTTTGGAGAAAAACGTAAATACACTAAAACAAACAGCAGCTCATTTTGGTATTTGTAAACCATACATATTTATTCTCCGAACTTTCCATAGGAATTCTTTAACAGTTAATTCAAGTTTTTCCTACTTGAATTCCTACTTCTAGGTGTTTTACACACTTGTGACTTACCGTCAAAAGCTGCACCATGTTGACTTGCTGGTGTCCAACATGTTCTACTTTACCATCAGGAGGTGCCTGGCTGTGGTCTGACTCTTGAACACCCTTTGTTGGACAAAAAAAAGGTTAGCATAATTAATAATTATTTAAAAACCACACAGCTTAAAATGTACCGTAACATTCAGCTTAAGACCTTACATTACCTGAGAGGGTGTGATATTTCGAGGTGGTTGGGCGATCCCCAGAGGTGAACTGTCAGGAAATTGAGAGTGGACAGTGCGCAGGTTGGTGTACACAGTTGAGTACTCAGAAAAGGGTGGCACAGCGCCTGAAGAAATCAGCTGTACTCGCTGAGGAGAGGCAATGGAAGACACAGCACCCCTAATTCCCATCATTCCGTCTTTCCCAGGGGGTGACGTGGTCCTCTTCAATTCAGCCTGCTTCAAAGGGTCCTTGTCAACGACAGTCTTTTGTAACAGATGAGCCCGTGGAGACAGGGATGCTGTAATGCTGGTGGGAGTTGAGGTTGGAGGGACAGGCTCAGCAATGTGCCCCTGGTGAAGCTCCGAAGCTGGACGCTCCCCCTGATGGTGTATAAGCATTCGTATATCTCTTGGTGGCACGTTAAACGGCAGTCCACTGTGAATCGGCCCACGGTATTCTGCTGGTAATGACTCTGGTTTAAGCTGAGTCGCTGGTGGTCTTCCAAGTGCTTGATGAAAGCGTCTAGCTTCCTCCTCACCTCCTTCATGGCCCCTTGCATTGGCTGGGTTGACTTTGAGGACCATCTCTCTGTTCCCCACTGCTTGGGGTGATGTGGGACGCTGCTGACCAGGAGGCCAGGTTGAGGTGAGGCCCTCAGAGTGAATGCCGTAGTTCATCATCGACAATGGAGGTGTATTAACTCTTACCTCTCCCTGAGAAAGGTGACCAATGGGAATGGCTTGACCTACGCGATGAGGTGACATTCGACCAAGGTTGCCATGTGTACTGTGAGGTGGCATGATCACAGACTGCTCAGAGTGATGTACACCTTGCACATACTGCGACATAGTAGACAGGCCAGTCGACAACACCATAGAAACACCTTTGGGAGATGAAGAACCAATGGGAGAAGACACAAAAGGGGAATGGGGGTGTCCAGATTTCCGTGGGGACCGTGGTTCTTGTTTGGACTGAATATGTGAAGGACCTCTATCAGTAGGCGTGCCTGGTATGAATCCAACATGATTCCCAGCCGGAGATGGAAGGTGAGGGCTTATGGCAGGGCTTATAGTTGACACCCAGGCAGGCTTCACACTATCCACACTCAGAGGTTCATTTCCTTCTTTCTTGGAATGCTTCATCACCATACCATATTCTGAGTGAAGGTAACCCATAACTTGTGAAGGCCCAGATGTCTGCTGAAGTCTTTTAACAACCCCACTTTGAACTGGAGCATGTGGGTCTAATTTGTCTAGTCCAGAATCCTGCTTAACAGAAGAGACATTTGGCTGAGATTTCAAAGGATGACCGTGATCTGATGGTGGCTGGGAACCTTTTGGTGTAGCTGGCTGAGAGGCACTGTAAATATCTTGCTTCATCTGGGGCATGGAAACCAATTGCTGGGATTCTATGTCTACAGCGCTAGGTGGAGGAATCGGACTTATTTTGGCACTAACTCGATGACGTCCTTCAGTTTTTTGGCCCGAGTGACTCAGAACAACAACTCCTTCAGAGGTATTCACCCTGAGGCCAGCAGTAGGGCCTGTACTCAGGGATGTGCTCTCCACTATGTAGCGACCAGCATTTCCCCCCTCTTCTCCAACTGTTGGGCCATGATAGGCACTACTGTCATCCATGCTGGGCTGATACATCTGTTTCGGAGGCTGTTTGTCCACAAAAGGATTTCCCATTGGAATGCTAGGCTTCTCCTCAGATTCAGGAGGATTGCAAACTCGACTGATGACAGAGGTAGCAGTGGAGGCAATGACAGAAATCACAGACTTCTCACCAAAGACTTGCTTTGTCTCTGGGGATGGTAAGGAGGCTGGTGGTCTAACTACAGGTTGCACTGAAAGAGAAGCCTGTCTGTTTTCATGTGGGGCACTCTTGGTATCACTCTCCCTTGTATACAGGCTCCCAGGTGTAGAACTAATATCTGGAATTGGAACACTTCTTGGTTTTGTAAGAATTTTGCGCAAGTCACTGGCGTTAGCATCACTGGGAGAGGAGTCAGAGAGAGAAGTTGGGTTTTCTGATGGAGTTGAAGATGTTACTGAAGGGGAACCTACTGCTGTCTCTTTAGGCTGGTTCAAACGATCTGTGGGGGAAACCGAAAGTCTACTTGGATGTGAAGGTTTGAGGCAAATGCTTGAGGGAGACAGTGAGGGAGATGTACACTCATAAGGATGAGCCTGAGGTTTGAGAGATGATGGGCTTTTGTTAGCTGCCGGACCAGATGAACTGGGCAAGTCAGGCTGTTCTTTAAGAGGAACCTCTGTTGCTTTAGGAACATCAGCTGTTAAGACATTAGCCGTTAGGCTCATATCTTGCTTAGAGGAAGGAGTAATAACTGCAGCAGTAGCTGGTGGTAAAGTCTCTGTGACTGTTGGTAACTCAGGTACAGATTCTAATGATTTAACAGAAAGACTCTCTGTGTTCAGGGCCATCTCCTTGCTTGCCTCCTTCTTGTTCACACTGGCTTTTTGGCCTTTGGCTCGCTTCTGGGCTTTTGCTCTACCTTTACCCCCTTTTCTTGGGGTTGCTGTATTAGAGGTCTCCTCCTGAATAGTAGAGGAGTTACTCTCAGCAACTTTAGAATCTGGGACTAAGGTTTGAATATCAGAGTCTGCATCTATGACAGTGCTGATAACTGGGTCTTGTGGCAGACTGCAAGACATGTCTTCAGATGTGATGGAATCAATAGCAGCAGCAAGTTCAGTTTCACTTGCAGGGTTAGCAGGCTTTTCTTCCTCTGGTTCATGCACAGGCTCCTCCACAAGTTCAGGTAAAGGAGGCTGTACCACTGTAGGGCTTTTGAACTGAAGTGGAGCAGGCTCTTCTGTAAGCTTGGCAATGTTCTCCACAGCTTGTTCAAGCTCCATTTGGCGAGATAACAATGCCTCATGAGGATCTTTGATTTTTGTGGAAGCTGTTACAGGTTCTTCTTTAATATCACTATCATTCATGACATCTTTCTCAAATCTAGGTTCTAGTAACTGGTCTTTAGGGGACATAACAGGTACAATCTTTTTAGGAGATTCATCATGCCCAGATTCATTCTCACCTGTTTGAAGCCTTACCTTTACTTCAGTCACATCAAGCCTGATTCTGAGGTTTTTGAGACCAAGAGATTTATCCTCAGTCATAAGCTTTGAATTACGATTTAGTCTAGTTGGCTTTGTTCTTCCACTTTTATCCAAAGAAGAGTGGTCTTGAGTAAGGTCAGCTTTTTCTTGGCTTCCAGTGCCTTTCTCCATTTGAGTCATTTTGTCTCTCTCTTGCTTCGTTTCTGAATTAGCTTGCGGTTTTTGTTCCTCTTTTGACTCATTTTCACCTGAAGTATCAGTATGACGCTGATTAGTGCTTTCTTGAGAATCCATCTCTATCTCAGAAGAATCCAATTTTTGCACGCCAGCCTCAAACGTCTTATCCGTTTTGTCTCCTTTCTTCCCAACAGAGGACACTGATCCAATACCCTGACCTGCAGTTTTATTTAAGTAGGTGGAATGTTTACCTTTGCCCACTTTAGTGACTGCTTCATTGTTTCCAGTTTCATTTACATCCACCTCTTTGGTCTCTGGTATTTTAGACTTATCACTCTTTCCAGCCAGATAATCCTCTCCTTGGCGTCGATTCTTAGGTGGACGTCCTCGTCTTGCAGTTGCTGGTGCAGGAAGACTCTCTGGTTCAGGCTGCTGCTGTTGTCCACTATCTCTGTCTAGTAGACGCTTGCGTGCACCGCGGGGTGATTCAACATCTTTTCCAGATTCACCTTCAACTACAGTAGCATAAACAGAACGTACGTTCCTCCGCCTTGCCCTCACAGGGGGTAGATTTTGTTCCATAACCTGCTCTGCATCAGGGCTATGAATGGGAGACTTACCAGTTGACTTGTCTGAAACTCCCTTTGATGACTCTCCTCTTGGAGAAGACGAACGTTTAAGCTTTTCTCTATCAATGCGTTCACTCTTGCGTGTGCTTTGCTTATCCGGTGTGTTTGATGTCAAAACGGCTACTGGTGTTGTAGGTGAGGCCTTGGCTTTCTTGTTTCTCGACCTTGGAGGAGGAGAGATTGCTTCCTCTACAGCATAACTTTCAGAGCATTTGGAATCCACATCTTTAAGTGGAGGTTCAGTTCCTGTGGCTATAGGATCATGTTTTTCTAATCTATCTGCATCATCTGTCATCATAGGAGACGTGGAATTCTGTACTTCAGGGACCTCGGTTTGTGGCTCAGATTCTGGTTCATAGCTCACTTGTGTGTTAGTGGTCTGTATATCACTGCTGGAGACCTGTTCAACATGTTTATCATAAGTTGTTTCGCAATCATTTGTATTTATTTTCATCTCATTTACTAAAGGCTTGGTCTCCTGGCATTCTGAGCTATTTGACTCTGATGTTTCTTGAGGCAATGGATGAGTTGCAATAACCTGTTCAAGCTGCTTTTCTTCTTTCACTGGAACATCAAGCTGCTTAGGTGAAGGAGTCTGGACATTACTTGTTTCCAGTTGTGGTGACTGGATCTCTTTAGCTGTTAAGATAGGAGGCGGTATTTGAGTTTCCTGGACAGGGATTAAATTAAGCACTTGGGAAGGACTAGCCTGAGGTGCTTGTACAGGGCTGACTGGTTTAATCTCAGTTTGCTGAGCATTTGGTTCAACAGCATTGCGTTGATGGGCTGGCTCCTCTTCCTCTTCTGGTTTTTCATTTATTTTTATGTCCACATTTTCCTCTTTTTTGGATTCTTGCTCAGACTTTTCTTTCCCCTTCTGTTGCTGTAGCCTTGTTAACTCTAAAAAGCGATCATGGAAGAGTACTACAGGTTCAGGATCAGGCTGACCATCCACTTGGCCTTGCTGTGCAGCTTGATAACCCACTGGATGTTCAGGATCTTCATGTTTTCGTTCAAGATGCTGAAGACGTCTCGAGTCTTGCTCAAAGATAGAACTGTGAAGAAAGCGAGAGGCAAAGAGCTCCCGCCGCTCCTGTTCTTCTGGCTTAGGATCTTCCTTTCTGTCATCAATTTTATCCTCAGACTCACTTCGTATTTTCTTTTTCTTCATGTACCACGAAGGTGTTGGTCGTGGTGTTGATTCTACCTTTTCTGTATCTTTTCTGCTTCTGAAACTAGCAAAATGGGAGTCACTATCCAGGAAAGACCAATTGTCTTCCCTTGAAGAGGACAAGGATTTTGCACGTTCCAACAAAGCTTTAGTGTCTGGTGTGATTGTCTGGTCAAGTGCAAAGGAATAGAATTTGTTCCTCTCCAGTGACGTGGTTAGCTTGGATTCTGATAATCTGTCTCCACGATGCCGTTCTGGGAAAGACATTGAGGTTGAGGGCATAGGAGAGTTTGGTTTGTGTTCTCTATCTTCCTCAGAATCTGAGCGCACTTCACCAGGCTCCAAATCAGGCCAAAGCCCATATTCTAAATACTTCCGATTTAATCGCCTCTTTTCTGAGCTCCTTGAAAAATCAGGTAACAAGTCCTGCTTTAAACGACTCTCCCAGCGCCTCTGCTGTTCATCCAATAGAGGCGTGCTTTGTTTGGACACCTGTGAGGAATGTACCCGTTTAACAGCAAGGTCCAGGTCTGGGTGAGCATTATCCTCAGACTTAGGTTCTTTTACTTCTTTACCAGTGATTAGATGGGGAACATCCGTATATTCATCCTCTGCATGCTGGGGGACATGTTGAAATCTTGGAGAATGTGTGTTGTTCCATTCAGAGTCTTCACTCTTTGGCCGAGAGGTTCTGTATACACGTTCTCTCTTGGCACTCACATCCATATCAAAATGCTCATGTTTCTTGCTCTTACTCGGTGGAGAGTTATCTGTGACATCCTGTGGTGGTTTGCCAACCTCATGTACCAAGCTACGATGTTCAAAATCTTCTGTGTCCACACGCTGAGGAGCTTCTGATTTTCCTGGTTTATCAGGCTCTTGGAGTTGCTGACGAAGTCTTCGGTTTTGCTCCATTTGCTTACGATAACTCTGAGAAAGGTCAATATCCAAGTACTCCTCCCTGCCTTTGTTGTCCTTTTCTGGAGTTCCATCTTTGGAGAACCGTCTAGGTATACTTGGTCCTGGCTGAGATTTTGAGTCTAAAGACTCCAAGTCAGGCTCAGAATGCTCTCCTTGCCGCACAGATGAGCTTTGTGATTCAGCTCTTACACTGGGATCCACCTCTTCCCTTTGACTAAAGTGAGGAGCTGTTCTCTCAGATTTGGACTTGGAATGTTCCCTCTTCTGTGCCTCTTTTTCTGATGTCTTCACTTCACCTTCTGCCTCTTTTGCAAAAGACGAATTTGCCCCAAAGTCTGGAGGTTGGCTAATCCCAGCATTCTGTTCATCTTCAAGGCGACCTCTTTTCTGTCTTATGGCTTTGCAACTGGGATCACCAAAACGCCTTTTTCGTGCTGCAAGCCTGTCAGAATCCAAAAGGGTCTCTTTACCCTCATTTCCAGGATCGGATTTTAGGTGTTTCTTAGATCTTCCTTTGCTATCCCGGTCCACTGACTCACTCTTGCCCTGATCAAGCCTTTCTCCTTTTTGCGGCTCAAGGCGAGACACAGGATCAGAGGGGGATGGTTCATTTTCACATTTATGTCTCTGTCTTTCTGAGGCATCCATTTCTGAAACTTTCATCTTTCCAGAATTAGAATCCAAACTGGGATCCCTGTCAGCTTCAGAGCGAGGTATGCTAGGAGACTGCACTTTCCCCCTTCGTGACTTTACTTTGTCACCTTTCTCTCTGTCTGGTTTTTCCTTGCGTCTGCCACGCTTGTTCTTCTCCCCCCCACTTGCACGATCTGCCTCAGCCTGTTCCATCTCTCTCTCCAGACTCTCGGTCTTGTAATCCCCTGGAGACTTCTCAGGTTTTTCGAACGGAGGCTGCGGTGGTGATAAGGAGCTACAGCTTCCACTTCTCTCAGATGAGTGCCTGTACACGCGCCGCTCTGCTTCTCTTGAGACACGGTCAGACGGTGATGGTGAAGCAGAGGGAGTCAGAGGACGGCGCTGATGGGATGGACTCCATCTGCTACGGTCAGCCTCAAAACGTTCACGTTCTCTCTCACGTTCCCGCTGAATGTAGCTGTACTTTCTGATATCCTGTTCAAAAGGGTCCCGGTAATCTCTGTATTCTCTAGGGTCTTCATGATAGCGTGGATCATAGTGGTCACCCTGGTAATGGTCCAATTCTGTATAACGTTCACGACTGCGAGCTGGATAGTCTCGCCGAGGATCTTCAGCGTAAATTCCTGGTGTTCGCACATTTTCATAGTACGCCCTTTCAGCCGAAAACTCATGATATGGAGGTCTTCTATCATCTCTGTTAAAGGAAAAATGAATGTCAACATCAGTCAACATTATAGTCAGCAGTCTGATAAATTTGAAAACAGCCCTGTCACCAGATTACCTTCGGTCTGTCGGAATTTCATAAAAGTCACGAATATCTTGTCCTGATGCCTGCATAGAGCGATAGAAAGCCATTTGGCTTTCCTGACTGGCAAAATCAACCTGCAGAGAAGAAGCATATACGCAACATATACAATTACTAATGCCTTCAACCATTACAATTATAGCACAAGTATGTAATGCGTGACATGCTATGAAAACTTTCACAACCTTGATTTTGTTGCCACCAATTTTCCATCCTTTGGTTTCTCTAACAGCAGCTTGTGCAAAATCTGTGTTGTTGTACAAGATGAGAGCCATTCCCTTCATTCTGTCAAACACAACCTATAAAGTTGACAATTCAATAGTTAGTGAACATGATTTATGATAATGGAAAATCAATGAAAACTGCATAACTCAGGTGGGTTTTTACCTTGACCACATGTCCGTAGCGACAGAAGTGTCGTGTAAGGTACTGCTCTGTGATGTTAGATGACAGGCCATCTAGCCACACACAAGTTGTAGGCATACTCTTACCAAAACCAAGCTGCAAAGGAAAAGGGATTGCCATTCATCTAACAAAATCTTTGATCAATTCCAAAATGTCTATTTATTTGCTTAATGATGCCTCACCCACAAAGTTGAACATGCATGGAGAAGGCTATAAGCTTAGTTCTGTATGACGTCATTAGCATGAAGTTATTATTGCATAACATAAGCTGGATGAATACCTTGAGTCTGTTGGCACCCAAGTATTCCCCGTCCATCTTCTTGATGGCTTTACACACGCTCGCAATATCAGAGTATTGCACAAAGGCATACTGAGGAACACCATTTACCCTTTTAATATCAATATCCTGAAAAATGGAAAAAAGGAGAAATGTGAGTACATCGCAGTGCAAGTAAACTCAAAGCATAAGGTGCAATAGCCAGGTAAACTACTTACCACTATCTCTCCAAAGCGCTGAAATACATCAAGTAACTGCTGGTAATTAGTTGTCTTCTCCAAATTTCCAATAAACAAAGTTCGTGTAGCTTTCGGGTGGAACTCATCTATCCGGCCATCCAAGGGACGAAACTCATTTTCACTTTCTGTCTCTGTTACAGGAAAAATTATGAATAAACAAACTATGAAAAAACTGCACAAGTGTACAAAAACTGGCCAATACGTATGGTACTTACCAGGGCCATTCCAGGCAGTGACCTCAATCAGCATACCAAAGAAAAGCTTTCCTTTAGACACGCTAAGAGCTTTCTCTTGGTCCTCTTGCTGTCTGAAGAAGACTAAACCATAACGTTCCTCTGATGCACCATGTATCTGCACAGATGTGACCTTGCCATATTTCTTAAACTCGTGGAAAAGTCCGTCCTTCAAACTTGTGTCTGGGGACAACAAAGGCACAATTACTTTGCAAAGTACTGTACATTAAATAATCTTCATTTCAAAGTAGACATCCTTGGCTGGACATCGCACAGGTTTAAGAACAGAAGGCAAAACATTGTTACAGTGCCACAAAACAAAAAGAATGTGGTACATTCTTAATACTAACCCGTGGATCGCACAGGCAGGTTCTGGACCCTGATGCCAAAGCTCCGACGTGGCTCATCACAGTCCAGAGACAATACAGGAGGTGCAGGAGGAACATGAGTGGCTGCAGACTGAACTGAGCGTGCTCGAGACCCCTCGCTAGAACTGCTGTTTGAGTCACTGCTGCCAGAAAGTGGGAAGAGAGCAAAACCTCCTTAGAACAAAACAGTAAACACAAACGCACTTGCCACCCAAACATCAAATCACTCAACAGCTAGTTTTTAAACACTGAAATTGTAGTGCTAGATCGATCTGTGCCATTTAAAAGAAAGCCTCCAAGTACACATCACTAACTTTTACCAACATCTCAACTGAAATACTCTTTAGGAGAGCAATCTCTCCTAAACCTGTTACAGAAGACTATGCGACAAACCCCGTAGTATGTCCATCACAGTTACTGCTACTTTAAAAACTTCCTTAAGACTCATCTGTTCACAGAGCATCTCCTCACCTAGTGCATCTTCTTGCACTTATCCTACATAAAGATTTTAGCACTTAGAACTCCCCTCTGGTTCTCAGACTGTCCTGAAACTTAAGTGTTTCCTCGTATTGCAAGTCGCTTTGAAGAAAAGCGTCTGCCAAATCAATGAATGAATGAAATGAATGAATACATCATTAAAACACCAAACTCATTGTAACTGAGAAACTCTAACTGGAACTGGCAATGTAAATGCCCACTTTTACACTGCTAAGAGCACTTCAAACATGTAGTAAGTGTAATTCACATATTTTACAGTTTTATGCCTGACATATAAAAGTATTTTCAAATTCTTACCACCGCATAGTCTACACCAGGGGTCACCAACCTTTTTGAAGTTGAGAGCTCCTTCACGGGTACTGAGCCATACGAAGGGCTACCAGTTTGATACACTAGAACAGTTTACCTAAACTTATCTAAACTTAATGTATAACAAACACGTTTTAAATGCTTTTTTTTGTTATTGTCATTTTCAAATCTATATAGATGCAAATGTGATTAAAGAAGAATAGCAACAGGATAAAATTAAATGTTAGACGCTGCTCACTGGTGAGTTGTGCTATTTTTTAGAATGGGTCCGCAGGCTACTCATGTGGTCCTTGGGGGCACCACGTTGGTGACCCCTGGTCTACACGTTATTACTACTGTGGTAAGACAAGCTGAAAAACATTTGATTATTAGTTAAGACACTGCAATATAGCAATAGCAATGAATTTTATTGCTATTTGAAACTACCAGCATGCCTCTCATGATAGGGTGTCAACAAACACTACGGACAACAATCAGTGTCTTGTTGCGGTAGAACTATGCCCTTCTGAAAAGATTAATTGCTGAAAGACTTAACAGATTATGGGACTGGGATTCCTGGCTGGCAAAATGATGCATGACGGGCGCAATCCAGAAACTTCTGGGAAAATAACTTCTAGTGTTTCAGGTAAGACTGCCATGCATTCTACCTTAAAGAAGCAGTTTCTCAAATGGTAACTCTACCTGCCACTGCCGGTGCTGCTGGTGCTGCTGACCGAGTCCGAGCTGGATGATCGGCTGCGTGATCGCGAGCGTGGACCTCGGCCTGGAGAGACGGCCGCCCTTTTGGGCGAGTGAGGGGCCTTGGGTGTCTGTCCGGTGGTCCTTTGGGGAGATGGGTGCCGTGACTGCGAGGAGTGAGAAGACCGGCTGCGACGATGGTGGTAATTCCGATCGACGCGGCGCCCCCTATCATCACGGTAGGGGTCCCTGCGTGCAGAGCTGGACAAGGTGAAGGGATCACGGATTCGGGATTCAAAGTGAGGTTCTGGGGTGTCGAAGCCCCCACTAATTGCACTAACTGCTGGGCTGGAGCTGACCCCAGAGGCAAACATGGTGCGGTCACGGTAATAGTCCGTGTTGTAGTGCCGTGACCTATCAAAAGTGCCACCACGTTCATGGTGTCCGTACGGACTGTGCTCGTACGCTCGATCCCGACTGTCTGAGCTGCTGCAAGAACAAGAGAAAGAAAGAGATGGGAAAGGAGAGGAACAAATGTTCAAAACTGAGTGAGAAACAAGTCAATTACGCTAATGCAAAAATATATAAGACTGCAAAAACTATTGAAAATGATTTACCCTGACAGTAAGCATGATTTTGCTTGTAAAAAAAATGTGTACCATTAGAATAAAAATGAAAAGACAAATGCAAGAATTCCTGTTTTCTGTTAAGTTAATGTGAGGTGGTTAGAAGGCTTGGTTCCTCTTTTCAATGCAGCTCCAACCATTGCATGGATTAAATTCAACTTAACAGGTATAATTTGACCAATTTAACAAAATAATGGTTATAATGAATTACAGAGAGACTACAAATTAATTTTTATTGCTGTAAGTATAATTACTTTCACCTAAGACCTTTGAACAATACTGTTAATGTGACTTAACATTCTCTTACGAACCTTTGATGCACATCTCATTTTGGTCTACACTAGCAAAACCAGATTTAAATGCATATAAGAGCTTTAGTCGCAAACATTTTATACACTTTTCCCCCTTTTATAAATAAATCCACAAACACATGATCACACCTAAAACAACCTGTCAGAAAGTTAATCAGTCAAAACAGCTCTAAATTACTCTCTGAAATAAACAGCAGCCTCAGGGGTGAAGAAGGGCTGCTTGTAGGTTGGCAATCGCTTCTAATATAACCCAAATTATGTTGACTCCTGGTTCCCAACATTACAGTATTTTATTCCACAGCTTTAGTGTCAGTAGGTATGTCTCTAACAAAAGGATAAGTTTAATCTAAATGTGTTTTTCTTCCCAGTAAACTGACATGACGGATTTTACTCAGAAATATTAATAAACAGTAAAATCCTCAGAAGATCACAACCGTACTTATGAGAACACTGATTTATATATTTAGTTGCCTAATGCCTGCATCAATTAGGTAACCACATTAATTAAAAAAAAATATTTATGACAATAATAATAATAAACTAAATATACCTGAATAAAATTTCAAATTTATGCAGTCCTTTGCTTAACCATTCATAAAATCAATGCATTACATAAATTATGGTTTGGACTAAGCAAGGTTTTTACTAAAAATAAATACAAATATGTTAAACTGGTAGCTGAAACTGACTTAACGTACAGACGTTTTAAAAGCATTTCACGTCTAAAAACTCCACTGTGAACCTTATTTTTCCAATATAACACTGCCCATGCGCTCACATTGAATCCTTCTGGTATTTTATTAATAATACATTACACGATATTAAAAAGTGGATTTATATATTTCTTACAAGATGTTTGCCAAAAGGCATAGATTTAGCTATTTTATTCAATACTGAACATGAATTTATCATGAACTCATGGATATTTTATTCAAATATAAAAATTCTCATGTTTAACAGGGTTCAGTCATTTTAGAATCTTACACAGGCTCTGTTTATCATTCTGGGTGCATTTAATATTTATTTTTATTTACAGAATCCTGTTCAACTAATTATTAAAAACCTGTCACAAATCTAACAGTAAGTAACACCAGACTATCACATTTAAATAACTTTTGACATTTATCTAACAAATTAACTAAAATTTTTGAAAACATTAACATTGTTGAACACTAGTATGCTTTAACTTGTTGTCCAGCCTTGGAGAAAGATAACACTGTAGATTAAAAACTGAGTAATGTGAAATTTTGAATGTTTTTGCCACAACTAAAGTTAAACTAACGTACCTGTTGCATAGACAAAAAGGTCAACAGGCTAATTAGTACATTTTATTTATATTATAATTGTAACTATTATTATCCTTTTTATAGCTGGAATTTGGCACCGCTTCTCGTCTGAGCCCGTAAACTCTAAAACTTTAATAACCGGTGTATTGCACATGTATTCAGATTTTTGATCAATCGTTTAAAAAAATCAATTTTTGTGGTTGAGTCGCCTCTGTAACGTATGGTGAGAGAGCAGAGGGGTTAGTCGCCCTAAAAGTGTGTACCGGAGAGTGTGTCTCAGGGCGAGTATCGTGACGTCTCAGCTATGGCGGCCGGAAGGCGACAAAACACAGAGCAAGAAAACAGTTTTACGAAGCTAAAGACACTGCAGACTTCAAGACACCAAAGCTTAGGTAAGTTATTAGGGGGGGAAAAAAGAAAAAAAAAGAAAAAAAAGTGTCACTGTTTGTTGTGATTTAATTGAAAATGATCAGCCTGTGAACGCGTTTATGTGCGCTTTTCCCACCCATTTCTGGGCGAGATTGTTTGTTCCACCCATTTTCAGCCATCCTTAACCATAAATGTCTTGGTAATAGACAGTGAGTTAATACTCCCCTCTGTGGTTCAGCGGTAAAACGCAGCGCTGAATGAAGAGGGTCAGAAGAGGCGTCAGCTCGATACCCCGCAGTGAGCAGAATCTAGCACAAACGTTTTTGGCCATAAAACCAGTGTCTCCAAACACTGTTTTATAGCAACTACGCAATCACACTTCGTAGTTTCACACAGAAAAGCAATCTAGTTAATTAATGATCAAAACTAAGTACTTTTAAGTTGCTAAAACGCAGTGAACACTAAAATAAAACCGCCCAAAGCATGACCTATATAATTTATCCGGGGGAATAATATACTAAACTTTATATGTTTCTTGTTTAACCGTTATTTAAAAAGAGTTAATTTGTCAAGTCACAAAAAAAGTTTCGTTATTTACGGCACTGTAATGCAAGAACCAGAACAAAAGAACTTAACATATATTAGCTGGCAGATTAATTAAGTGTAAAGATCACGTTTACTAAACTATCACCCTTTATTTTACTGGAAATACAACTGGCTGCAAATTATAAACTGCATACTTGAGTTTTAGATCTAAAAATTTTAGATTTTAGAACAAAACACAAACTTTTTGCTAGTGCAGTTCATTTTTTTTTTAATTTTTACTTCCCCCCCAAAAAAAAACTTTTGTTAGTCTAAGCATTTGTCAAAACCTAAAACATTTGGGTACCTCTTAAGTCTAGTTGTTTAACTGAACAAATTTTAATTATGGAAATGAGTCCTCACGTACATATAAACACTACAACTGAAATTTCATCAAAGCTTATACAATAACATTGAATCATTATTGTGATAAATTAATTCAAACTAATCTGAGTGCACAATGTGTACGGTTTTAACTTCTGTAACACTGAACAAGTGCACAGATCTTAGACATAGATCAGCTCTAAAGCTCATCAGAAACAGAAACTGCATAGTAACAAGCAGTTAACTGGATATCAGCCTATTGTGCTATTGTTTCATTTCATTAGTTTAATTATTTTCTCCTGTTTCTTCAAGTACATTTTATTTTAGAGACACTGAATAAAAATGCACTCAGTTTCTGAGTTTTCCCAACTAAATCAAGTGAGAGAAACCAACTAAAAACAGTGTATGGTAAAAATTAAAGCATTGTGATGTTATATTGTTGCCATATCGCACACCCTTTTTTAAAACAAAGCTAAACAAAACTGAAAAATCTACACACAGCAAGAATTAACATTTAAACGGACAAAAGCAGGGAGAAGACAAAAAGCGAAACAAACGGAGAAGGGAGAGAGGGGTTAATAATCCAAACTTTTGGCTCAGAAAGAATCTAAAAGATTTTTCTGCCCAAAGATGGAGAGCATTTTTCTAAAGGCTCTAATGTTAGTGTAATAAAAAAAAAACAAAACCACAAACCAAAAAAAAAAAAAAAAAAAAAAAAAAAACAAAAAGGAGGAAAGAGAGAAGGTGCATCTCTGGGTTAGACAAAGAAAGCACAAAAAGGTGCACAAAGCAGGGCAATACCAACCTTTTCAGAGCAGTACACGACCCTACTTATTCCAAATACAATACAGGCGGGCAAATGTGTGAGCCAAAAACACTGGGGCCAAAAAGAGTGCGAGAAAAAAAACTGGGCGTTTTCTGTGCCTTGGTTGCCATCGCGATAAAAATATCCTCGAAGACGTTCAAGGGGATATCCAAACATCTGCTACACTGACAAAGTTCTTCAAAGTTGGCAGAAATATATTCCTAACTACGGTCTATAAAAAAAAATCCTTTTCTGCATTGGGCCACCTAATTTTTAAATTAGGGCCACCTCTTTTTAAAAAACAACAACAAAAAAAAAAAAGTCTTCCAAAGGTCACTGAAATATATCCATGTTCACAAACTGAGGAGTAATCCCAACATCAGCTTCTGGACAGGGACGGAGGAATAAAATGACTTCAGGTTCGACTTCTCAAACCGACAAAAAGAGGATTTCTTTCAAAAAATAAAATATTCCCAGTCTGTGGTTTCCCAGCACTTTACTTCCACCAGATGGTACAAGTTAGTCAGACTTTGGGATATTCCTTCCCTTGAATGCAGTCCATAGAAAATCCTCTGGTTTGTAAAGTAGCTTCCATGAATGTACTTCTAAAGTCCATTTTAAAGCTCGCTTGAATTAACAGACAGGTACATCCACATTAAGGCCTCGTAATCCAGCAACTCGGCTTAAGATCATATATCCAAAAACAGGGTTAGATCCGAGGTTTTGCAAGACAAATGTTACTTCGTCTATCCGACCGCGAGGTCTTCTGGTCTTCTGCCTTTGGCTTCTCTTGATACAATCCAAAAATGATCCAAAAACGTCCACTGTTTTCCCTCGTCGTCACTCTTTTCCAGTTAGTTCCCGCCCTGAACTCGACTAGCAGCTGAAAATGACAGAATATGAGGAGGCCCTGACCACAAGCGAATACTCCACATGGAACCTGGGATGTCAAACCTCACCTTTTACATGATTTTCTTTTTTAAATCCAATGCCCTTTTTAAAATAGGATCTTTTGAATGGTCCTAAATCCACTGATGTAGTACACGTCCAGGGTTGGCACAGCACCATGAAAGACAGAGTTAGCACAATGACCAGATGGAAGATGGAAAACAAATTGAGCAAGGAAAAACAAAAAAAATTTGATTCTTGAGATTTGAATGAATCTAGCTTCATGTGGAAAAAAGAAAAACAAACAAAAATAAAACAGAAAAAACAAAACATCACGTACGTACTTAATCCATCAATGGCATGGCAAATACTTCCAGACAGGTGATCCGAGGAAGTACAGGTAATATCCAACACTCTTGGGGAGGGGGAACAACGCCTAATATCCAAAACTCACCAGATTCGTCCCCACGATCATAATATCCAAACTCACCAGGATATTTTCCACAGGGGTAATATCCAACATGGAGGAAACATATGGCTCACACAGTAATCCCAAATATTGAAATCATCTCACCTTATATCCACACATTCTTAAAATGATAAAGAGATAAGGGTTAATAATTCCATGAGCGAAGTCGGGCCTCAGAGAATGAAGGGGGGAATCTCTACGAGATTATGTGTCTTATCAAAACGTAAAGGCCTTCGTTCTTTCTCTTTTGATCTTAACCCCGAAAACCTTACCGCCCTTTGACAGTGGGGAAAAAATGCTTTAATTTGACACCATAGTCCCCCTGCAGTTCAGAGGGAGACTGCGTCCACTTACCCGTCTAATCTGCGTTCATAGCGTCCCTCTCTGGTGTGGAGAGACACCGGGGGTCCGTACACGGGCCCCACGGTGCCCCTTGAGAACCCCGCAACTTCCCTCCCATGACTGCTAGAGGGGGAGTTGTCGTCCAGTCCCCGCACCGCACTGGGGACTGAGCCAGGTTCATTGTAATCAGTGCGAAGGTCTCTGTCCCCCATTTTGTTGACCGCATTATGAGCCTTCTGAGCACTTTTGATGTCAACAAAATCCACAAAGGCTGCCACGCCTCCCTCCGAACCCCTCTTGCGGAGGACTTTAACACTTTCCACCCGGCCATACCTGCGGAGGAAGGGCAGAGAGAAGCAGAGAGGTCAGAGGTCTGAGGAAATGAGCAAATGTTAATTCTAATGTCAGTTCTTGAGGCTAGTACCAGTCACAAAAAGCAAAAGGCCCCATGAAGCAGTACATCACTTAAAAATAAGGGGTACGAATAATCTCAGTACAGGAAGATAACGGATTAAATAAAATCGCCATTGGACTGATGTTTTGTTTGATACAAAAAAAATGTTATTCAAATCTAGATTAATAAGAAACATTTCCTAAACACGTGTTATAGAAATAGACAGATGTTACTATTTTATATTGGTCAAAAAGCACTTTGTGTACTGCCTTCCTGACTACCTCCATTGTGGGTTACACAATGCTGTCTAAAAAAATCCCTTGAGATTGCGATTGTGATCTATTTATATTCATAAGAGCCCCAAGAGGCCAGTGAGTTAGACCAGGGAGTAAAGCACGATGTTCCTCCTCATTACTGTCCCAGCACTTACATTCCTCGCGTTTTCTGATATAAACTTCACGAGTTCGAGGTCCTGCTATAATGTAATAAAGTCTTTAGACATTAAAATAGCTGTTTTAGTGCAGCTGGCTCGGTACAAACGCTCACATTTCGACTAAGACCCAAAAAGTTTGCGAGTAACTCGCTCGCTCAGGACTCAAACTTGGATGGTGGACGGCGTGACTCAAAATGGCAAATAGTTTCTACGGGGAATTAGCCGATTAAACACAAACAGCCATTTTAAACAATTAAAACCAGAGTGCAGCTCAACTAGACTGCACAAGTGATCTTCTTTAGGAGCGGAAGTCTCTTTTTAACCCAGTAACAGCGCCAAAACAGCGACTTTTGCCTTTAAAAGCAATTTGTTTTGAGGCGAGAAATTAGCTCGTTCGGAGTTAGCCGGCTAGCTTAGCCGACGAATCCAAATGATCGAAAATAAATTGCTTTTCTTGGCAATACAGCTTCTGTTTTTCGTATTTACTTTGACTGTTTATGAACAATCTGCAGCAAGAATCATACAGAATCGAATTATATTACGAAAGTGAAGGAAATACGATTAAACGGGCGAGGCAAAATTAGCAAAGCGAGCTAACGTTAACGTCGGCTAGCGCCGAGCGGGACAATATCAGAAGTCGCATTTATGGGCTGTTACGGTTGTAAATACGCCATAAATGTGAATTAATAACCCACGACAGGGTGTAATCGGATATTTTTTTGCTGTTTTTATTTTTTATGAGCAGAGGCCCTGTCGATGAAACCTGGCGTTAGCATTAGCATTAGCTTAACGTAGCCTAGCTTAGCATTAGCAAGACGAGGGAAAAATAATAAAACCCTCTTCTCGGGAAAAAAAACCTCACCGTTTAAAATGTTCGACGATTTTCTCCTCTCGAACATGTTCGGGTAAATTTCCCACCCAGAGGTGTCTGGTTTCCCGAACCATCCTTGGCGCGCGGCTCCCCGTTCATGCACATAAAGCTCCTTTTTCAGAAAAAAAAATAAAAAAATCGGACCGTTGGAGACCGTCTCCGAAATGAACGATCGTGTGTGTGGAGGAAAAAGACTCGGGTTCCTGGCTGGTGTGTGTGTGCGTGTCTAAAATGCAGGCGTGTGAACCCGACCGACTGCCCCGGGAGCGCGCAGGCGTGTGAACTCCGCTCCGCGGGAGCGCGCAAAGCGTGTGAACTCTGCTGCCGGGAACGAGCCGCGCGCACTAGAACCCGCCGCGCGCTCCCGGGGACAGACAGGGACACTCTTTAATACACAGCTGGACAAAGAAAGAATAAAAGAGGATTTTATTTGCTGTATTATTTTTTAAACATAAACTATCATTTTGTTCATATTAAAAAAAATATCATTTTTTGCATAATTTTAATCAAACCAGTCACCTTTTATAAGAGTGTGCTCGTGAAGATAAGGTGTACATTATGTCTTGTGTATATACAATATTGGGTCTCTTAAATGTGTGTGTGTGTGTGTGTGGCAAGACACACATTTAAGACACACAAAATTGTATATTATATATATACATACAGTGGCAAAAAACAGTTAAACACACAGAAGTAATGGTCTTATTTGGATGTAATTCACGTGCAGACCAGCGATGGGTATGTAAATGATTCAGTTTGCAAGGAGCTGGCATGTCTAGTCACCAGACACAGAGGATGCCTCGTAAATGCATTAGACAGCATAACAAGCACTTGACAGAGTTTGATCGGGGTCGCATTGTGGGTTTGCATGAGACCAGGTTGTCATATCGTGCAACTGCCCAGCATGTGGGGCACACAGATGTCACAGTTGCCTGATGTTGGAACCAATGGGCAAGTGAGGGCACCCACACATGTCATGAAGGTTCTGGTCACCCAAGACAGACCACAGGATCGTCATATTGTGTACCAAGCATTACGGGACCCCATGATATCTGCACCTGTCTTCCAGACACAGGTATTGGACTCTCTACAACACCCCGTGTCATCCCGCACTGTGTCTCGATGACTGGCATCAGCCGTAGGCCGCAATGGCAGTGTAGGCTGTTGTTAACACCGGCGCAGAGATGGCTGCATTTGGAATAGTGAAGTAACCAGGAGGCATGGACTGATGACGAGTGGCATCGTACCATGTTCAGTTATGAACCTTTCGTCTGGATTACCGCAGATGACCGCCGTGTGCACGTATAGAGGGGACAAGTCCTGCCAATTGTTGTGGAGGGACACATAGGTTGTCCGTTTGATCTGATATTGTAATCATGGAAATACTGTTACATGACCTTTCACCAGATGCAGGTTCATTTCACTTCCACCAATCTTTGGGGGTGCTTGGGTGCTTAACTTTTTTTGTCACTGAGTATAAATATATATATATGAATATATATGTAGCATACAAATAGAAAACAAGACATACTGACATTTCTATACATATGTGGTGTGGTGTGGTATATCGTAATTGCTAGATAAACCTGGATGTCACCATTTTTAGCATGATAGCACACACACACACACACACACACACACATATATATATATATATATATATATGTATATATATATAT
>JBBPCZ010000142.1:15491796-15506046 GCA_037974445.1 Brycinus macrolepidotus | reverse complement strand
TCTCTCTCTCTCTCTCTCTCTCTCTCTCTCTCTCTCTCTCTCTGTCTCTCTCTCTCTGTCTCTCTGTCTCTCTGTCTGTCTCTCTCTCTCTCTCTCTTCCTCTTCCTTATCCAGATGGAGAAAGATGAAACGGTTAGTGAGTCTTCCCCACACATTGCTAACATCGGCCGCCTGGTGGAGGTAAAACACACACACGCCTCTGTTCAGCCACATAATGTCTCATGCACATTTTCTCTCGCTCACATTATTCAATTATGTAATTTCGGACATAAATGTGAGTGTTCAGTGTTTCCATTTGTAACTGTTTGGGTGTGTGTTGTGTGTCCTGTTTCTAGGACATGGAGAACAAAATCCGCTCCACCCTGAACGAGATCTACTTCGGCAAGACCAAGGACATCGTTAATGGCCTGAGGTATGAGACAGAAGTGTGTGTGTGTGTGTGTGTGTGTGTGTGTGTGTTGTTTTTGACCCATGTTTTTCCTATGTATTTGTATAATTACTATTATAGAAATTGTCATCTCTTCTGTTATACTTGGTGTCTTCTTGCTTACATAACATTACCAGTGCTCTCAGGTAAAAATGACTCTGATCATTTTAGCCCGTTCTCTCATCAGTCACACATGCACACAAACACAGGCATGCGCACGCTACAGTGGATCTTGGAGTCTGACTGTGTCTGCGTTGTGCTCTGTTTGGGCATAAACTGGGCTAAAATGGTCGGACTGGTGTAATTCTTACCTAACAGGACTTATTCTGTTATTAATGCGAAGACCCACAAAATATTAGAGAGGATGTGATGTATGAGGCTCATAGGGGATGTGTATGACATCATATCTGATGTGGATGTGGGTGTTCTCTATCTTCATGTGACTGAGAGAGAGTTTTCAAAAGACCCCCCAGGCCGGTGCGGTCCACTCTATTTTCAATTCCCACAGAATCATCTCCATCTGCTTCACCTCCTATTATCTCTCATACACCTCTTCTACTCTCTTCTACTTACCTCCTCTCTTCTACTCTCTTCTTCACTTCTACTCGCCTCTTTTCTTCTACTCTCTTCTCACCTCTTCTTCTCTCTCTCCTCTTCTACTCTCCTATTCTACTCTTCTCTTCTCTTTTCTTCTCTTCTTTACTTTTCTCTTCTCTTTCCTTCTCTTCTCCTCTCTTCTATTCTCTTCTTCTCTTCTACTCTCTTCTCTCCTCTTTTACTCTTCTCTTCTCTCCTCTTCTCTTCTGTTCTCTTTTTTCTCTTCTACTCTCTTTTCTTTGCTTTTTTTCTCCTCTCTTCCTCTTCTTTCTCTCGTATTCTTTTTTCTTTTCTATTCTATCCTCTTTTTCTTTTCTATTTTCCACTTTTTTCTCTTCTGTTCTCTTATCTTATTTTTGCATTTATTTTCTCTTTTCCTCAATCTCATTTTCTTTCATTTCCTGTCTTTTTTGTGTTATTTTCTCTTCTGTCCTCTTCCTGTCTTTTTTCCCCATCATTTCTCTTCTTTTCTCTTGTTTATCTGTCTTTTTTTTCTATACTGTCTCTCTCTCTTGCTCCCTCTCTCTCTCTCTGTCCGTTTTTCAGATCTATCGAGTCACTCCCTGATAATCAGAAGTACAGGCAGTTGCAGAGAGAGCTCTCGCAGGTTCTCACTCAGCGCCAGATCTTCATAGACTAGGGCTGGAGGTAGAGGGCTCAGAATGTGTGTGTATGTGTGTGTGCACACACATGCATGGTTTTGGCGTGATCCTGAGGACGCATGTGTGTGTCCTGCAGCTGCAGCGCTGTAATTGTAGCAAGCTGGAGATCTTCACCAAGTTCTCAAACCTCTACTTTAACACAAAATTACAAAATGCATGCATGTGCCTTGAACACTAACTTTATGAAATAACACAGCACTTCAGTGTGTGTGAAAGAATGAATGTTACATTTCTCTTACATTTTAAATTCTAGTATTAGGCTTATAAACCAAAAACAGTCCTAATTCACTTCTACACCATTTTCCAGCCTCTTTTTATCTCTTAAAATTAAACGGGCCAGGTCTGTTACTACGCCTGATATATGTAAATGACCTCTGTTCTCATTGGCCATATTGTATTGTGCCTTGTTCAAAAATAATTCTAGACTGAAACACTCTTTATAAATGAACTGCTGTAGGCTGAATACGCAGATGTGTGTAAATGTGCTGTTTTTTATAACATGATGAAGACTGCACACTCCAAACGGAGTGTGAGGAAGGCAGTTTAGTTACTCAGGCAGGGATTAATCCTGTTATAAATGCACATGAAGAAAAGAAGCAACGCTGTGTTCACTGCCTCTGTTGCCTCCATTTTCTCCGCATAAAAGCAATATTTGTGTAAGAGTTAGCCAAGTAAGGCGAAAGTCCTGATTTGTAAGACCGGCCCCATTCTGAATGAAATTTAAGGGTTTAGGGAGCAGGGCCGTCGGGTTTAGGGAGCAGGCGTTAAATGTAAATAAAACAGAGAGGCAGGTGGACATGGACTGATGCTATTTGTGTTTTGATTTATTTTACATTTACCGATCAACATTTCCTGTGTGTGTGTGTTCTAATTTCAGCTCCACTTTCTCCGGTCAGTGAGAGAAAGTCTATATCCCAGTGTTAAAGCGCCGCACTTCATTAACCTTTTCCCCGCTTGCATACTGTTTTCTTTTCCTTCTCTCATCCCTCGTTCTCCTGTGTTTCCATCTGCAGGAGCGTCCAGATCCTGGCTGACAAGTCCAAGCAGGAGGCTCTCCGGACCGACCTGATCGGAGCGCTAAACAAACGCAAACAGCAGAGCTAGAGACCCCCTCATCCCTTGCCTCTCTCTCTTTCTCTCTCTCTCTCTCTCTCTCTCTCTCTGTCTCTCACCTCATGTTTATTTTGTCGTTCCAGTTTTTGTCGTCTCTCCCGTCACCGCTGCACTGTCTGGTCCCGTCTGTGGAAATTAAATGACAAAAAAGGAGAAAATGCTTCGCGCTTTTTTTTTTTTTTTTTTGCTTTTTTTTTTTTTTTTTTTTAAAGCAAGTTTCAAGGCATCTCACTTTCTTTCCCCTCTTAAATTGTTCACTCTCTTTCTTCCTCCTCGTTTCTTTTCTCTCTGTAGTATTATATAATTATATAAAGACGGTTACAATAAGGTGTGCGGTGCAGGAGAGATGCGTCCTCTAGCTTTTACTCCAGTCTGTCCTGAAGGGTGTGCAGGTGTGTGCTCTGGGCCCAAAAAGGCCCGGAGGTCATCAGCCCGGTCCGGGACGTCCCGTCTGTCCTGCAGGGGGCGGCAGGATGCTTTAAACGGAGCTGCTGAATCTAAAAGTCTAAAAACAAAAACTATTTACTGAAAAACTTTATAGAGCCACCTCAGTCCTTCCTCTTTCACTCTTTTTTTTTTTTTTCTCTTTTTTTTCCCCCCTTCTCTCTCTCTCTCCAGCCTGAAGCTTTGCACTCTTGTTTTTGTTTGGGGGTGGTATTTTGCGTGTATCTCTGTTTTTTGTTTTTGGTTTTTTTTGTTTGTTTGTTTTTGTAAAGCTTACAGTTCATGTATTATTGGAGCCTCCAGCAACAATAAAAAAGTAAAATGCTAGAAGTTGTAGAACTGTAAATTATGCAATTCTGACGGTGCCCTGTCCTGAAACAGCCTGAGCTTTAGGAGCGCTTCCCCCACACACCCAGGAGTCTAAAAGGAATTAAAACTAATTTTTAAAAAAAAACCCAGAATTTGGAGATTTCTTAGATGACTGAGTCTGATAATTTGTCAGCCTGTAGTTCTAGAGACCACACACCCACACCCACGCATGACCCTACAGCAAATGAGCCCACCTTAGAGCCTGAAGTGACAATCAGACACTCTAAACAGAACATATCCTTTTTTACAGCTTAAAATTTTCTAGCAGTTGAGTTTCAAGTATGTCCAGTATTCTGAACACAGAGTAAATGAGATGCTGTTTTGCGGATTGGCATGAATGTTAGTCCGTTGCTACAATAGACAATTATCTTCACAAAAGTAGCTTGTTACCTTCATTCATGTTTGACAACTATGGCACCAGACACTTTCTGTTGTTTTTTGAGTAATATTTACATTAAAGGTCAATGGTCAACTGGAAAAATGTACTTATTGGAGACGCGTAGGCCTCTAAATGGAATGATTGCCTATTAATGAAATGTAGTAGGTAGAGTTGAGGATTGATTGCTTCCCAAATTTAACATAGGGGTTAGGACATAGGCGCCATCTGGTCTGAATGGAATGTAAGGTGCCAGCATGATTGCTTACAAATAAAATGTAGGGTGCAAGCACAATCATTTCACAGATTTAACATAGGGGTTAGGGCATAGGCACCCCCAC
Organism: Brycinus macrolepidotus; assembly: GCA_037974445.1. Classification (NCBI taxonomy): domain Eukaryota; kingdom Metazoa; phylum Chordata; class Actinopteri; order Characiformes; family Alestidae; genus Brycinus; species Brycinus macrolepidotus. Next base: position 15,501,717 of record JBBPCZ010000142.1, on the reverse strand, counting down.
TTCTGAATGGAATAGAGGACGTAGGGTGCAGATCACGTTATGAGTTAAACAGAGTAGGCTGCAGGCGTGCTTGCTTATTAATAAAAAGCAGGAAGTAGGGTGCAGGCATGATAACATACAAATCAAACGTAGAAAGTAGGTTCAGCCGTAACTGCATCCCAGATTTAACGTAGGACTTAAAATATAGCCACCATCACTTCTGAATGTGGCAAAGGTTATATTGTGCAGGCACGACTGCATACTAATGAAACATATTGGGTGAGGTGAAGGCATGATTGCTTCCCAAGTTTAACAATGGGGTTAGGACAAAGGCACCATTATTTCTGAATAGCACAGAAGGTGTAGGGTGCAGGCATGATCGCGTACAAAAAAAAAAAAAAAGAAAGTAGGGTATAGGCATGATCACATCCAAATAAAACAGGAAGCAGGGTGCAGGCCTGAACTGCTTGAACTGTTTACAAATGAATTGTTTCCCAGTGTTTACAAAGGGGTTAGGACATAGGCAAGATCAATTCTGAACTGAAGTGAGGGAGTAGGGTATAGGCAAGATAACATACAAATGAACCGTAGAGAGTAGGGTGCAGACATAATCACGTAAAGACTGCACTGCCCTCCTAATCGGTCTCCCAGCTTGCATGATAAAATCTTTACAGCTGGTTCAGAACACAGCAGCTCGGCTGGTCTTCAACCAACCCAAAAGGTTGCACGTCACCCGGCTGCTGATTGACCTACACTGGCTACCCATGGCTGCCCGAATTAAATTCAAGTCACTAACTCTTGCCTACAGAGTGACACCCAGCTACCTTAAACCCTATCATTCAGCCTCATGTTCCTACTCGCTCCCTCCACTCCTCCAAGGAACTTCGTCTGGCTCTGCCATCCCTACACGCAAGGCAAACCCAGTCCAGACTCTTCTCTTTTGTGGTTCCCCGCCAGAGGAATGAGCTGCCTAAGGCCACCAGAGCAGCAGAATCCCTCTCTAGCTTCAAAAACCTCCTGAACACTCCTCTGTTCAGAGAGCATCTCCTCTCCTGATGCACTCTCCTGATCTTCTTGCACTACTCCTTCATAAATATTTTAGCACTTAGTGCTCTCCTCTGGTTCTCACACTGTCCTGAAACTTGATCGTAAGTCGCTTTGGATAAAAGCGCCTGCCAAATAAATGTAAAAAATGAATTTCCTCCCAATTTATACTTAGTGGTTACGACATAAGCATGATCACTTCGAAATGAAACCGAGGTTGTAGGGTGTAAGTGCCATAATGCGAGGACTGGAATGTGATACAGGATGAATTCTAGGGAGCAGGTGGGAACACTCCGGCCTCTTGTTCCTGCGCCGCCGCGCGGGGAGCAGCAGGGGGCGCCAGAGACACACAACCCGGTCGGGTTACTCTCTAGTTTCTGCGCAGGTTTGGGTTTTAATCATTAAGAAATGACGAGTTCGGTTCGTTTCGGTTCTGTTCGGTTCAGACACCTTTTTACTGTTCATAATAAAAGAGAATCAGACACGATTATTTTCTTTCACGGGCCGTGTTTCTGTGTAACAGAGTGTCTGAACCTTCGGTGACCTTTGGGTCCCCACAGCGTCCTTAAACCGGTGTGTCCTGTGGGTTTATTCTCTCCATTTTCCCCTCTCCCTTCTTTTTTCCTCGCTCCCTTCTTTCTCTCTCACCTCCTCTTATCTCACCTTTCCTCTTTCTCTTCCCTCTTTTCATCTCCCTGTTTTTCTCCTCTTTTTTTATTTCCTCACTCCCTTATTTTCTTTCTCTATTTCTTTTTAGCATTTCTTTCCCTAATTCTCTCACTCTCTGTTCCTTTTTTATCTGATACCCTTCTTTTTCTTTCTCTTTTTTCCCTTTCTCTCCCTCATGTTCTCTCTCTCTCCTTCTTTTGTATCTTTCCGTTGTTTATCTTTTCATTCCCTTCTTTTTTCGTTCCTTTCTTTCTCTCCCTTCTTTTTCCCTTTCTTTTTTCTTTCCTTTACCGGTCTGTTCTTCCCTTTCTCTTCCTGATTATTGTCCATTATGTATTCATTATATTATTTTGTTTGCAGTTTGTGGGTCAAATAAAAAAGTAAACTGCCCCACTGGTCTATGGTGGCTTCACCCGTTTCCATGACCACACGACCCCCCCCACCCACACACACACACACACACATGCTATCCACCCCCACCCTACCTTACACACACACACACACACACAGAGAGAGAGAGAGAGAAAGAGAGATAGTTCAGATAGTAAAGCTGTTCAGTTTAAGCTCGAGCTCGAGTTAATGGACAGTAATGGACTGTCCTCACTTTGGGCTTAAATTATCCGGCTAACTCAGTGAATTATCCGGCTAACCCCAAACCCCCCACCCCAGACACCCAATGCACTTTTTAAAAGTTGCCCCGACCCCGCCCCCCACCCTCCCTTTGCTTTCTCTCCCTCCGTATTGAAACAGGTTTATGTAAATGCGCGCCGGGGTTGGTAGGAGCCATTTTCACGAGTGCGCGAGAGCGAGCGGAGCACGGAGCGCGTGCGTGTGTGAGAGCGAAAGAGTGTGTGTGTGTGAGAGAGAGAGAGCGAAAGAGTGTGTGTGTGTGTGAGAGAGGAGGTTTTGGGACGCAAACCGCGCGCGCGCTCCGTTTTCTCTCTCGTGCCGGATTACCGAACGGAGCATGGACCCTCGCCAGCAGGCGCGCGCGACGAGAGGAAAAGTTTGAAGCCGGAGAGGAGGAGGAGGAGGAGAGGAGGAGGACAAAGCACGAGAGAACCGCGAGGAGAAACGGCCAGACATGAAGTTGGGCTCCTTTCTCGCTGTGTTTTCCAGCCTCGCGCTCTTCTCCCCTCTGCGCGGCTTCGTCGTGCACGTGGGTGAGGACGCGCGACCCGGCACGGTCATCGCGAGCACGCACGGAGGTGCGTCCTGCGCTCTGGAGCAGGTCATCTCCCCCAGATTCACGCGGAATTTTCTGCGCGTGGACGCGGAGTCGGGGACCGTGTCCGTCAGGGAGTCCCTGAGATGCAAGTCGCTGCCCTCCAACCCGTTCGTGCTGCACACGGTGGCGGACTGCGCAAGCGCTATGGAAGGGATCGAGCTTAGGCACCTGGTGGTGGGTCAGTACCTGGTGCACGTCTGGGGGTCCAGCTGTGCGAGCAGACCCGCCCGCAGGGACCGATGGGACATGGACGTTGTCAGTTTGCTACAAGCACCCCAGTGCCTGGAGGCGGGTGTAGGACTTCTCTGGCCGCAGGACATCCTGCCTGCTGCAAGGACTCACGGGCTGTCCTGTAACCTAACTGGAACATCCTCTTTGTCTTTCGGCGAGGGCCAGCTGGTCACCTCCACACCGCTGTGTTTTCAGGACCACTCATTGCTGGAGTTCGACCTGCACTGCGTGGGAAGAGGTGCCGGGAGGTCTGTGCATGTCCACTGGCGCTTGGGTCAGGGTCCCTTCCGGCAGAGCTACCTAGAAAAGTTGCTGTGGAGTGCAGCAGAGAGTTCTGAGTCTGGCCTGCTGAGCAGGAGGAAGAGGAGTACTAATGCCAACCCACAGTTTCAGCCACCCATGTACCAGGTGTCTGTTCCGGAGAACAGACCAGCCGGGACTTCTGTGGTCATGCTGAGAGCCGTGGACCCGGACGAGGGTGAAGCAGGGAGGCTGGATTACTTCATTGAAGCCCTGTTTGACAGCCGCTCAAATAACCTCTTTTCCGTGGACACCGAAACTGGCCTGGTGTCCACAGTGGAGGAGCTGGACAGAGAAACGAAGGAAACTCATGTGTTCCGTGTGACAGCTGTCGATCATGGAACGCCGCGGCGCACTGCAATGGCAACTCTAACTGTAACAGTGAGCGACACCAACGACCATGACCCTGTGTTTGAGCAGCTGGACTACAAAGAGAGTGTGCGGGAGAACCTGGAGATTGGCTACGAAGTGCTAACAGTCCGGGCCACGGATGGAGACGCGCCGGTCAATGGCAACATCCTCTACCACATCCTCAACGGAAACGGATCCAATGACGTGTTTGAGATCGACTCGCGTTCTGGAGTGATCCGCACCCGTGGCCCAGTGGACCGCGAGACAGTTGAGTCCTACATGCTCCTAGTTGAAGCTAACGACCAAGGTCGTGACCCTGGTCCTCGCAGTGCTACGGCAACTGTGAACATCGTGGTGGAGGACGACAACGACAATGCCCCACAGTTTAGTGAAAAGCGCTATATTGTACAGGTACCTGAAGATCTGGTGCCCAACACGGAGATCCTGCAGGTGACAGCTACTGACCAGGACCGAGGCAGCAATGCTGTTGTTCACTTCAGCATAATGAGTGGTAATACCAGAGGACAGTTCTACATCGATGCACAAACAGGAAAGATGGATCTTGTAAGCCAGCTGGACTATGAGATGAACAAGGAGTACACGTTGCGTATCCGGGCGCAAGACGGCGGCCGTCCACCACTGTCTAACATCTCCGGTTTAGTGACTGTGCAAGTGTTGGATGTTAATGACAATGCTCCGATTTTTGTTAGCACTCCGTTCCAAGCTACAGTGCTGGAAAATGTTCCGATTGGATACTCCATCATACACATCCAAGCTGTAGATGCAGATTCTGGCGAGAATTCACGACTGGAGTACAGGCTTACGGAAACAACGGCAAACTTCCCATTCACAATAAACAACAGCACCGGGTGGATAATAGTGGCTGCCGAGCTGGACCGGGAGAGTGTGGACTTCTACAACTTTGGAGTGGAGGCCCGGGATCATGGAACTCCAATCATGTCATCCTCTGCTAGCATTAGCATGACCATCTTGGATGTGAACGACAACAATCCTGAGTTTACGCAGAAGGCATACTACATGCGCCTGAATGAGGATGCAGCTGTGGGAACCAGTGTGGTGACAGTGTCTGCGGTGGACCAGGACATAAACAGTGTTGTGACATACCAGATCTCTAGTGGAAACACCCGGAACCGGTTCTCCATCACCAGCCAGAGCGGCGGTGGGCTGATCACACTAGCACTCCCTCTTGACTACAAGCTGGAGCGGCAGTACGTTTTGAGCGTCACTGCCTCAGATGGCACACGCTTTGACACGGCCAAGGTTTACGTCAATGTTACGGACGCTAACACACACCGGCCGGTGTTCCAGAGCTCTCATTACACCGTCAACATCAATGAGGACCGTCCAGTAGGCACCACTGTCGTTGTGATTAGTGCCACAGATGAGGACACAGGGGAAAACGCAAGGATCACGTATTTCATGGATGATAGCATTCCTCAGTTTAACATAGACCCGGATACGGGTGCCGTGACGACCCAGATGGAGCTGGACTATGAAGACCAAGTTTCGTACACGTTAGCCATCACAGCTCGTGACAATGGAATACCTCAGAAATCAGACACTACCTACCTGGAGATCCTAGTGAACGACGTGAATGATAACTCACCTCGCTTCCTGCGGGACCGGTATCTGGGCTCAGTCATGGAGGACGTACCTGTCTACACTAGTGTTGTCCAGGTTTCTGCTACTGACCAAGACTCTGGCCTGAATGGACGAGTTTTCTACACCTTCCAGGGAGGTGATGATGGCGATGGTGATTTCATCATCGAGTCCACATCCGGAATCGTCAGAACACTGAGACGTCTGGACCGCGAGAACACTCCCATCTACAACCTTCAGGCTTTTGCAGTGGACAAAGGAGTCCCTGCCCTCAGAACGTCCGTAGACATTCAGGTCACAATTCTGGATGTAAATGACAACCCACCAGTATTTGAGAAGGACGAGTTTGATATTTACGTGGAGGAGAACAGCCCTATTGGACTGGTTGTGGCCCACATTTCAGCCACAGACCCGGACGAAGGCAGCAACGCCCAGATCATGTACCAGATTGTGGAGGGTAACATCCCAGAAGTGTTCCAGCTAGATATCTTCTCTGGTGAGCTAACAGCCCTGATGGACCTTGACTATGAAACCCGCTCTGAGTACATAATCGTGGTCCAGGCCACGTCCGCTCCCCTTGTCAGCCGAGCCACCGTCCACATTAAGCTCATCGACAAGAATGACAATGTGCCTGTCCTCAAGAACTTTCAGATCATCTTCAACAACTACGTGACAGACAGGTCCAACAGCTTCCCAACAGGAGTAATTGGGCGGATTCCAGCCCATGATCCGGATGCCTCAGACCAGCTGCTCTACACCTTTGAGGCGGGAAATGAACTGAAGCTGCTGATTCTGAATCAGTCAACTGGAGAAATCCGGCTGAGTCGTGCACTCGACAACAATCGGCCGCTGGAGGCTTCCATGAGGATCGCTGTTTCAGGTAAGAATGGTTTCCACTTCTCAAAATTCTATTCATGCCTCCCATGCATAGCTAGAGCTTGTGGAAGATCTGTAAATAGTGCCAGACTGCTAGTTGTCCTGATCTGGATGATAAAAGTCCAGCTAAAGTATTGAGGTATGGATCTATATTAAAGAACTTTATGGTGTACCATCAGAAACCCAAACTGCCCAGTTGGTCCAACGGGAGGGTATTTTATCTAGTGGTGGTTGACCTTTGGTGATAATTCAGAGTTGCCCTGCTTTAACACACCTCACTTACAACATACCAGGCTTGCTAATTAGCTAATTAGATGGGTCAGGAGTGTTAGAGCAGGAAAACACCAAAAATGCTTTATAGAATTTATTTAACCACCATCATCTAGAGCATCCTCCCTGTGACTTGTGATAGAAGTAGGTTTAGAGTTGGTGGGTTTTCTGTTATGAGTTCAGGGAAAAGTGTTGAAGTCATCTGTGGATGAGGTTGCTCCTGTTGGGCAGGCCTGATTGTGTGTGTGCGTGTGTGTGTATGTGTGTGTTTTTGTGGACATGCAGACTCACAGTACAGTACACAGTTTTCTTACTCACAGTACACTCATATTCATAATGCCTACAAAGTGTGTGTGTGCGTTTGTGTTTTTGTGTGGACATGGGGGCTGCTTTCTTACACGCATAGTCCATAGTCCACTTGTTTTCATGATACCTACATAGTTAATGTGTGTGTGTGTGTGTGTGTGTGCGCATGTATGCATATGGAGGCTGTTTTCTTATTCACAGTCCACTTATGTTCATGATGCCCTCATAGTCTGTGCATGTGTGTGAGGATGAGGGTTTAATGGTTTATTAACATAATAGTGCACCAGGGTGTGAAGGGGAGTTATGTGTGTGTGTGTGGTGGGGGGTGGGGTGTTTGGGGCCGGTTAATATGTATATTTTCTGCTGGTTGTAAAGGCCTCATTCTGAAGTGTCCACCCCCTGCCCCCCCACTGGGGCTGGGCTGTCCATCACACACCCTGTTACACTGTGTCATGACGGTTGGTGCTGGATGTTGAGAGAAGATGCCTTCGTTTTCCTCCTGTTACTGTTTCTGTTTCTTTTTTTTCTGTTGTGACTCATGTTAGTCGAGGCAGTGTGCGAGAGCCAGCTTCATTCAGTTCACTAGAGATTTGAGGTTTTGATGGTTTGATTATCTCTTTGTATTTGTTGTGTGTATATTGTGTGATGTACATACATACATATATGTATATAAAGCACAATTACCTGTTGTTTAGTTGCTAAATTTAACATATTGTAAAAATACAAAAATACAACATAAAACAAAACACAGAAGTTGTGGCACATTTCATATGTTATGTCTTTAATATGTTAAATTCAGTAAATTGTACTAACATTTTCAAAACAGTGACTTCTCAACTTTTAATGAGTTAATATGATGAAATTGTGCTGCTTCTCTATTGGTCAATTAATACTAAAATATTAGATGTTTGTGTGTGTATATATATATGTGTGTGTGTGTGTGTGTGTGTGTGTGTGTGTGTGTGTGTGTGTGTGTGTAATGTTCTCTGGAGGGGAGATTCTTCACAGAGTCAGTTTGGTTCACCCCTCTCGTCTCAGTGAGGAACGTTTTACACTCCAGATAAACTCAGGCAACTGATCCAGATTAGAGTCCCGTTACACAATCAGGGACGCGCCAATGTTGGATTTGTAGACTGATACTGATATCCGATATTTTTCAAAATCTGCCTGGATGTATATTTTCATGTTACACACGCACACATATATATGTGTGTGTGTGTGTGTGTGTGTGTGTGTATATATATATATATTTTTTTTTTCTTCTAAATGCCAATGTCATATTCAAGTGCAGAGGGGGTAAAATATAACTTTTAAAATAAAATAGAAATTTTATTTCTATAAAAATATGCCATTTGTTTTTATAAGATTAAAAAATTGGGTGAAGTGAGTAAAAAAAGCTCAGAATTCAGCCTCTCCTGAATATCACCTGCATCAACAACTGAATTGTCAATTATCAGAGTGAAATAAGGGTCTAATCTAAACTCATGTCTGATTGCAATATTACTTTTAACTTTTATTTCTGGAAAATATCCTGGTGTGTCTCTGTTGTAAGACAGTTTCTGCTGCACTAAAAGGCCTCAGATTATCTCCTGTTTTAGACTGAGAGGGATTTTTCTGGAAATCCCCTCTGATGGGTCTCTTTAGACCAAAGCCTGGATTAGACTGTGTCTGAAACCGGCTTTGAGACTCTTGTTTGATCTTGTGTTCACACCTGTGCCGTTAACCGCACTTCTGAGGCCAGTGTGTTTTCCTGTGTTTACCTGTGTTTACCTGGCAGAGGGGTCTCCGTCAAGGTGGGTCTTCAGATTCCAAACTGTTCACAGTGGTGGTAAATGGCACCAGACCAAACTCTCAGAGACACATGGAGCTTCACTGGGGGTCAATAGTGAATTTGTGCTGGAGATGTCTGGTTGCATTCACCTTCACCGTAAAGAAATCAGAGTCTCTACAATAAACCGTTTCACACCAAACACACTGAATGATTCAGGGGGGATTTTGAAAATGGGAGGAATTTTTCTTTAATGCTTTAAGGTGAACTAGTGTGTGTGTGTGTGTGTGTCCTCTGCTAAGGTGTTGTGTGATTTTATCTCTGTGTCCTCATCAGTAATAACGTCTTTAGTTGGGTCTTTTTGAAACCACACTTCTTTTTTTTGACCTTGTAGCTAATTAAAACACACACACGCTGCCATCGGCTCTTTCTAAATCTGACTTGGCGTTTTGCGAAGGGGCTGCAGTTCCAGCTGAGGGACAGACAACAGATTTTGGACTTTAAAATGAATCATTTGCCCGGAAATGTCACGTTACTCCCAAAAAGTATAGAAAAATGGCTTATGTGCATCACGCTGGACTAAAGTACAGCCTTTGGGGCGTCGGCTACTTTTTTTAGCTATGCTTATGTCCTTTAGTCCATGTTTAGAGGTAACAGTGAGTTGTACAACATCAGAATAAGTGAGTCTATTAGAGATCACTGCTCGCCTCCTCACACTCAGAGGAGACTGTGGGATGATTTAGGCCTGCAGTTAGCGACATGCTAATGCTAAGTAAGGTTCATACACCAATCATGTCTTGGCAGATCGGCTGGTGAGTGTGTGTGTGTGGGGGGGGAGGTTAATTTTGACTGAACTGTCGGTTTAAGTAGTTTAATTGTGATTTGAAGTCCAGCCGCTGGCTCTCTGTGTTGGAGAAGAGTGGGCTCATGCTGGGGTCAGAACTGACTCAAGATCAGCCCTGCTTTTATCTCCGAGTGGCTGCTGTAAGTGGGGTCTGTAAGAGGCCCCAGACCTGCTGGACAGAGCTGAACTCTGTCAGTAGCTGTTAACTCTGGAACTCATTAGACACAGACCATCATCACAGAGTAGGGTGACCAGACGTCCTCTTTTCCCTGGACATGTCCTCTTTTTGAGACCTGGAAATTGCGTCCGGCCGGGGTTTTAGAATTGTCCGGGATTTTGAGCTGCCTGAACATTCGTTACGTCATGGGCATCTCTCATAAACTAGTTACTGTCCTACACGCCTCTTCACTTCCACTCGCACTAGTGGATCAAAGA
>JBBPCZ010000142.1:15455767-15473273 GCA_037974445.1 Brycinus macrolepidotus | reverse complement strand
GGAATCATCTGCACCTGTTTCTTCACTGGTTCAGGCCTTAAGTTAGATGTGCTTTGATCTGCTTGAATGATTCATACGTAGGTCACTGTGGGTCTTAACAAACAAAAAACATTCCTCTGAAACTGGTCAGGTTCACTGGACTAAAAATGAGAGTCTTTGAAAGTCCTTCTGGAAGCCTGGAGAACTGTTCCTCAAGACCACGTTAAACATACAAGAAAGTCTTGATCTTTGGACGCAAAATATGAAGAAACGAGACTTTTGCACAGTAGTGTACATGCCTTTGTGAGCTCCTGTTTCTAGGTTTCCCCTCTTTCTATGCTACTTTGTGCTAACAGTGCCCTCTGGTGTAGAAAATTGTTTGCAATTTCAAAGTCAACATTAACAATTTTATATTCAGATTTTTTTTCCACAGTTAAAATGCCGGTGTTTTACATTTTTACAGGTAATACTTCATGCTAAATTATTTTGAATTTTTTTTTCTTTAAAAATTAGAACTTTCTAAGCTCCACCTGGTCAAAACATTCCGCATACAGAGGCACTGAGAGGAAAGTCGTACCAAAGAAAAGACCTGATGGTATTCAGCGTCTGCACACTGAGTTCTATAATAACAGTTTTGAGTCTGCGGGAGGTTTTCTGGTCTTTTCTGAGCACAGGGAACCGACTGTCTACTGCAGATGTTACATGCTGAGAACAGAACATCGCTGAAAAAACAACATCTAAACAGTATGCACTTGTATTTGGCACCAAAACTGATGTTTTCTATTTGTCTGACCGGAGGACATGCAAAAACACAAAAACAGCTTTGTATGATCCCAAACAGCCCAAAACACTGGGGCACTTATCACACACTATCAAACACATCCCACCCACACACTCCGCTCAGGCACCGCGCTCAAAGCTGAGGAACAAACCTCCCATGTGCATCTGGAGGAGATACTCGCTGAAGCTAGACTTTCAACAGGGTTTAGTTTTTGGTTAGTCTGGTTTTCAAAGCTGATTGGCCATTACTGGGCTGTAGACTAGAGGTGGGTGGGTGTAATTTTATAGATCCAGACTTTCTTGTATTTTTAATGTGGTCTTGAGGAACAATTCTCCAGGCTTCCTGAAGGACTTCCAAAGACTCATTTTCAGTCCAGTCCCTGAACCTGACCAGTTTCAGAGAAATGTTATTTGTTAAGCCACACGGTGACCTACGTATGAATCATTCAGACAGAACAAAGCACATCTAACTTAAGGCCTGAACCAGTGAAGAAACAGCTGCAGATGATTCCAGATGATCAGGCGGTGATCAGTATACTGGTGGTGCTGAATGCTGAGTGGTTGGAACTCCTTTATCTAGACACCTTGTAACTTAAAGCACTTTGCAGCCTGATGCAGTAAAACATTTGTTCCCATTTCTTTCTTTTAATCTACTCAGTATGCAAAAGATGTGACAGTTTGACAGGCAGAAAATAGTATTTTTGCACGAACAAGGTGATTCAAACAAAATATGATGAAATGAGGCACAGTACTGTCACGTTTTAAGTTGGGAAAAGATGATGAGGCTCAAAAATACTACTAGGCAGTTCAATCTGAAATGTTAGTAATTATCTTTGGTAATCCACTGTATCCTGCAGATTAAGTTGGAAAATGTATGTATTTATTGGTTTATTTATTTCATGTGTGCAGGTTTCTGGGTCCACTGTAACGACTCGGAGATGAACGTGTGTAGCGTGGAGGAGGTTTGCAGTACTCAGGCTTACATCCTGTTCTACACACAACGATCATCATAAGAGACTACCCAACGTGCGTGTTTAGGCCCTGGCCTAAGTAGTCCACACACACACACACACACACACACACACACACACACACACTCTCTCCAACACACACTCGCTAAAGTGTGTTCTAAGGACAGGTATGACTACCCGAATGCAGGCATGCTTAGGCTGGACCTAACGACCCGATATGTGTGTGTGCGTGCACGCGTATGTGTGTTAGAACAGGCCTGATGGTCGGTCTGCCTAATACACAGGCTGACTACCCAACACAAGTGTGTTTAGGTCAGGTGTGTTTCTCTACTGAGGTATTTTTAACTGACGCCTAATTGAGTGTTTAGGCTTATCACTCGGCTGTAGGGCTGTCACGATCCATATTAGTAATCAATCGTATTTTGACGATTGATGAGGGTTTTTTTTTTTTCTCCCCAAGACCAAAAAATAAAATTGGGCAATAACAACAAATCAATCAGAATCTCTACAAATGCAGAAAAACAAATAAATAGAAAAACATACAGAAATGCTCATGTCCATCAGGTTCTATTTTTAGCGCAAGAAAGACCAACAGGTGAACATGCATTACTGCATGTTTTATTTTTAATGGAGTGATCGTGACAGCCCTGCACAGCTGCTCTCTGCCTGCCTGGACCGGATCTCAGAGGTTTTTTTTTTCTAAGCGCTAAAGTCTGACCTGCTCAGCTCCTCATGAAAAACACAACTACAATCACGCTCTCAGGCCTCATAGAGAGAGAGAGAGAGAGAGAGAGAGATAGAGACAGAGACACTCTACTGACGGACTCGTTTCAGGGCATTTCAGAACCGACCTCAGCTCGCTGGATCGAACCTGCAGGAACACTTACACACACACACACACACACACACACACACACACACACCCTGCTCACTGGTGGATGGATCTGCTGCAGCTTTAGGCTGCTGAGTTTGTGAGTTCAGTACTGGCGTTTAAGTCTCTGACCTCATTATGATTGATCTGTCCAGGCTCCGCCCACAAAAGGCTTCTTTCCTTGCTGCTGGAGAAGCTGGTTCAGTGCTGCTACGGAACGTTGAGTTTACAACCCTGATTGGTTGCAAGCTCAGTCTTGATTGGTCGAAAGCTCAGCATTCACTGTTCAGAAAAATGTTGCTGATTGGTCAGAAGGGTGTTCCTAATTGATTAGAAGTTCTGCCCTGATTGGTCAGTATATTGGCCGTTATGGGCTAAACTTCCAACCATTATTGATCTGATGGATGTCCCTGATTAGAAACTCAGTCCTGGAAATGACACCTAACATGTTAACGTTAGCTCCATTACAGGATGGAACGTTCTAGTAGCGCTCCGTAAAGCAACAGGCACGTGTTTGTGGGCGGAGCATAAATTGATCAGTTTGACTGCGATTCTTCAGGCAGAAATTCAGTGCATCATCAAATCTCCATTTTGATACGATTGGGTTATTTTATATCGTCACAAAAACACAGAATACACATTTTAACTAATTTTATTATGTTTTAAAAACTTTTTACCTCTGAAAACTAAGTCTAAAAGTTTTACTTTGGGCAAAAACCTCAGTTTTTTTTTTTTTTTTTTTGTAATCAACTCCGCCATTACTGAATTGATGCGGCTGAATTGGCACCTTCGGACTGAAGTGTTTTTACACCTCAGTTCCACACGGTTTAACAGTTCGAGAGCGGCGAGGCTGGAGAGACGAAGACACGTGGAAGGACAGAGTGGACGAGGCGTGCTTGCGCCTTCGGAAGACACGAGAGAGCAACACACCATCGTAAACTTCTACAGGAAACACTCCAAATCAGGAATTCCTCAGCTTTGTGATACGGCTGTTTCTTTTTCTACTGAACTGATGTTTTTAATGCAGACGGTGCGCCTGTCCTCACCGGGGATGTGTCTCCGTCCTGAGAATCAACAACAACAAAAAAGTTGGGTTGGGAGGGGGGAGGTAGCATGGAGGTCTGTTTTTCTGGCAGGTAAGAATAAAGTTCCACTTTCTGGCAGCAGTTTTACTTTGTCATGACTAGAGCTGTACAATGTGGACAAAATATCAGTATTGCAATTTTACTGCTACATATTGCGATCGCGAAGCCTTTCAAGATATTAAAGAGCCCATTTCACTTTTCTGGAATTAAACAGACTTTAAGTCTGTAAATATTGTTCCAAATGGTACATTCACCGCTGAATGAGATTTTTACAAATGCTAGTCATTTTTCCCATAGAGGAAAACAGCAGAGACTTGGAAGTCATAATATGGGCATGAAACCAACTGAAGAGGTCTGTTTTGTACATGAGCTGTAATTTCAAGAAAATTAAGGTTTTGTTTTTGAACCCCTGCTGCCAGAAAGGGGTGAGAGGAGCAGTTTTCCTTCTGCCTGCAAGGATCTGACCTCCAGGTTAGGGGAGAATCATTTACGTTAGTCATTAATGACCGGAACAATCTGCTGACGCTGAATGTCTTTCTTTAGTGTGCGAGAGAGTGCGTGAGACGGGTGACTGCAGGGGCCCTGCAGTGGCCTCTGATCCCCCATGACCTTTTGTTCTGTATTTGTGAGAGCACCTGTTATCAATTTTATTGATCACGTGAGTTTGGCCTGATGATAGTGATTAAAGATGTACAAAATGATTCTGGGGGTTTGTTTTTATTGAATTGCAATAAACACACAAAGGTGAACGTCCCTATCATTATTCCCTACGTTGGAGCACTATATAGAACACTATGATAGTGAACTTTGTTCACTATGGTCCTAGTTTATTTACTACCTGTTGCAGTTCTTCAATATGTATATATATGTATATAGTGAAAAGGATATACTGTATTTTAGGACAAAATAATGCACTTTATGTTGAACAGAGTTTAATACAAGTCCTATGGTTGATGTGCTGCAGTTATGAAACCTGACCTGTATTCCAATGAGGATTAATATTTAAGCGCACGGGTTTGGTGCTGGAAATGAGCGATACAATATTGTTCGTCAATTCAAAGTCATTTCATGAGTGACCAGCAGAGGTCGCCACAGTGCAGGATGAAATGCCCCCTCAGCTCATGTGCTGATCACTGACTGGCTGCCGAGATGAACAGTTAACCCAGGAGGCATTTTCAACGATAAACACGATAAAAATAAATCGCCTGTGCCCAGCAGTAACTGCTGGACAGAGATCACGTTACAATTTATCCCTGGCTCCGTTTACAGCTGTGTTACTCACCGTGTGTATGTTAGTGGGTCCGTGGGCCATTCGTCCACTCTTCTGGGCATTAGTGAGCTGAAGTGACCGGCACTTAAGCAAAACGACATTAAGCTATTTAGGACTAGGGGCTCCTTAAGTC
Source organism: Brycinus macrolepidotus (assembly GCA_037974445.1). Taxonomy (NCBI): domain Eukaryota; kingdom Metazoa; phylum Chordata; class Actinopteri; order Characiformes; family Alestidae; genus Brycinus; species Brycinus macrolepidotus. The sequence continues at coordinate 15,468,184 of JBBPCZ010000142.1, read as the reverse complement.
ACACATACACCAATCAGCCATAACATTAAAAGTACCTGCCTAAAATTGTTGGTCCCCCTCATTCCCCCAAAACAGCCCTGTTTCTGGGGAATCTGGAGTCACCTCTGGAGCTCTTTGTGATCTTCCTCAAACGGTTCTTGAACAGTGTTTGCAGTGTGGGGGGGGATCATCCTGCTGTAAGAGGAACTGCCATTAGGGAACAGCGTCTCCATGAAGGGATAAACTTGGTTTGCAGTGTTTAAGTGTCAAAGGAACATTCACATAAATGCAGGACCCACGGTTCTCCAGCAGAACATTACCCAGAGCACCACACTGCCTCCACCATGTCGCCTTCTTCACATAGTGCATCCTGGTCTATCTCTTTCTCAGGTGAGATACACACACACGGCCGTCCACATGATGTAGAAGAAAATGTGATCCACCAGACCAGCCCACCTTCTTCCATTACTCTGTTTACTTGCTGTGCTAACATGGCACAATGCACTTTAACATCCCACTTGCACATTGTACATATGTAAATCTGTCAGATTTCTGCTACACTTATAACTTAAAAAAACCCCTTAAATTTAGCTTACATATTTTACCTCTAACTTGTCTTTTAGAAATTTTCAGATTTGTGTTTCTAAATTAAAATTATACTTACTTTTGTTCTTATTTCTACTTTACTTGTACTCGTTTTTTTGTGTGTGTTTCAGAAATGTTCAGATTTGTGTTTAATTTAAAATTGTACTTATTTTTATAATGTTTGCACAGTCATAAAAGGAGCAGTTCAGGATACATTTCACTGCATGTTGTACTTGTATAACTATGCATGTGACAAATAAAGAATCTTGAATCTTGAATGCTCCCGTCCCTCTACTGATCCAATTCAGCATCGGCCGTTTGACGCATTAACGCTGTAGAAACACCGATGGTAGCACAATTTGAACAAGAGATTCTCCAGATTTCAGCACTGACCAGTCAGGAATGGCATGTTATTTTACAATATGAACTGGATCTGGATTCAGAACAACCATGGCCACTTGCACTTTATCTTGAGTTAAATGATTAAGGGACAATTTTAAATTTAGTAATTCTCAAAAACTGAAACTTAAGTTTAGAGTCTAAAGCTCAATTTAAAAAATTATGCACTTCTCTCACATTTCCCTAGAAGAAAGAATTTAAGGCAAAGATGTTTTGTGCAAATGTCTATAGGGCCTTAACCTCCCCAAACCCCCCAACCAGCCCCTTTGGATACCAGCACCCCATCCCCGTGCAGGATGCTGGGTTTTCCCAGAAGGTGGGGGGAAAGGGAGGGTCTAATCCAGCCCAGATTAGCGGTAGAGTGGAGTGGAGTGTTGTTACAGCAGCCTAATCTGGAGCAGGCCGAGCTCCAGCAGAGCAGCTGTATAGCTAGATGTGTGGCTCTCATGGCTTGGAGAGCCACAGAACCACCGGCGGATTACTGGAGCTCCTCTTACTGCTCCAGTTACATCACGGGATCGGCAGCAGTAATGTAGATTTGGAGCAGTGGAGTCATCAGCACTGGTCATGCCAAGTCTGATCTCCAAACACACCACACTGAGCAAATTTCCACAATGAGTCCCTGATCATCTGGACCAGGTGAGTGAAGATAAAGTGCACTGGAGGGGGTGAGGTCTAGCACTGTAGGTGTTCTAGTACTTTTAGGAATGTAGATCTCTAGGAGGTCCTAAACCAGTCCTAGAGCTGGAAGTGAAACAATACTTAAATCCCAATGATAGCTGAGGATTATCAACCTTTTGCTGCAGGGTTGGTGACCACTGGTGGGTCAGTCACTGGTGGCAACCACTAACAGATTGGTGAACTACAGGTTAGTGACCATGATTGGTGGGTTAAATACCATTGGAGACCCACTGGTTGGAGGGTTGGTGATTACTGGTGACCCACTGTTTGGAGGGTTAGTGATCACTGGCAACCCACCGGTTGGAAGATTGATGACCATTGATGGCCCTCTAGTCAGGGTTATTAACTACTGTTGACCAATTGGCTGGAAGAAGGGTGACTACTGGTGCCCCACTGGTTGGAGGGTTAATCACCATTGGTGACCAACTGGTTGGAAGATTGGTGACCCACTAGTTGGATGGGTATTGACCATTAATGACCCACTGGTTGGAGAGTTATTGACCATTGGTGACCACTGATAACCCACTAGTCAGTGTTGTTGACCACTGTTGACCCATTGGTCGGAAAATTGGTGGCCCAGTAGTTGGATGGGTATTGACCATTAAATACCCACTGGTTGGAAGGTTATTGAACACTGGTGGCCCTCTAGTTGGAGGGTTGGTGACTAGTGATGACCTACTAGTTAGAGGGTTATTGATCACCGTTGACCCACTGGTCGGAGGGTTGGTGACCACTGGTCTAAAGTTATGTCTGATCTAAAAACATCAGTATTACACCACCATTTCATTCTGGCTGGAGTGTTTAGTGTTATTGTGGTTTGCGGTTGCTCATTTGTGTGGCCTGTACTGTAAAAAAAAACCCTAAAAAAAAAAAAACCTAAAAAAAACCAAACCACCGCACAGTTCTGTAAATGTATTTATTAAGAATACAATGGAGTATTTGGTGGATTTAGCAAACTGGGTAGAAATATGTAAGTTATGGTCGAACATGCCAGTGATCTGACTTCACATAGATTCTATGATTCATCATATTACACTACAGCCTGTGTTTACAAAATAGCCATGATGAACTGACTTTTAATGATTACAGTGTCGTCAAATCTGAATGTTCTCTTCTCGTTTTCTGGTGCGCCGGAACAAGTGAAGGAAGAGACAAACACACATTGTTTTCATCGTCCTGAAAGAAACAATACACAGTGAATAAAGGGGAGGTTCGCTGTTTTTCAGATTCAGACCTTACTATTATTAATAACTCATTACTTCATGACTTCACTGATGGCTTTAGAAGTTAAAAAACTCAGTTCTTTCCAGCTTCTCACTGAAACACAGTCCAGTGGTGACTCCATAAATCTACTTTCTAAAAAAAGGAGCTCACATTGTACCAGTGTGGGCCTCCAAATGTTCTGCTGGAGAAGAACATGCGTAATTCTGGTTTTCTTGGTTTAATCCACACTAGACATGGACCTGCTACATTTCAAATCAATTCAGAAATCAGTTTACATTTGTTGTGTTTGGGAAATGCTCTTCTATATAGGAGTCTTCATTGAGAACCTGTGCCAGTGTGAACAGACCAGAGTGTGAAGATACGCTGCGTTTCTGAAGGTTTGGAGACTCCTGGTCCTTCAGTTTTTCTTCTGAAATTCAGGGTATGAATGGGGGGAGTTTGCTGCAGTAGCAGCCTCTACTCTTCTGGAAAGGCCAGATTTCGGAACATTGCTGTGAGCATTTGATTGCATGAGAGCATTAGTGAGTTCTAGTACTGATGCTGGAACATTGGTGACCTCAGGGTCAGGTGCAGCCTGTTCTATTGGCCAGTGTGCTTATATGGAGATAAGCTGTTAGCAACAAGGGCACCTCAAAGTAGCTGAACCCCCTCATCAGAAGAGCCATCTGGATACTTTTGGACACCATCAGGCTAAGGCACTGCTGGAGTCGGAGGCAGTGCTCATACATAAACGTTATTTTATTCATACATTTACTGTGAGTTTAGCCACTTTTAAAAAGGGTTTTAATGGTTTAAAGAGTCCATCTTACATTGTTTTAATTATTTAGGTTTTGTATGGTTTGTATAATGAAAATAGTCTTAATTCATTTCTACATGCTGATCCTTCAGCCTCTATCCCTTAATTAAACAGGCTGTTTCCGCTACTGTGCCTTTAAGACTGTTAAATGTAAATGTGATCTGTTCTGAATCTGTTCTGATTGGTTGCCATGCGCTGCACCTCATACATGCGGGCTGAAACACCCCTTATAACTTCAGTGTGTGTGGGCGTAGATTGGCTGCTGTAGACTGAACAGATACATTTACATTTAAGCAGTTTCCTTTGGGATCAGTTCTGATAATTGTATGTTTTTATCACATCACAAAAGCAATACATTCTAAACACTTTCCATGATATGGGCTCTTTAACCGATGCTCCGCTGGACTGTGTTTGAGCCTCGTGGGAAGTTTAGGAGTGTCTGAGTACTAAAGCCACTGGTTGGGCTGTGTCCCATTACACATTATTTTAAAATAAAATAAGCACAAAATAAACAGCAGAATCTGCCCTTTAAAGACGCCAAAATGGTTTCACACAAAAGACGCCTCCTCAAAGACTCGGCACTCATTAAATTTCCCCAAACGCCTGGTTTGAGCTCAGTTTAAAGGTGATGCCGATGTGGGGACGTTACCTGTCCACAGGTGTGGGGGTCAGTGCGAGGTCATGCACAAGCACGGACGCACTCACTTGAACCAGCGAGCCCTCCGGAACCACAAACAGACGGACAGATGGACATGAAGCGAAAGAAAAAGTAGTGTGAAAAAGTCAGAGCCCCTCAGATGTGAGGGAATGAAAGGGGGGGCGGTCCTGCGGGGGAACTTTGAAGGCCAGCGGCTTTATGACATGAAAGTCAAGTGTCTGCAGAGCTGCCTCTTTCAGGGGCATCCAGGTGGTTCCTGCGCTGATCATGATGACCCATGCAAGAAAAAACGGTCTCTTTCAGAGTTTCTGTGGTTTCACTTTGGCTACGTTCACATTACTGAGCTTCACCCGAAACACTCTACAGTCTTTTCTTTGTCTGATCAGAAATAAATCATCTTCTTATTTGGAGATTTTTGAAGTCTGACTTGTTTCTTTTAAACCCCTCTTTAGGAGAAATAAGGAGGAAAAGAAAAAATCTACTTAAGACAGAAGTTCTTCTGCTGTTCTCATCGGCTTCTCAGTTTTCTTCTCTTTAAGAACCTCTTAAAACTGTCTGACCTTGGTAGTCCAGAGTTGAATTTGATCGGAGACAATTTCCAAAAACTCCAAATAAGTGTGTATAAGTGGGCGGAGAAGATGTGAGATAAGTTAAAAATAAACATTAAAACTGCACTTGAGTAATTTATGGCAGGTTTTGGGAAGCAGACCGCCTAGTTAGCTGTGGAGTTCACCAGAGTTCTCCAGATGTGTATTCACCACCCAACCCTGTGAGTCCACAGTTGCTACATAACAAGTTTATAATACTTTGCTAACAAGCCGGACTGCGTTGTTACGCTTACTGAAATCAGGCAGACTGAAACTAACAATGACAAATTAGCCACCTTGCTAACATTAGCAGGCCACGCATGTGTGTCTCAGATATATAAATAAAAGGTGTTGCAGTTTCTCTTCAGACTGAATGGGGTTTCTACCAGCCTTCTGGAAAGCTAAGCCTAGCAACATTAGCTACAGAGGAACGCATTTGTGGGTGGACCCTGTAGAGGGCAGTTCTGATCTTTGTGCCTTTACGGTTCACCTTCATCGCAACCCTACAGTGCTCTATTGCTTGTATTAAAAAATGAAGCAAAGAAGCCACAAACCTAGCAGTTTCTTCCACCAAAAACAGTAGTCCCGGCTGCTTAGATCACTGTTACTTAGCAATTAGAGATCAGACATAAAAACACATCAACCAATCAGATTGTGGGCTTGAAAAAATCCCCCCCAAAATTCTGATTAACGTCACCATGGAAACAGGTCAGATGTAGATCTTGAAGCATAGTTTAGTTTAGTTTAGTTTTTGCTTCGCTTTCACAGAAAAAAATTGGACCCAGGTGGCGTAATGTGAATGTAGCCACTGTGTTGTGTTGTATTATGTTGTGTTGTGTTGTGTTATGTTGTGATTATGGTGCCAGGGAAGGTCATGTGACTCAGCTGGGCAGCAGCCACAGCTCCAGCCAATCCCAGTGCTTCCAGAGGGTGATGAGGAAGAGCGCAATGGCGACACTGGTGGCCACGCGGGTGCGAGTCTTCATCAGCGGCGTGATGAAGTTGGCCATGGTTGACACGAACACCAGCAGCACGGCCATGAGGGCCAGGATGACGTTGATGAGTTTTCCAAGGAGTGCGCGGGCATTGGCGTTCTCCACCCCCTCCAGCTGCACCACCTGCTGCTGCTGCTGCTGGAGCTCTAGCTTGGAGATACGAGTCAGACACGACTCCACAGCCTCCTGCACGGACACACAGACACACACTTCAACACTCAACAGTGCACGAACAACTTACCGGTGCACAAAGTCGAAAAATTTGTCATGCATTCAGGAGGCAATCGGGAACTGGGAAATTCATCGCTTTATCAATATGTGGTTGGTTGGTGTAGTGGATAACATCACTCCCTTCCAAGCAGGAGAGTGGAGTTTGATTCCTATCCTGGACACCTGACCACACTACACAATAAAAGTCCTTGGACACACAACATCAATAAAAGTCCTTGGGCAAGACTCCTCTAACACTACATTCACCTACATTTGCTAAATATGTAAGTTGCTTTTGGAAAAAAGTGTCTGTCAAATGTACATGTAAATCAATACATGTATCCGCTTGCATGGACCAGTGCTACCCTGTGTTGCTGTGGTAGCAGAGACTATGCTGAAGAGCACTGTCCTAACTTGTAAACTTACAGAACTTACCATATAATTATTACATATACTTTTAATAGGTATTAATAGATATGACTTTTGAAAATTTGTCCCATCACATTTAAAAAGTACTTAAACTGTGAGTTTAAATGTTTATTTCACTGCAGATATTATCTATATAATCACCATAAAATATGACGATGAATATTATTCTCTGGGCTTGGCTGGAGATTCAGTCACTCTGTAAACTTGCATACAATTGTTTAAACTTGCATAAATTTTTTTGAAGTTTTGCTTGAATTTCTTAGTGAAGATTCACGATGTGACGGGACAGGCCAGATGTGAGATGGTGTGAAATAACCTGTTGCATTTCTGACTGATTTACAGTAAATTCCTTTTTTTACAGATCTGTAAAAATGTACAGGTTCTGCAGGGACCTGCTGATGGTGTACCTGTATATCTCTGGCCCTCTCGTAGGACTGGTAGGCCACCTTTTCCTCCATGCTGGCTAGTTCCTGCTTCAGGTTGGTCAGCTCGTTCTGATGGAGCTCACTCAGGTCATTCAGCTGCTCCTCCAGACGTTCGTACCTGTGCAGGTACACAAGAAGTCCACTTTCACAAACAGACATTTACACTTTTAACACAGTTACATAACCTGGATACACATTCCACTTCACACCTGTATTACAGTTACACACCTCTATCCTAGTTACCCATCTCTATCCCAAATATACGCCTGTATCTCAAATACACACGTTTCACACCTGTATCCCAGTTACCCACCTGTATCCTAAATATACACCTGTATTCAAGATACACACCTGTATCCCAAATACACACCTGTATCTCAAATACACACCTGTATTCAAGATACACACCTGTATCCCACAAATACACACCTGTATCCCAGTTACACACCTGTACCCCAGAAACACACCTGTACCCCAGAAACACACCTGTACCCCAGATACACATCTGTACCCTTGATACACACCTGTACACACTTGTACCTCAGGTACACACCTGTACCCCAGATACACACCTGTATCTCTCCTCCTGCAAACACTGCGTCATGTATGAGTAGTCGCTCTGTAGCTGACTCTTCATGTCCTCCATGGCATCTTCCATCTGTGCCTGACTGGCCTTGATCTCCTGCAGCCCTTCCAGTAGGGCATCCCACGAGTGGTGATGGTGATGATGGTGCCCATCCAGCCTCGGGCTGCCCATGCCAAGCCCTGACATGGCTCCAGCCCCGCCTCCTCCGGAGTTGCTGCCAGCGGCAGACCCCGATGTAGCGCTGGAGCACTCGTCGTCGCTGCCGTACTTTGGGCTGGAGACGAGTGTAGCACTGCCGCTCAGCGCCCGTGGCGTCTCCTCGGCTTGGCACTCCTCCAGCGTCTCCTTCAGGTGGGCGATGTTGTCTGCGCTGCCAAACTTGTTGCGGATGAGGCTGGCGAACTCCCGCGGTTTGGACACCACGGCGGCTGTGTGTGTGAGCGCAGAGACTCCACCCTTCACACCCTCCACCACGCCCCCTCCGAACCCGCTGATGCCCGCACGCATGTTGGCACCAACATCCTTCAGGCCCTGCTGCATGTCCCGCAGGACATCTTTGGGCTGGCGGGCGAGACCATTCTGCAGGAGTGGAGATGGAAAGAGAGAAAGGAGAGAGCATAGAAGGAGTGAGAGAGAAATGGAGAGGAAGAGACAGAACAAAAGAATGAAAGAATGAAAGGACACACAGTACACAGTGAAATTAAACAATGTTCCTCCTGGACCACAGCGTTCCTCCAGGACCATGGTGAAACACAAAGAACAAAAACAGAAACACCACAAAGAACATAAACAGAACACCACAAGACTACACAAGCTCAGGACAGGACTAAAGAGAGAGGCAAAACAACTCATGAGCAACAAAACAGTGATTTACAGAACAAACAACATACAGTGCAGCCGACAGGAGCAGAAACAGCACTAGTGTGAGAGAATACAGTTTTATAACACTGTATTCTAACAGCAGACTTGTTAAAGTGTGCAAAAATGCAAAGGAATGCAAAGATTGAGGTAAACAAGTTTTGGGTAATCTAAAGAACCTTCCAATTAATGGTTCTTCAGAGAACCATTGTTACAAATGAGATATGTTAATGTGCAGCATCTTATAAATGTTTAAGGAACCCCCACATGATGTAAAAGTACCAGAAAGGACTATTACATTGGCACTTTAATATCATGTGAAAGTTCTTTAAACCTTTAAAAGGTTCTTCTTCACATGCACAAACCTTTTTTTTATCAAACATGGTTCTTTAGGGTTCTTCTGTGGCATCACTCAAAGAACCCTTTGTGCCTTTTTAAAAGATTGTAGGTAGTATTTAGTAACACTTTCCTGGTAAAAACACTCCCACAGGAGCTGCAGATCAAAAAGACTCAGCCAAGTGGAGCAGGGGAGTTTGGGATCCCAGCAACAGATTGTATCATCACACTACATAGACTGATACATAAACACACACACACACACAAACACACACACACACACACACACCTGCTCGATCTCTTTCAGCTTCTTGTGGTAGTGCTCGAGCTTCTTGTGCAGGTGTGCAATGGTCTGGGCGGATTTCTGGTTCTTCTTCTCAAACACCTATTAAACAATCAACCACAGAAATGTAATCAATCACAAACCTGCTCTAACAGAAGGAAGATCCTCCGATCCAAGCTCTACCGCTAATATTTCTTCATAGCTGCTGTTGTGAGATTGATCTTCACAGAAGTTAAAACCTTTTCAGCCCAATTACAGACTATAGAGCTCAGTTTATTTCACACACACATTTAGAGCACATTGCTCATTTACAATCGTATTTATTCTGTATGTGTGTGTATCTTCACACTCTCTAGGGGTGTTAGGCTACATGACAACAATTTAAGGTTGCCTTTATTTATTTTTTTCCACTAGCTTGGACTGCCCCAATCGCACGATCCCACCAACACTGGGGGAGTGAAGGTGAGCACGTTCTTCCTCCAAGTCAAATGAAGTTCCACCACATCTTCCCAAACTACCACTAATGCAACGAACAGCCTCAACATACTTGGAGGGGAATGCTAACTGCTAATGATACTCACCCAGAGAGAGCACCACCAGGGATCGAACTTGAGATCTCCTGATGAATGAACCAACACTTATGCTGCTTTTCCACTGGCACAATGCTCAGTGCTGTACAATGAATACACATTTTTCCATTACAAATAAAGTGATGCAAACCCGAGCTGCCCGATGGCAGGGCCGAAAGCGGACCACAGCCGAGCTGACTGCATCACTGCTTTTTGATTGGTCAAAAAATGTTGTCATGACAACAGACAGACTTGAAAAGAGGCCATTGATTTTTTTATTGTCCGTGCAAAAAAAAAAAAAAGCAACAATGAAGATACAAAATGACAACAGGGAAGTGACGAAGTACAAGCACTATTTGTACATCTGTTTGGGCTGAAGATTAATTTCAGTGGGAGTTATTTACATAGCTCCTTTCCGAGACAAGATTCATAAAGCGCTGTCCAAAAAACGAAGCAGGTCTCCCCCAGTCACACTTATCCAGTGATTGGAGGAGTCACCCACCCAGAGAGAGCAAAGTTGGGCCAACTGGAATCTCTTGAACTCCCAGCCATGGGTGGGCACCACCAGGGATGGAATGTTTAGACCATTACATTACCTTTATCTCTCAGACGCTTTTATCCAAAGCGACTTACAGTTTGAGGAAACACTCAAGCTTCTGGGCAGTGGGAGTCCCAGAAGAGAGTTATGAGTGCTACATCTTGAACTTTCCTCTAACAGTGATTGCAGGAGTCATCCTACTCACCCAGAGAGAGCAAAACCAAATGTGCTGTCTTGGACTCCTGACCACTGATGGCCGCAGCACCACCAGGGGTCGAACTCAAGATCTCCTGATGAATGAGCTGACACTTGTTCCCATTAGGAGCAGGTGACTTTAGGGTGATTTAATTTATTTATGGAATGTTTAGACTGCTGCGACACTCGGGAGTAAACCCACTCCCTGTACTTTACGTTCTGTTTGAGACAGCGACAAGAACAGTCTGGAAAGGGTGGATAGATCCCAGCTGAGAATGGTGTGTTTTACCTGTTTGATGCGGGCGGCCTGCTGTTTGTCTGCATTGTGAGCGAGTTTGAGGTATTCGGCCACGTTGTTGTCCCGCGCCTCCTGCTCCACACGTATCTGCTCTGTGATCTTCAGGATCTTCTGCTGCAGGTGCTCCAGAGCAGCTCGAGTGCGCTGAGCTTCTCCCTCGCATGTGCCCACACACACACCCTCCACGCTGATGTTGCCATCTGAACCGCCATGGGACGCCACAGGGGGCACACCCAGCGTGGACACCTCGCTCTTATCCAGCTACAAACAGAGAGAGAGAGAGAGAGAGAGCTTGAATGCATTCCACTTGCTCAATTATGAAGCTAGGAAACACTGAAGAACCTCAGAAACACACCTACATAGGAACTCTAGATGTGAGACAACATGTGGAGGAGGACAAATAGAAGAGAAGCGAAAAGAAAAGAAAATAAAAGAGATGAGAGAAGGAAGCATGAAAGGGGACAAAGAACGAGAAGATGGGAGAGTTTATGCATCACAACCTCTCTCTCTCTCTCTCTCTCTGTAAACCAGGCTGGTACCTTGTGTTCCTTGTGTAAATATGAGCATTAAATCTGGTGTCCTGGTTGGTGCTGTAGTCGTCAGAGAACATACCACCAAGGTGCACATTTAAATGGAGAGTCCAAGAAAGACTGAATGCTTGGGTAGAGGACTGGAAGAACACCAGCACGGGACTTCTGTTTACAGACCTTTTCCCCAAATAGTACCTCCAGTCTATTCTATACCACCTCTAGCACCACTAGTCTATTACTCTTGCACCTCCAGTCTATTACATACCACCTTTATCATGAGTATAGTGGATATCTAATCTAGCAGCTCTAGTCTATTTGATGACACGTCTTGCACCTCTAGTTCATTGGACCTTTATCATCTCCAGGCTATTACGTACCACCTTTAGCACCTCTAGTCTATTACATTCAACATTTAGCACTTCTAGTACATTGTATACCACCTCTATCATCTCCAGTCCATTGAACACCATCTCTAGCATCTCTAGTATAGTAGATACTAACTCTAGCACCTCCAGTCAACTGGATACCACATTTAGCACTTCTACTTTATTGGACGGCACCTCTAGTCCATTAGATACCACATGTAGCACCTCAAGTATCTTCGATATCTAATCTAGCACCTCTAGTCCATTGGACACTCCCTCTAGTACCTCTAGTCTATTGGAAACAACCTCTAGCATCTACAGTCTATTGGAAACCACCTCTAGCATCTACAGTCTATTGGATACCACCTCTTGCACCTTTAATCTATGAAATGCCACCTCTTCCACCTTAGTCTACTGGATACCACCTAAAAGCTTGCTGCCACAGCTTGAGTTTATCTCAGTACTCCTTTTGCTTTCATCCCACCAGGCCTTTCTAGAAGGCAGTGGGTCAGTGTCGCTCTGATGTTTCTAGATGATTTGCCTGGGGTTGAAGGATACCCAGTTACTGTGTGTGGTCTGTTAGGTGGTTTATACAAAACTATATACTGGCCAGGAAAGAGTTTTCCTCAATCGGCAGTCCATATTTGATGTCACATTATCATATCTATAAATAAAATTAATCTAAATCAATCTAGCTATGCTTGCTAGCTAGTTGGCCCCATAACCAGATACAAGGCGGAACACATTGTTGTGGTTACACTGTGTGCATTTCCACATCAGCAGAAAAAGCACTTCAGGCAGAGTATTTAAAAAAAAAAAAAAAAAAAAAAACCAAACACCTAACCTTATGCAATCCTTTCACTTCCCTAGTTCTACACAAAGCGAGCTGTA
>JBBPCZ010000142.1:15389916-15405329 GCA_037974445.1 Brycinus macrolepidotus | reverse complement strand
AATCAAATGAATAAAGAAATAAAGACAAAGTTACAAGAGGGGCTTATACCGAACCGTTAAAGCTCCACTTGGCAAAAGGTGTCTGACATATCATGGCATGCAGCCTTACATTCTGTTTGCTAAACTGCCGGACACGACAGGGGAAAAAAAAAAACCTCAGCTTCTTCGAGTGCTGTCTGAATCTCACTCTTCTCCCGATCTAAACCCTTTTTGATTTTCTCCAGCTCATGGATAGTCTTCCCTCCTTGGCTGATCTGTTCATTCAGATCAGATATCTCCTCTGGCAGAAAGAAAATGGGGAAAAAGAAAATGAGAGATATATGAGAATATGACTGCTGTCTTTGTTAGAGTCAACAAAGCTGATTTTGTAAACTGCTGTTCTCCAGTTTTACCCAGTAGGTTTTTGTTCTCGCGTTTGACAGATTCCAGGTGGTCCAGGGCTTCTTCGTAGGAGTTTTTCAATTTGAAAAGCTCAGTGCTCAGGTTACGAGATTCTTTCTGTGAGGACTCGAGCTCAGACTGGCACTCTTCATATTTCTGCTTCCATTCTGCAAGCACTTTGTCAAAGTTGCGCTGTTTTTTATCTAGTGCAGCAGCAGCAGCATTAGAACGTTCTAGATCTACCAGCAGGTCTTCAATCTCTGTCTGAAGACGGTGCTTTGTCTTCTCCAAAGAAGAACACTTAGCATTTGAAGCCTCCACCTGCTCCTCTGCTTCCTGTAGACGGATTGCTAGCTTCTTCCTGTTTGAAGGAAATTCATTTGACTTTTCTAAGTCATGAAGGGTTTATTAAACATTATTAAACATATTAAAATATATTAACATTTTATTAAAATATTAAAAAATATCTGTATGATACTAAGGTCAAATTTTATTTTAAATATCCAACAAGGTTTCCAAGAAAAAAGCAGTGCAAGCAGCAGAGGCATGCCTAGGCTATTAGGCTACAAACATTTAAACCGCCATAATCATTATATACTCATATTTAGTACACTTTATGTGGAAACACAAAAGATGCATTAGATGTTACCGCACCAAAAGTTTTAAAATATCAGCTAACTAAGTAAGGGTTGGTAAGTCTGCAAACAATTTAAAAATTTAGATCAACAACCCCAAAACCCACCACTCCTGCTTGTCAGAGCTATATATGGGCTCAACCCCTGATGTTGGAAGAAATTCACACCCCTGGCATGCAGATCTATACACAAGGGGGAAAGAACCAGGATTGTTCATGAATTTACTAGCACCGAACTTTCAACGTTTGCCCTGCCTTCACACCAGAAGCATTACAATTCACTCTGGCTGCAAAGCAAATAAACTTGCTGGCCTTGTGCCAACTCACCAGAAGTAGAGTATAAGTTTACCTCATGAAATCTTTTAAATCTGAAGGTGAGAGATCAACTGATGAAAGCCATTTGTGTGGTATTCCTTTTGTGTTGATATGTAGTGAAAATAAAAATTTCAACATGCAGTTTATAGTATTGTACAGCTCTGTTTATACTTTCCATTTGACAGCATCATCCATATGGCATGTAAGTAAATAACAAAATAATGTTGTTCTAGTTGCATGTTTAATTACGGTAAGACAAACACTGATGTTCCAAATGAGTAATGTTAACATCACCAACTGATTTGCATCAAGTAATCCCATTGCACTCTATTGAACTTATGTTTGGTGAGAACAAAAGTTTACACGGTTCTACTCTCTTTAGAGCATGGTACAAGGCAACAGATGCGCTGCTGCTTGCCACCAAGAGATGCTGTCTCACACAAAAAATGAACTTCCGGATGCTTTGCAGCTCTCGATGCACACGGTGTGAATGTCAAGCGTCAAGTTGCTCAGAGTGTTAAAGTTTTTCTGGGAAGTTTCCTCACTCACTTTACTTCCTCCAGTTCCTCTGTCTTGTGGATTGCATCCGTTTCATATTTGGTCCTCCACAGTGCCACCTCAGCATTGGCCTTGGACAGGGCTCTCTGAAGTTCAGATTTGTTCTCCTGTTCCTCCTCGTACTGCTCCCTCAGTAGGTCACAGTCGTGCCGGGATGACTGCAGAGAGTGGGCTAAAGCGTTCTTCGCCTGAACATTCACGGGTTGGATATATATATATATATATATATATATATTAGTATTGTCACCCAGGGGTGGAGCTTATCAGAATTCTTAGCAGTTCTGTTAGTTTCTTTGGATAAGCTCTCTTCATAGAATTATCACATTAATTTTTGTAGTTAGGCACAATTAATCACAGTTGTAAGACTTCTTAAAGTAAGACTTTTGATTAAAAAAAGAGTGTAGCAATGTGAGTGGACAAATTGAGCTTCATCAAAGTGTATTTTCTACTTTCAGTAATTCAACATTATTTTTATGATGTGAATGCATAGCTTAAATCAACTTGAATATGACTGTAGACCATTTGTTTGCGTACCGGTTCATTACATCTAGTTTAAAGACTGCTTGTGGATTTATGTGTAGCTCTCCCAGCCTCTGCTGAATTTGCTATTACTGATAACATTGCAATCAGTGTCTGTTTTGCTTATTTAAAACTCAAAAATCTTTGGTGATAAATTCACTATGGCAGTAGCTGAAAACAGCTCTGCAAGCTAAAATAATCAGTGTAACTTGCCATGTAAAGCTGTATTTGAACACGAGGGTGTCACACACACAGGTCACGTGACCCGCAAGGGCCACCGGAAATGAGCACGTCGCATGATATATAAGCCAGGTAAGGCAGGTAGTCCGTGCTCAGTCATTGAGTCTTCACCCTCAACCATCCAGTCTACCAGACCTTCTAACCATGAGTACTCCGGTCCTGTCATACCTTGTGTGTGAGTGAGAACGCGGATTCCGGTGGGAATCCTTACTCTATCTGAAAAGCGTTCTTATAGCAAAGCTGCATGGTCTACCAACTCTCTCGCGCTACTCTGCGTTTGGGTTCATCCACCACGCTACACTGGTGTAGCGGCTGTCCTCTGTCTTGACAGAGGGCTATGGATGCTTCATAACAACAGCCTGTGGGTAGCTGGGCTTTAGGCTGGAAACGTGTAGATAGCGTTAAAAAGTCCGATTAAGCCAAACAAAATATGGTCAACTGGTACACTGTTGTCAAGGAAACACTGAGAAATTTCTTTATTAATTTTTGGTTCTAGCTAACACCAGCTCAACTAGTTAGTCTAGTTATAACCGCACTATGTTTGCATTCTCAATCATGTTCTCAACAATACATTCTTTGGAACCTGTACATATCAAATCACTCATGTTTTGTTGTATCAAGGTATATAATATACATTCTTAATTTTAAATACTAGCAAATACACTCTTTACAGCCACGTTAAAAGTTAAAGTTTAGAGAAGGTAAGGCCTATTTATTTTCCCCCTTGACTTTCTGTAATGCAGCATAATTAATTTCTAAATAATGATTTAAGTATTCCAATAGTGACACCTGGAACATTTCACTGAGCACTTGAGTAATTTCGCACTTCTCTAGTTTGGCTAGAAAGGCTATTTAATCTTGAGAAATAAAATACTTCCTCATGTTAAAATGACCACTAAATATCAGTGCTTGATCAGTAAAAATTTTGAAAAAGTAAAGTTTGTAGGATCTCAATATCACCTGATTATAACCTGTCAAATTATATTTTGGTCAGACCCTAGTGCAAATTTCACATGACTAAAATGATCTGCAGTATGAAGTATAAATTGCATTTATTTTTCTATTTTGCTAGTTTGATTTACTTTCAGACTTACTTTACTCTCCTCTTCCAACTGTTTCTTCAGTTCCTCCAGGTTCTGGGTACAGGTGTTTTTTGTACGCTGCAGCTGGCTCACTAAAGCATCTCGCTCCTCCAGCTTCCTGCCCAGCTCAGCTAAACAGCAATATGGGAAACATATGTAAATATGTGATGCATATGGATGCCACAGTTTGTGTTGTGATAGTAATGTCTGTATAGGATAGTTAATGTGTTTGTTTATTTTTTGGTGTACCACTCTCTGCCTGCGCACGGGCACGCTGTGTGTTTGTGTCACTGAGCTGCCTTTGGAGCTCTTCCACTCTGGCTTTCGACTCATTCAGCTGATCTTCATACAGCCGGCACATTTTCTCAGTGTTAGCCTGGACAATGAAACAGAATGAAATTTCTAAAACTTTCATCTAGACCGAAGTCTTACACCTTGCCCTTATAACAAACAGGAGTTAAAGTGTGGAAAAATATATGGTAATTAATGCTAACAAACTACAGGCCCATTTGTTAATAGCTTGAAGCTACACATTTGCAGTGTCTTAAGTAAGATGTAACGCTAGGATAAACATTTTACATTGGTTAATACAATGCGATTGCACTAGTTTACTGTATTTAACACAAAACATTAGTTTTGTTGAAAGGCAGTTGGTTTTTACAGAAGTAGTCAGTTTTTGTTGAGTTGCAATAGAGAAACTTGCTATTAGGACAAAGAATGAGCTCAAAGAGGCATCGCAGATTACGTCAGGTAGCCTAGAGATCATGTGAGTTAAACAGACTCTGAGCAAGGAGAGAGTACCAACTAGAACCCTGACCAATAGGGGCTGCTCGACCGGCACAGATGTATAACAGGTTGGTTAGTAAGCTAGACTGTTTAAAAATAGAATTTTGGAGGCTGTGCAGAATGCAGAGGCTGAGTTTGACTGTGGTGTGTATTTTGAGTTTGTTTACAGACCCAGCCAGCCTGACCTTATTCTTAGCCAGTTGCTCGAGGTTAGAGGCTAGGTCATCAGCCTCCATCTTGGCTTCATTCCACTCTTTCTCCAGTTTCTGTTTGATACGCTGTAGGCTATCTATCTGCTCACTCAGTTCAGCTACACTGTCTGCATGTTTTTTGCGTAGCGCAGCAACCGTTGCCTCATGGTGAAGCATGGCCTCCTCCAGGTCGCGCCGCAACTTTAGGAAATCTGCCTCTCTTTTCTTGTTCATCTCAATCTGAGCAGAAGTGGCACCCCCTGCCTCCTCCAAACGGTCACTTAATTCCTCCAGTTCTCGCGCTGCATCACCACGCTGTTTCTCCACCTTTGCTCGTGCTGAACGCTCTGCCTCCAGCTCTTCTTCCAGCTCCTCAATCCGAGCCTGAAGCAAGAAAACATTAAAGGAATACTCTAAAGATTTAGAACCCCGATCTCTGTATAGCTCTGTATAGCTTAAGGTTCATTATAATTACCATTGCAATCATTTCCATGTAACTCCGCATTGATTTCTATTCATTTTGAATAAATATTTCCAAAAAAGTTAGTACTCTAGGTAAAATTTAAATAAAAACAATGTAATGATTTGCAAATCAGGTAAACCCATATCTAGTTGAAAACAGAACAAAGGCGTGATACCAAATGTTGAAATTGAAATATTTTATTGTTTTGTGAAAAATAAATGCTCATTTTGAATCTGATTCCATTTTTAAAAAGTTAGAAGAGTGGCAGCAAAAGACCGGAAAAGTTGTAATGTGTAATGCTAAGGTGTAATGCTAAAAAACACCTGATGTAACATTTCACAACTAAGGTCATTTCACAACTTGCCAGCAGGTCAGTAACACTGGGAATACAAAGAGCCTCCCAGAAAGTTAGAGACTCTCAGAAGTAAAGATGGAGAGAGGTTCACCACTCTGTAAAAAACTGCATGGGCAAATAGTGCAACAATTTGGCAATAATGTTCCTCAGCTTACACTTCAAATTTCATTTCATCATCTAGGGTACACAATACAATTAAAATATTAAGATTAATCTGGAAAAATCTCTGTACACAAGGGAAAAGGCCAAAAACCAATACTAGCCGGTCATGATCTTTGGGCCCTAAAAACAGACATAGTTCTGTAGTGGAAAAGCATTGTCTGTGAACACAGTTCTTCGCTGCATCTACAAATGCAAGTTACAACTCTGCCATGAATATGACAAGGGAGACCCCAAACTGTTGGGCAGCTAAAATCCTGTATCACACATAAATGCGACAATATGTACAAGATAGCAGCATGCTAAGTCAAAGTCGGATTTCACACCAAACTTTCACTCACGTGTATCAGAACAGTCTTATACACTTGTCTATAACCACCAGACCCTGCTTCAGTTAAGATATAAACAAGAAATTTACATTGAGGATGGACTGCTGGAAAAGCTCCACGACTTTGGCTTGCCACTGGCTGGGGGAGATAGCATTGCACGCAGTGCAAAAGGAAGTGTGGGCAGGGGTCCATGCTAGGCTAAAAGCTAATGCTAGCAGGCCAGCTATCCTATCCATCCTGCTCATCAGTGTTTGCTACTTGGGTGATAAACTAGATTACGTCCGACTCCAGTGAACTTCCAGTGAAGTTCAGAGACTGCTGTGTTTTTGTTTTTATGGAGACATGGCTCAGTGACAGCGTTCTAGACATGGCTACCCAGATTAGCAACATTCTAACATTTCACTCAGAAGGATGCACAGCGCTGACCGGAAAAACTCGTGGTGGGGGCTGGTGTTTTTACATAAATACTGACTGGTGTACGAACGCTGGGCTGGTCTCTAGTCCAGCTCACCACTGCTGGAGTTTGTGACTATTAGATGTAGACCATTTCATTTATCACAGCAATTCATCACTGTGCTCATAGTCATGGTGTACATCCCACCCAGTGCTAAACCTAATGCTGACATGCTGGCCAAACGTTACAGAGCTATCAGCGAGCTGCAAAACTCACACCCAGATGTTTATTGTTGTTGGAGTTTTTAACCATGCAAATCTCAAGTCAATTCTCCCTAAATTCCATCCCCTATCACGGCTACTCAGACTACCAGGCTGCAACCTATGGTGGCTCTGCCAACCAGGAGGAGTACAGGACAGAGGAAAACTGTTTAGAATCAACCCACGGAAGGCTGCTGGACCAGAAAAGACTCCTGATCATGTGCTCAGAGGACACGCAGACCAGCTGGCAGATGTCCTCACAGACATCTTCAATATCTCTCTGAGCACCACCATCATTCCAACGTGTTTCAAAGCCACTACCATCATCCCCGTGCCAAAGAAGTTGTCAGTGTTGTGCCTCAATGACCATCAATAGCTCCTCAGTGGAGATCATCCAGAGCTCCACGTTCCTTGGTGTTGACATTGCATAGACCCTCACACGGACCCTCAACAGAAGCTCCATTCCGAAGAAGGCCCAGCAGCGTCTCTACGTCCTGCGGAGACTAAGAAGCACACCTCCACCCCAATCTTCACCACATTCTACACTGGGACTATAGAGAGCATTCTATGTAGCTGCATCCACAATGCCACCAGCATTGTGGATGACCCCACATACCCCTCACACACCCTCTTCTCCCTCCTCCCATCTGGCAAAAGGTTCAGCATATGGGCCTAAACTGCCAGAACAGGAAACAGTTTCTTCCCTCAGACCATCAGACCACTCAATCAGAACTGAAACATCAACTGTACCAACATACACACACCTAAACTGAACTTCTTCCTTCTCCTAACACAAGTCATGTACACAC
This sequence comes from Brycinus macrolepidotus, assembly GCA_037974445.1. NCBI lineage: Eukaryota > Metazoa > Chordata > Actinopteri > Characiformes > Alestidae > Brycinus > Brycinus macrolepidotus. Next base: position 15,397,854 of record JBBPCZ010000142.1, on the reverse strand, counting down.
TGAACTGTTCTGCCTTAAACAACTTACACCTCAACTGTGACTGCAAATATCCTTTTTATTACATACTGCACATTCTCTGTACTGCGGCTGCTATTATCTGCACAATTATTATTTATCGCTGTCTACTTCTATTCTGCATTTTAAACACCTAATCATCCTGCTGCTAGAAATATAGCATCTGTCATGATATTGTATTCATTCAAACATCGACTGTACTAAATGTTGTCTTGTCCTGTTCTATTATTGCTCTTATATTTTTCTTAACCTCTCTCTCTTACTCTCTTTGCACTCTGTGTATTTTGTCCTGTCTGCACTTATGTAGTCTTGTGCTGTTCTGTTCTTGTTCTTGTGTTGTACCATGGTCCTGGAAGAACATGCCATCAATTGGCCTACTCAGATTCCCAAATTTTAGAGTATTGTTAAAAGAAGACATGGTGCAACACAATGGTAAACATGCCCTTGTCCCAGTTACAGTTGTGCTCATAAATTTACATACCCTGGCAGATTTTGTAAGATGTGTTCCATTCTGTAAGAAAAACATGAGTAATCAGGCAAAACACATCTCTTTTATTTTTAATGGGATTCAAATTAAACCATGAGACATCTTAAAATAACACAATCATCAAAGAAAACATAACAATTAAGAAAATACTGAGATGGTCCCTGTTCAAAAGTTTGCATACCCTCAGTTCTCAATACTGTGTATTACCCCCTTTAGCATCAATGATGGCTTGTAGTCTTTTGTGATAGTTGTGCATGAGGGACTTAATTTTCTCAGATGGTAAAGCTGCCCATTCTTCTTGACAAAAAGCCTCCAGTTCCTGTGAATTCCTGGCCTGACTTGCATGAACTGCACATTTGAGATCTCACCAAAGTAGCTCAATGATACTGAGGTCAGGAGACTGTGATGGCCACTCCAGAACCTTTACCTTTTTCTGCTGTAGCCAATGATAGATCGTTTTAGCCTTGTGTTTGAGATCATTGTCATGTTGAAAAATCCAAGTGCGTCCCATGCACAGCTTCCGGGCTGATGAGTGCAAAATTTTCCAGTATTCTCTGATAACATGCTGCATTCATCTTGCCATCAACTCCCAAATTCCCTGTGCCGCTGTAGCTCACACACACCCCCAAAACATCAGAGATCCACCTCCATGCTTCACAGCAGGGATGGTGTACTTCTCATCATAGGCGTTGTTGGCTCCTCTCCAAAGATAGCATCTGTTGTTGTGACCATAAAGTTCAATTTTCGTCTCATCACTCCAAATGACTTTTTTCCAGAAGTTTTGATTCTTGTCTAGGTGCTGTTTTGCATATTTTGAGCAGGCTATTTTGTGACATTGGCGCAGTAATGGCTTTCTTCTGGCAGCTCGACCATGCAGCCCATTTTCTTTGAAGTGCCTCCTTATTGTGCATCTTGAAACATCCACACCATTTTTCTGTAGAGAAGCCTAGATGTCAGATGAAGTTATTTGTGGCTGGTTACCTTTGCATCCCGAACAATTCTCCTGGCAGTTCTGGCTCAGATTTTTGTTGGTCTACCTGACCGTGGCTTGGTGTCAACGGAGCCCATCAATTTCCACTTCTTTATGAGAGTTTGAGGTGCTTCCTCTTGTCATTATGATTTAAAAAAAACAAACACAATTGTGTGATAATAAATGGCTTCGCCCAACCACTAACTCTGAATGAGAGAAAATTTTGGGCATGGTCAATCATATTTTCTAAAAAATGGCCGATATTTCACAAGTTCTCCCAGGGTGTGTAAATTTATGAGCACAGCTGTAAATGTTCTGCAGTTGTGAGCTACTTATACTTCATTTAAAAAATTTAAATACACTTACTGACCTGCAGTTCCTTGATCCTTTTTTGAAGCTGAATAACGAGGGTTTGTTCATCCTCAATTTTTGAACTTATTTGGTTCATTTCAAAGTCTTTCCTGCACGTGAAAAAATATTTTAGTCAAGACTGAGGATGATGTTTTATTGGGTTTTGATATTTTCAAGCTTACTTCTTCAGTTTTTCCTCTAGCTGCTGTTTATCATTCTCCAGATCCATCACTGACTCCAGAGAAAGCTTCAGATCTCCCTCCAGTTTCCTTTTGCCCCGTTCTAGGTCCATGCGCAGTTTCTTCTCCTGCTCTAATGAACCTTCCAACTGGAGAATCAAACATACTATTACTGTCCTATGAGAACCTTGCAACTTTTTTTTTTTTTTTTTACACCATTTGAAATTGCCAGCTGTCCTTTACACTGTGTGAACAATTCGTGATGAATCTAATAGAAAAGGAGAAGCAATGAGATTACTTGGAGTAAAATTTTAACATTTTTGTCAAGTAAACATTACCATTTAAAAGGTTTTCAATGACAACCATGGCATGGTGCCAGTATTCTTCTTATGTTATGGTTATTACAAAAACTGGGCAAAAAGGAAAAACTTACATCATCTACTTGTTGCTCCAGCTTGGCCTTGACCTTAGTCAACACATTGACCTTATCCTCTTCAGCCTGAAGGTCGTCCAGTGTCTGCTGATGGCTCTCCTGCAGCGCTTTCTTCTCTTTGGTCAGCTTTAGTATAGTTTCATCCAAGGCAGCCATTTCCTCAATCAAATTCTTCACCTACAGCACAGATTTACACACATCTTACAGCAGATTTTCCCTTTACATACCTCGCTGTACTGTGGCCTAGGTTAAAGTGTCATTTTACGTAGGGTAAAGTTAAGAGTGTAACAGTGCATACAATTTATTATTTGATTTGACACTTAACATTTAACATTATGAATGGGAGAGTTCAAATACTTTAAATAGTGGAATTAATTGACTTTTCCATGATATTAATTGAAATTTTCCTTAAAATTTAGCATAATGCCGAGCAACATATAATCTATTCTGGTATATCACAATACTGGTAGACTGTGATATTGTTTTCCCATTTTAGTGATCTTTTAAGAATATTTTTAAAAGCAGACTCCCTGATGTCAAGCAGTTTCAGTTTCCGGATTTTATATTGTGCACTTTATGTGTAACCTAAGCCCATTGTCTGTAACCTTTTGTGTAATTTTAACAGGGCCTGTATTTTACTACATATAATGATAGTCATAGTGTTCCTCAGCACTGTCATTCCTTAGTGTAGCTGCAGCACTTGATGTTTGTTTAGCCAACATGCAGCTACCATGAAGACCAAGGGCTGTGAGATGCTGGTCTCAGTCTGAGAAGACCCCTGGACAACTGCTTTGCCCTGCCCCTTTGCCCTGCTCATAGTGCTTCTCTTTCGTTAATACAACCACTTCAATTAATTGTTAATAAACTGATTAGTTGGGATCAGGTAAGACGCTAAAATGTACAGAGCAGCTGGGCCTTAAGAACCAAGACTGAGAGAGCTCGCTAGTCACAAGCCAACTTGCTGTTCATGATATAACAATATGATAAAATTCTACGTGCATTCAACAATTTGATAGATAAGGGTGTTACTGAACATAGGGTAAATTCTTGCAGAGTTGCTGAACACACCTTGTTCTCTGTGGCATGCTTCTCTTTTTCTACCTTTGCTAATGTTATCTCCAGATCATCTATATCTTTCTTTAGCTCTGCACACTCATCCTCAAGCTTGCGTTTCTTGGACAGAATATTAGCGTTCATCTCTTCTTCATCCTCCAAACGCTCCGTCATCTCCTTCACCTTGGCCTCCAACTGGATTTTGGTTTTAATTAGCAGATCACATCGATCCTCAGCATCAGCCAGGTTATCCTGCTCCTGCAGAGTAAAAATCACACTAGTTTTAGCATCTAAAAGATGATTTCTGTTCTAATGTAATGCTTGACCACGATTTAGATTTTTTTCTAAAGGCTTTTTCTTGTTTAATTGGCAGTTAATTATCTGAAACTGACACTTACGGCCTGGAGCTGCAAGGAAAGGTCATTCTTCTCCTGAATTAAAATGACTTGTTTCTCCTCCAGCTCTTTGCGTTTGGCCTCAGATTTCTCCAGTGCTTCTTTCAGCTTTAGGAACTCCTCCTTCAGGATGGCAAGTTCCTTCTCTGTGGCTGCGCTTCTCAGTAGAGGCTTGATTTTGAAGAAAAGTCGCATCCATGGCCAATTTTTCACAATGTTAAAAGCTCGAATGTTCCACTGAATAATCATCACAGCCTCCCTTAGGAAAACAAAATAAATAATGCTTAAGGTTATAATTTGAAAAATAATGCGACATGCTAATATATTTATGTGCAATAATAGTACAATGTTAACAGTTGCAGTAATACTTAATCTTGCCTATACACTGTTCAGAATGTTTTAGAGAAAGTGAGCAAATGAAATTTTTTTCACTGATTTAAAAAATTGAGAGATTTTCTGAGGTCTGTTATAACTGCATTATATTTGGGTGTTGAAGGGTTATTTTATTCATCATCTTATATGGAGTTTACCAAAACTATGGCACTGCCGTTGGAGAATTGTGTATTTATGGATGGTTTTAGTTTATTCACCAAAGTTTTTTCTAGTTAGTAAGATGGGTAGTTGCTGTTCAAGAGTGTTTGATCTAATTATTACAAACAAAACTTTGTGCTGCTCAATAGGTAATCCCTCTCGTGGGAGCTTTCTTTAACTTATTTTTTATGGCATCTTCACTATGGTGTACTTTAATTCCTTCCATATACTTGGGGACGGCTGGTATTAATGGCCTAGTAGGGCCAAGCCCTCCGTCTCGTTTAAAGAACAAAAGGCATCAAAATAAAGTTTGAATTTTTATATCCACGTGGCAAGAATCTGATTATTTTAGATGTCTGCAGACCCATGAACAACAGCATCACTGTGCAGAACTAGAACTAGAACAGGGACGTCATTTCCTGTTTTGCTGCCGGTACTGCTCAGCATTTCAGCGTTGCTTCGGGGTGTTTGTATTCTGTTCTACCCTGTTACCCTGACCTTTTTGACAATTATTAAACTATTTTAATTGGTCTACAATGCCATCAATCCACAGACTGAGAGAAGATTGGACCGATAAATAGTAAATTTTAGTATGGAGTTTTGGGAGCACCTTGTCTGTTGCAGTTTAAGTAAACTGGGATGCTGGTGCTGTCACCCCACCACTCCTCACGTTCACTCAGGTTTGTTGACGGTGGAGTGGAGGTGCTCCGGTGTCTCAGGGTGCTCTCATGTCTATCATCCCCCTCGGCTCTGCCCTTTCTAGTTAGGCTGCTATAGTGAGGAATGCCAGAGTATCAACTTGCACTCCTTATAGTTATAAAATTATACCCTGTAAACTTAAGCAGAACTAACTCTGTTTTCTGTTTTCTCCGAGGGAAACCACTTCACATTTGTCTAGCCCGGCTGGTCTGCAATCGCTGGGGCCCTGTGCCAAAATGTCCTCGACTGGTTTGGCTGCTTACAACTCTCCACGTGCTCCTCGCCCATCCAAGGGCAACTGCTGTTTAAAGTTTTGGTGGAGATTGTTGTTCCTGTTGTTGGGGAACAGAGATTCTCAGCTACTCTTCCAACAAAATCTACTTCTATTGACTCTTAACTGTACCAACTATGTTAGCCATAGATGGCCAATCTGCCATTAAGTTTGTACACAAAGGCCTTCTTTTGTTAGTTATCTCCATAGAGACTCTCTTTCTCTTTCTCTCCGGGTCGAACAGAGGAGGATGGGTTCCCTTTTTGAGTCCTCGTCTCTGTCGCTTTTGGCTTGCTCTCTAGGGGCTCAGACCTGGACTCCGTGTCATGATCCGGGCATGAGAAGACAAGAGGAGACACATGTGCAAACACTCATGGACTTTATTTACTGCAAACATACACAAAGAACACGAAACAATCGCAACATGATCATCCTGGGACATGTAAAGGGTTACGTATGACCAGCAAGAACTAACATACAAGCAGAGACATATATACTGGTTTGGAATAGGGGACACCTGGGAGAGAGACACTGGGACATGAACTAGACACAGGTGAATACACTGATCAGGGCTAAAGACGAGCTGAGAACCAAAACAAGAGCCACATGGCACAGGGAAAACAAAGCTGAAAAGGGGCAAAATAAGACAGAGTGTGACAGGACCCCCCCCCCTAGGGTGCAGGTCCCGAGGCACCAACAATAGGCTATCAAAGGAATAGGTGCAGAGAAGGAGCTCAAAACAAACAAAGATCTAGGGGATAGAGACTGAATCAGAAACTGGAATTGGCAGGACTGGGGATAGGTGACAAACTGGACACAGAACAGGAGTAATGGGCACATAGCTAAAAAGAAGATTGGATTAAAAGCTGGACAAAGGACAGGGCAAGAAAGACTGAAAAGACTGGCTAAAGGACTGGACATAGGATAGAGATGGAACGCTGAAAAGAGAGAAATTGAGAGCCAGGATAAAGAGAAAGTTACAAATGAGAGGACCAATACCAAGGGGTAGACTAGACAGAAAGCAGAATTTGTTGCTGAAAAACAAGAATAGACTAGGAAACGTAGACAGGTGCCAATAAAACAGACATGGGGATAACATCGACTTAATTGGACTGAACAAAGCACATGACGCAACACTGAAGACAGAGAGATTCAGATAGACAACTTCAAATAAACAACTTCAGAGAGACCACTAGACAAATTTAGATTCAGATAAATGGATTCAGGTTTAATTAGACAATTGGAGACTTACCCAAGGACTAAGGCAGAAAAACACAATTCAACAGAGAAACCAACTAAAACATGACAAGACAACGCAGCTAGAGTTAAGGACAAAGACACTAAAGTAAGACAACATAGAAAAAGATAGGAGCCCCAAACAGACTAAACAAAAGACTAGACAACAGACTCAATAAAGGAACTAACATGCTGCCGGATATTTGATAGAAGGAAAGAAGTAACCAGGTAAAAGACATTAGAGGCAACTGGGGGTCAGCAGGAACCAAGATAGGTATGACTATAGGGGCCAGAGGTCACAACAAGGACAGATACAATGACTGGAATGCATTCGTATTTATATACATCTCCTTAAAGAACAATGTTAGAGAGGTCCCTTTTGGATAACAAGTACACAGGTCTCTGGCCAGATGGGCAGATACTAAAAGAGAGACTAGGGATTGAGTAATTAAGACACGGACTAGAAAGTACATCTTAGGTCCCAGAAGGCGGAGACATAGAACCTAACCGAAATTACAGAGGAATAGACTAAAAGAATAAAAACAAAATATTGGATACATGTGGTGTACTCAAGACATTGGTTAAAGGTACATTGATTTTTGGACAAAATGAAACAAAACTAATAATACTGAAATACAAGCTGGTGAAGCAGATAAAGGACAGAAACACTAAAGACTGGTTGCTAGGGAACTAGGTTGCGGATAGAACAGACGAAGATTAGTAAGTCGACACAGGAGACTGAAATTGGGGATTAAACTGAGAGAAACAAGACTGTGGACCAGACCTAAGAAGTGGAGACTGAATAGGAGGAATCAAAGGTTTAGACAGAGGACTAGACATGGTAGACGGGGAGTGACGAATAGACATGTGGGACTGAAACAGAGGGTCAGACATGGAGGGCTGAAGCCGACTACTGGTGTCAGGAAGCTGAAACTGTGAATTTTGAAGAGAAGACTGAAGTGAGTGAATAGATGGGGAGAAAAGTGACTGAGGATTAGGCTGAGAAAACAAATACAAAGGATCAGACTTGGGGGCGCTGAGATAGGATCTTAGGTATAGATGCCTTGAATGGAACTGAAGTTGGGGGGCTTGGAACCATAGGCTTAACTGAGGGAGTGGCTGAAGAGAACGAGGGAGAGGACTGGGAAGTAGGAAAAGACGACAGAGATGTAACAGGTGAGCAAGAGGGAGACTGCTGGGCAGAGGCTCCACCAGAGGCTAGTGACGAAGAATCAGAATCACGTTTATTGGCCAAGTATGTGAGTGAACACATACAAGGAATTTGATTCCGGTTGATGGTGTCTCTCAGGCACAACAG
>JBBPCZ010000142.1:15375756-15389816 GCA_037974445.1 Brycinus macrolepidotus | reverse complement strand
GGGAAGCTTAGAAGCAGAGAGAGAGAGCTTGAGATTAAATGAGAGGAGGAAATGGTCAGTTATGGGGAGTTCGTCAGTTGTACAATCAAGAGGGGAGACACCAGAACAACATGTTAAGTCCAAGATGGGACCTTTGGAGTGAGTGGGAACTTTGGTGTGTTGCTGAAAACCAAAGCTCTCGAGGCAGGATGTAAATGAAATGAACAGACAGTGTAATTTTTGGTGGGTTTTGATGCTATTATGCTACTTTGACCCAATACTAAATTCATTTTCAAATTGAAATTCCCAGAGGAATAATGTCATAAACCCGTGCTGCTTGTATTTTCCCTTCAAGATTTTCAAAGAAGCCTGTTTCATTTCCTTTGGGAGCTTAGACCAAAATATGTTTATCCATTTTGTGGACATAATTTCTTCTAGAATGTGCAATTTTTGTCTCTTCTGTCAGTTTTACTGAATAAAGTCTTTCAAAGGCCATTTTCTACACATTAAGCATCTTCTAGCATTCCCTGAACTGCACCTGTCACTATTTGTTTCTTTACTAGAAATGCTAGTTTTGCAGCTAAAGAAGCAAAATCTGGACACAGACACGTCTGTGTAAATTGTCTGTGTAATAAGAATGATTCCTTTAAAGAACCATCTAAATCAGAAGATTTTTACAGATTTAGATTCTACAGATAATATTCTTTGAAAAAGTGAAGAACCAGTAAGATTCCTATTAAGAAGTCATTCAAATCTTTGTTGAACAAGAACGTGTTGACAAAAAACAAAAGTTTTTATATCATTCCCATTTTGATTCGCACTATCATTTTTTATAATGTGTGTATCTGTCACTACCATATCATAGTTCAGAGTGTTTTTTTCTGCTTTTTGTGCACTCCTTACCTTTTCAATGAGGTCAATGCAAGCTTGCAGGTCAAGTCCAAAGTCGATGAAGGTCCACTCAATGCCTTCCCTCTTATACTCTTCCTGCTCCAGGATAAACATATGATGATTGAAAAACTGTTGTAGTTTCTCATTGGTGAAGTTGATGCACAGCTGTTCAAAGCTGTTGAGCTGTGGGTGAGATGTGAACACACACGCACTTGTAAACACACAATGCTGTAGTTCAGCACACAATGCTGTAGTCTTGTGTAGAACTAAAGTACGTACATCAAATATTTCAAATCCAGCAATGTCCAGCACACCGATAAAAAACTGGCGGGGCAGGACAGTGTAAAGTGTCTTATTGATGCGTCCCACCAGCCATTTGAACATGCGGTCATAAGTGGCTTTGGCCAGAGCACCCACTGCATAGATAACCTAATAGAGTCAAAAAACACACATGCACACACACAAAAACACATATAAAGAACACATGGAGACTGCAGCTGTCATTCACATCATTGCTCACAGTTGCCTGGATACCAATCCAATCTCCCAGTTTGCTATGTACGTTTTACTGATCAGTAGTTTTAGGCACAATGCTCATTGTAATAAGTAAGGAAGATGGAAAAACAGCTAATTTCATAAGTAAATGTGTAACACATTTCTGGTATTTTTAAAAAGTTTAATTTGTGAATTTAAAGCACAGAATTATTTTTTTCTTAATTGATACCTTACCTGCTCTACATTTTGACCCTTCACCACATACTCGTTCCCAACCTTCACCCGTGGGTGTAAGAGGCCCTTGATGAGGTCTGCTGAACTCACCCCCATCAGATAGGATGCTTTATCAGCACCTGCGTGAGTATAAACACCACTCAGGTCTCAGTGTTTTTAAAATCTACAGTGCGCAAAACGGCTGATGGCCAGAATCCCTGAAACACATAGTGAGACTGAGTTTCTGGGCAAAATGTGGTCCTATAGTGAAATCAGTATGTTTGGTATAATGTAGTAAAGGGTTGTGTCCTGTAGTGTGTGTTTACTTTCGGTTCCGTCTGCCTCTGCTTGTTCCTCACGCTGTTTCTGCTTGAACTTCATGTTCCCAAAGTGCATGATGGCTCCCACTATTTTATAGCATCCATACTTCTCCTCCTGGCTAAAGCCGAGGATATCCATGGCATGCTGGAAAAAAAAAAAACTCATCTCTTCCTGTGCAATAGGATAGGCTGTAAAGTGCAGAAGAATGCAGCAGATTTATAAAAGTGCATAGATTCAGATATTGTATGCTTATTTCCCCAGTTACAGTGTATTATATTAAGGGCTGTCAGTAATCTAGCAATTAGTATGTTGATTAATTAATCTTTTTTTTTCTAAATGTCAAAAATGGCTTAAATGAACAATCACATAATATGTAAAGATTACAAAAATAGGCGAAAAGGAAGACTTTGAAAACCCTCCAAGGAAAAGATCCACAAGGTGAGCATTAAATGGGACACTTTCTGAAAATTTGCTTTCCGGGAGTTTTTCGTCGAAACATGCTACCCATTGAGATGTGCTACCATGCCTTTCTGCGCATGTGCAGTTCCACAGTCTTGGGATTCAGTGCCATGCCCATAAATCTGTGCTACCACGCACTGGACACTGGTTTATCTGCCTTGTCGAAAAATGCTACCGTAGCGCAAATCGACAGCAGAGTCTATCAATTCAAACTATACATTTTCCCCTTCTAACTTTTAAAATTTCAAATGGGACAAATGTAATGCTCATAATTAATTTAGTCATGTTTTTAAAACATTTGATAAAGACACCTTATTAAAATTCTAGAATAATTCAAAAACCTATTTCTACATAAATAAAAATAAAAGTAAGGACTAAAATATTGTAGACCTAAAGAACCTAAATATAAAGCGTTTTATTGGTGGGGAAATAGCGTCTTGTTACCTTAGTTCTAGCTAGCTATTAGCAGGTTTAAGAGATGTTACATGAGATCCACTTACAATGATTTCTATTAAGACAGCATGCATTTCATGATCCTCGAAAATATGTTTTTTTTACTTGCAGTGTCCCAACAGTTGGTCATTAGCAAAAAGTATGTTTTCTAAAAAGATGAAAGGAGTATAAATCACAATTACATCCTTTTACAAAATATATTAGAATGAAAAAAAGTATTTGTAATTAGTTATTTATAACCTTACTACAGTATTAGTAATTTATAATGTATGTCATTTTACTTATCATTGTGATGTTGGGGTCAACTGTCACAGCACACAATGCCACACACTTATTTTTAATTAATGGCATTTTAGAAATACATAGGAATTGTTTTGGAATTATGTATTACAACCTTAATCATATTGTATTATATTTAGTGCTGTTGAAGCTCCTGTATTAATAACATGTTGACAAAATAAATGATCAAGGGCAGTTACATAAACTTTTTTTAATTGCATTAATGTATTTTTACTACTTTGACCTTTTCTGTGTATCAGTAGTGCAGACAGATGCCCAACTGTTAGCTAGCTTCAAATAGTTATTTTGATGTTTCTCTTTATAAAGGTAAAACCAAACCTATTTCCAGCTTATAAAATTCGTTTATCACCCAAGTATACAGTGTGTGAAGTATAATTTACAAGATAAACACACTGATGGTGGCAATAGCAGTTAATTAGCAGACCATACTGAAAGTGCTTGCAACAGTTAAAAGATAAATCAATGAGTAGCAAAATAGTAGAACACCAAGGAGTTGGAATAAGAATTATATTATATTATATTATATTATATTATATTATATTATTCTGCATTTTGTTGTTTATTAGCAACTAGATCTTACATCAGTAGCCATAAACTCCTGAGCATCATCCATATTCTCTACAGTGGTTACTCCTTGGGAGCAGAAATGGTAATCGTAGGGATTTGAAGAAACCAGAAGCATATCTGTAATGCAGTAAAGAGAGATAATGATCAGGTGAAGTTGTGATGGGCCAGTTTATTTGTCTACGTAATGTAGATGTAGATGGACGTCATACCCAGAAGTTCAGGCTTTTTCTGAGACATGATCTGGTAGTAGATGTGGTAGCTTCTCTCTCCGGGTTGCTGAAATATCACCCTGGATTTCTCAAGGAGATCTAGAAAGAAGTGGACAGAATCATTTTCAATGTCCTTACATGCAACACACCATTTAACTCTATTCATAATGCAATACTCTGCTGCCCAGTGTGGCCTGGCTCACCAAATGTTTACATGTATGCAGCTAAGAAAGCTTCTTTTGTATTACATCTACATACACACTAAGTGCAATTGGACTGTTTATTGTTTATATTGTCTTGTGTCTCATGTCTAATGTCCACTGTCTGCACTTAAGACAGGTGTTGTTCTTGTGTGGCATTGTTATTGTGTATTGGTATTATTATATTTGTACTGTGATAATGTAAGAATGTTGTTTCATCTCATTATGTACTTGTACACAGTCCACAGTTGTTGATGACAATAAAGTGAATAAAGCTCAAGAAGTTTTTCACTGGAATGTTTTAAAAGAAATCATCAAAGAAAACACATCATATTATAGTCTTCTGTGGGAGATAACCGCATGAAATTTAAATATAACATGTATGCTCAGAGGAAACATCCTTAACTGTCTTAGAAGCAAGTTTTTTTGTGGTCAGCTTGTCAGGTTAACTATAACCTGTGTTCACCCAGTAATTTCAGTATTTCCCAGCAGCTTCTGAGTGGCTAATCTCTTTACTGTTCTTGAAATGTAGACAAGAAAGGTTTTGCCTTTTGGATGGGTTTTGGGAGTTTACAACCATTTAACTCATAAAATATTTTAATTATAGAATGGGCATGTAAAATGTCTTTTAGTGTTTCAAAATTTACGCTTAACGTTGTGGGTCCTAATGTCAAGTGTATATTTTAAGTTTCTTACTGTTCCTGAAAGATGGTTAGCATGCTCAGAAATAAATTTAGCTGAGAGCATGCTGTATATAGCTTGCTATCTACAGCAACAGGAATTTTTTTTGGAGTCTATTTGCTACCAAGACCTGTCATCTCTGATTAGAATACAGTTATTCTGGTGATTTTGCAGCTTTTTACTATCTTAATCACTGAATTTATTGAATTTCACTGAATTTATTAATGGTAGACCTGGTCTGGTCATGAAGGTAATGTTTAAATTATGGTGTTTAAATTAATTTTATGAAACTCACAGATGTCAATATCTGCAGAGGCAAGCTTTCCTGTGGGACCGAAATGGATCCTGATGAATTTTCCCTGCAGAATTTAAAGACATAGAGACAGAATTTTTATAGACTCTAAAAAACAGCGGCTATTTCTCTTATTAATAAGACATGGCAACACTTGTCAATAACTTATGGTTTCACCAAACCTTTGGTTTCACCAAACCATGCTCAAGGATTTTTGTATTGCACTATCAAATCTTTTTCCCCTCTGCCTCTTGTACTTACTCACATGAATACGTACACACAGCAATATGAGGAGTACATGCTCTGTAATGGGAGGTATTTCACTCCACTGAAGTCAGTTTATCTTAAAGGCCTAAATAATAAATTAGTTAATTAAAACATTTTATTTATAAATGCATTAATTCATTTTTTTTCATTCATTAAAAGTTTTTACATGTACAAGCAGACTTTATCAGTATTGGTATCAGTATTGGTATCAACATACTATCTTTGGTATTACTTGGTATCAGAGTGAAAAGAAAATAAGTGGTATCACCCATTCCTAGTGTGCAGTAGTCTTTATTTTGTGTAAAAGGTCTCACTTTCTAAGGACCTTTGGACAGTTATTGCGTAGTGTGCTACACTATAGGGATATTTAAAACTGCTCTTTCTCGATCTACATTTTCATTATTTTATTGAATTCCTATAATAATTATATTAATAACTGTAGGCTTATCAATCTCATCTTTAAAGTTCAGGCCATCTGTTTTCTGACTTTTAAAGTTTTCATTATCATGCAAGATAATAACATTTGCTGTAGGCTAAAACTTCACTCTGGTCCATAATGAATGATTTTACTTTTGCATTTATTAACAAATATATTTGAAAACGTAAAGTCAGACACATGCATATCTACAAATGCCATTTAAAAGTTCCTCTTAGAGTCGTTGATTTATGGCCTGGAATATATGATACACCCAAGAACACCTAAGGAATCTATGAGCAGACTCCACCTTTGGAGTAAATTGATAAGAAATGGACCAAAACATGATACTTTAATCATAATCTTTAAACTGCACTCTAGTGGAGCAAAACATGTAAGAGAAGCTAAAGTTAAATCAAGAATTAAAATGTACTTATTTTATTTATAACACCATGACTTTTCATAAATACAAACATTCTGATACATCCCTAAAATCTACAGAGACAAAACAGGAGATAAAACAGAGTAGACAAAGGAGATAAAACAGAAACTTATGTCTCTAAAGAGAAGATAAACAAGGAACTTACATTTTTACAGTGACAATAATTCAGAAAACTGAGGTTCCACATGTCACTTATGGTTAATGAGGTGGAGGGTGTGAAGTACTTACAAAGCGGGATGAGTTATCATTCCTGAGTGTTTTAGCATTACCAAATGCCTCCATTGCAGGATTTGCTTCAATAATCTGATCCTCCAGTGTACCCTGCCAGTAAAAAAAAAATTAGTACTGGTTTGCACTCATGTGTAGGCATGTTTATTTTTAATTCATTTATTATGATGAATCCTGCATACTTACACCAGTTTTAGTGGCAGGACCCTTGATAGAAGAATAATAGAAAGAATTAAGGATGATTGTTATTCTAAGAGTTATAATAGTTCTTTTCTTCTCTTGTACAGCACAGTTGCTCTTGTTACAATAAAGCACACACTCTGCTTTTTGAGGAAATTTCTTAAATGAACAAGTTGTTAAATATGTTGAGAAAAGGTTTTGTTGTCTTTCAATTATTGCTGGATTGTCCAATATGATGTGTTAGCAATAGCCACTTAAAGTAAAGAATAGATTGGTAGAACCAGTTATGGTGGAATAAAAAAACGTAAAAAATGAAATCAAGAAGATAAAAATGTGATCAAAACTGTCAACCAAGAAACCCTAAAACAAAAAATAAAATAAAAAAATAGATTTGGGGTTGTTAATCACTGACAAAATTATGAGAGAATGAGAGATGAAAAAATGTTGGAAAGACAAGATTAGAAAATGTGAGGATATAACACAGTAACATCTGGATTTAGGTAATGTTGCAGCTTAAAACTGGAGTCCAGTCTACCATTGTATTTCTGTAATAACTGTACAGCTATTACATCAATACAATAGCAAAAGACATGGAGTTATGAAGTGGACCCCGTTTCAGTGAAGTGCTTTTTAATTATGAAAGAACAAACATCTGGCAAAAAATAAAAATAAATAAAAAAGAGTTGGTTGACAGGGGGAAAGAATTTTTGGTCTTACTCCTTTTTTAGCAGCTGCCTCACCCAGGGCTGCAACTATGGCAAAATACTGAATTACACGTTTCGTGTTGACAGTTTTCCCAGCACCAGATTCTCCGCTAAGAATGGAGGAAATGAAGTGGAAACAAAACGTTTAAAAATAAAAAGAAAACAATTCAGCACCGGTGCTCCATAAGCTATACACTTCTCAAAGAAAAATGTTAAACTGTTTAAGAATTCACATTTGTCTGGCCCGATGCAAGACAATGCAGTATTTGTTTGGAGAGTGGTTTATTTATTAAGTAGTCCAATGTTGTGAGTGCTCTGCTTGCAACATGAAGCTGTATCCAAATATTGAGGGTAAACTTACGTGATCAACATGGACTGATTCTCTCGATCTGGGAAAGGAAATCATAACACAGCTTAACTCACCAATAAGAATGCTTCATATTTTCAGATAAAGCTTAACATGCTCGAAACAGCTTGACTTGCCCATAACATAGTGCCACGTAACATAAGCACCCACATCAGAAAATTGTCTATAATTTCATGGCAAAAAATCTACACAGCAAATGTGAGAATAAGAGACTGATCTGGGAAAAGGACCTAAACTCAATCGTAGCAAAGGGTATGCCAGTCAAGCACCAGAAAATATAATAGTGGCAAAGCTGGCATTTTGTATAAACTGGTATAAATTACTTTTTATCAGATTTGGTCCCATTTCTATAACTATTTTAAAACTGAAAGCAATTCTTTGTTGATAGATCAGCTTTTTGTTGTCCTGATATTTTGTTTTAATGTATGTAATGTATAACGCAACCTGTTTGCGCACTGTTTATAGATATTTACAAAATTATAGACATATACAATTTGATTATAGAAAGACACAAATTAAAACCTTTATTCAATTAAATTTATTTTATGCAACCATGCAAAATGGTTCAGGTACTCAAAAAATGGCAAAACTGTACATAAAATACTTTTTTATAGTTATGATTTTTTAAATCACAACATCAACTTCTAAAACACATCTCAGATGTTGGGTTTCGCTGCTTACAAATGGGCGAACTGAGCTGAAATCAACTGGATATAAATATATCCTTACGTTTCTTGTTAGAGATCTATTACAAACAGAATATCTCTGACTCACCAAAGTATCCTGTCCTGCGGGCCATCAAAACAAAATTTCTGAGCCATGAGGTTGCATAAAATCAATAATGATGTCACCATCATCATCTGATGTTTTCAGAATGTACTGCTGTCACCTTTTCTAATCAAACCAAGAGGCAGTGTGCATCTCTGGGATACACTGCCTCAGGCTGACTTCACTTCAATTTCCAGCTTTTGCTGCAGGGGTTGCTCATGTTTTCAGGACCTGGGTAAAAGCTTTATTTTCTGGCATTCTCATATAATTTGAATTTTTTATGAAAATGTAGCAACACAACGTTAAACTGACCAAATGACAAATGACATTTAAAAGGTACCTCCTCCACAAAAATAAGTTGCTTTGGGAAATTATTAACACGGAACCAAATTTAATGTGAAACATGAATCTTAATGTTGCCTTTAATATAGCTCATTTCAGTCATCTTGTAAGTAGCTGAACTCCATATTCAAGTGATGGGGGCAAACTTTAAAAATCTAAAACAATTTTTTGAGCATTTTTGACATTCTGCATAGTTGCATGCATTGAATAGGCATGTTGGCTTAATAGTTTTAAGGAAATCCATAATGTGGCTCTAGATGAGATGGCATGGAACAATAAACAACTGAGGTGCATGAGGTTAAACCTGTGAATGCTACTCACTGCGCAGCATGTCGTTGTAGGCGTTGTCTGCGATGGAGTAGATATGGGGCGGAGCCTCAGAGCGGCGCTTTCCTTTATAGGCAGCAACCACAGGGGCAGTGTAGACGGGCAGCCATTTATATGGATTTACCGTAACACAGAAAAGCCCAGAGTACGTCTACACACACAGAAATTATTACAGCTCATACTCAACATTATAAGATCATTCATTTTCATGAGTAATTGAAACTTCTAGTTTAACCTTTATTACTTAACCCCATTTTTGACATTTATATTTATTAAGCATGTATGTATCCTTGACAAATGACATGAAAGGGCTTACATGTATCTTTACAAAATTCATTTGTTTGGATCATGCTGTAATTGGCAGCTGAAGTGCTAAATGTCTGAGCGTGGTAGTTTAACTCTATGAATAGCTGGGTTCAGTGTAGTTAGTGTGCTGCTGTGGTTATTTGTGGAATCACAGATTAGTGAGAAAGGGCAGGCATTTGCTCTAGGACTGACATAGATCATCCAGTTGCTGTAGCGCCGTCGCAGATTATACAGCACAGACGCTTCATTCAGGTGGGTCAGCATGGCCATGTCCTCAATCATGTCAAACTTTGGAGGATTCATCTGTTGAATATCACCCTCCTTCACTGTAAAAGACTGGACAGCAAAACACAGTGGTAAAAGAGATGCTTCAAAATCCAGCCATTTCTATTTGTTCATGATATTCATTAACATTTCTACACCACATCACAAAGGAATAAAATTAATATGCTTACTTTGCCATCTTTGGTTTCAACGATGACTTTGTCTCCGCTGATCTCTCGTATCTCCACGTCGACATAAGCCTCTTTTTCATCTGGGATCCATACTCGTTTCTTCCCTGTGCAGAACAGCACACTTTTGAACATCTTACTGGCAAATTTATTTTGTTTTAAGACGTCTTGGCTATCTTCATACAGCATAAAAAAGTTGTGACTGCATGTGAATCAGGGTTGTAGTCGCTAATATCCCAAGTCTACAAATCAATTAAAAACATAAATAAAAAAAGAAAGATTCCAAAAAAATTACCATCAAAGGGTTGAGTTTGTACTGCCAGGATCTCCAGGTCTGATTTTCGGAGAAAAAGTGCCACCTCTCCAAACTCTTTCATATCCAACATGTGGGACATAGTAGCTCCAAAATAACACACTCTGCTTTAAGACACGATCGACCATGCAGAAAAAACACAAAAACAAAGATGTAAAAAAATACCAAAAATATGACATTTTTAAATATGCATTAAAAAGCAGGGGAAAAAAAGATTTCCAAAAAATGTTATGGTTTAGTCTGTTATTCCAAAATGAACAAGTATACTTGAATAAACAAAATGCCTCCTTGTTTGGCTCAGGATGAGAAATTTATCCTTCTAAGAAATTAGAGATAAAAAATTTTTTTACAAGAAATCACATTCATTCATTCACATGCATTAATTCCCCAGTCATAAACACAGTGTAACTAACCGGTTTGATTAGTTCAGCTGGAGTGGCTGCAGTGAAGTGGAGCCTTTTATTGAGTCCAGCAAGGTCAGGATGTGTTTAGGGAGGTCAGAAATGAGCCAGCCCACAGCACACTAAACACAAAAGGCAAGTTGCACTTTTAGCTTTGCTCAAAGCCAAGCTGCTGCCTTTTATATCAGCATTATATTCTGTGAGCTAGATGGTTTGGAGTGGACAAAGTATTGCAGTGAAAAAGATGCAGGTTAAGCATTGTTACTCGTTGTGAGCTGTCTGATCACTCACTACTGAGTTGTCATAAGCATTTAAATAGTTTGTATGCAATTTCTGAAGTGAAAAAAGGACACATACAGACATTAATTTTAACAGATATTAACAGATATTAATAATGTCCTATAAATACGATTCTCTTAACTTTTATAAGTGAAACAGTTCACCTTTCACCACAGGTCCTAAAGATTCATTGGTGCTATTCTAAGGTTTGGTAAATCCCCCTTGGTCCCCCTTGAGTAGACATTCTCTCTACAGCAACAAGCAACACGCTCACCAACAACTTTAACATCCCTCCAAGAGCTCGTCAACAATTCTCTCCTCAACATACAGTAGAGTATTAGGTGAACATGTGCTCACTCTTCTCCCTTACTCTAATTGCTTGTTTGCGGAACCCTTTGTTGTAAACGCCAGCGGAGGGAGGCCTACCATTGTGTATGTGGCCCTGCTACGTGCAACACTAGATAAAATTATTTAAGGGTCCCCCAAGCTGACATTAAATACTGAGTCTAAAAATACATCACAATATTAGCCAAGATGCATTACCCTTAATGAGTACAGTCTACATAAAGGGTGTTTTCCTGGACAGTAAGAAAGCAAAAACTCTAATAATATTGGGAAATAACACTTCAACAACATAGAACTGGATATTCAAAATTTCTTTCCTGTATTTCATATTATGCATTTGGAAGTCACAAAAAGGCTGCAGGGCTTGCAAGTGCCAAATTATGATGCCTTGGGAAATATTAAGCTCCCAAAAAGTTTCTGCTTGCTCTCAGGTTAATTATCTCACAAGCAGGTTAATTATCTCACAATACTCGTTACTTTGTTCATTTCTGATGAATTTATCTAAAAAGAAACACAATCAAATGCCCAGAAGCAATTTAGTAATGTCTGAATTTTCTGTAAACTCATTTGGCTTGGGACACAGCAGAAATGAATTGTTGATATATGAAATGGCAGGTGTTATAATGAACTTTCCAGATAAAGTGCTAAAATAACAGGCCTATATTCAGCGTATTATTAAGGCAGCCAGTGCTACATTTCCACTGTGGTGTTAGGCAGTAATTAAGCATGCGTGGAGTGGCCTCTTTTTACAGACTGGCCCCAGAGGGTTTAACCTTGAGCTCTGTGTCCTTGTATGTGAAAAGGGGTAAAGTGTGTGTCCCAATATAGACAAAAATACTCTCCAACCCAGAGCTCATGGCCAACACTTCAGCAGCACTCTATTGTTAAAGTCCTAGAGCACTGGGACACTCTTCGTACTGTTACATAACAAACTGTCAATGAATTCATGTTACCTACCTATCAGTCAAAACAAGGATGTCCCAAACTGGTATTTGTCACCTGAGAATTAACATACTCATTTACACATTATACCATCTTGAAGAAGCAAAAGTATAACCAAATATATAAACAGGTTACAGCTGTTAAAATGGTTACTGTGCCATATGTAAACAATGCTTAGGGACCATTTAGCAGCGTAAACCCAAATGCTGAAACTGATCTTTGTTGACGGTACTGCAGTTATCTCTTGGCAAGAACTGAAGTGTTTCATTGATGACTGAACTTTACTTGAGCTTTGGTTAGATATAGCTCACTCATTCAGAGCTATTCTGAGCCTGGGAGCACTTTAGAAGACAGGCAACTGGGTTATGTAAAGTCCCACTTGCTGGTAAAGAAGTTGACAAGTTGATAAAACTTGGGGGAGGCCAAAATCAGCCCTGGATTTTGTCATACATGCAGTATTTTTTCGCTGCAAAATAAATCCCTTGGATTTACAGAGATATTGAAAGTCGGCTCTTAAATCTAAAACACTAGGTTTAGTTTTGAAGAAACTGGAGATCTGTGTGAGATCAGCCAGATGAGACTGGGATTCCTGGAATCAAGCAAGGATTGCAGTCAGGTCACAGTTGTTTTAGGTCATCATGCAGCAAATGCCAGTTGGCTTAGATGCCAAAGCAGAGAGAGCCTGAAATTTACAATCGCACACACGTGTGCACACAAACACTGAACAGGGTATGCCATCATTCATAGTCCAAATACATAGACCACATACATTTGAGAGACTGGTTAACTCATATTAACTTGATGCCCTCATGGTGATGCCCTCAAGCCATTCATAAGACAATGGCATAGCACTCCTACACTATATTTAAAATTTAACCCAATGCACAGTGTCTTCATTGTCCATTAATTGCTGTGATGGCCTGCAAAACCTTGCAACAACTGTCTCATCACAAAATATCAATCTGTTTGAAAGGAGGTGGGAAAGTGTGCTGCCAACTAATGCTTGGACAGTTCCTTAATCTCATTCAGTGATTCCAGTGAGCCCATTACTAACAAACACACAAACACACACACACACACACACACTCGCACACAAGCAGCAGGAGCCGATCAGTTGTTCAGCTAGTGGAAGCAGACAATGGACTGTGTTTCCTTTGGCCATGTGCTTGGTGTAGTGTTGCCCTCAGCTGTCTTTCTATTTAGAGCCTGTTGAAGCATAGCTTCACTGTTATCTTCACCACCGTGTGGCTTTATCTAAACCAGCGCAGACAGGCAGTCGCAAGCCAGGATAGCAGAGTGATCCCTGCTTAAGTCACATGGCCATCAATCCACTACATGTTCCCAGCATCCTCCAGCAGCTCCCAGTTATGTGGGGTAGACTGTTAACATGGACAATTCAAAGGCTTAATTTATTGCTTCTTTGTTATCTAGTCTATTCTGGTCACTCTGGTTTCACCCAGGAATTTGAAAATAGCTTTAAATAGTTGACTGGGGGGGCATTTTTAAATCCTTGGAACATATATGCCGTGCAGCTAATGCACTTTGTGTGCTCAAATGCACTCACTGCTATCAGCCTGTGCAGAAGCCTTTTTTTTGCTGGCGCTGAGCTGCAGGTTGTAGTATTCCTGGCTTCATGAACATGCATTTTAGGACTGGCGCTGTTGAGGCAATGGGGTGAAAGCTATGCAAATTAACAACCTGTCAATCCTGTCAAAGCTGTAAAAATCAATCAGAAACAGAGGAAACTTACGTTGGCGAGATTGCATTTAGCTTGATCAACTTTTGTTTCCCTGTAGAAGTGCATGGCTTCGGAGAAGAGGAATATATGCTGTCTGTTAATATTTAATATTAAGATAAGATAAGATAAGAAAGAACTTTATTTATCCCGAGGGAAATTCTTTTGTCATAAACATGCACACTGC
>JBBPCZ010000142.1:15364862-15375656 GCA_037974445.1 Brycinus macrolepidotus | reverse complement strand
GACACTGGCATGGAATGGTTGTCATACTCATAGAGATGCTGATTTAAAAATAAATTCCAGTGGTCTCTTATTTTTTTTCTGGAGTTGTATATGTATCTGTATCAAAAAGCAGTATCAGTCCCTACTGACAACCTCCAACACAAAATCATTGAGCTGCAAAGCAATCACAAGCTCAAGGCTTGGTATGAAACCCCTTTCTGCTCAAGTTCTACAAACTGTATGTGCATCCTGAGGATTTTCCTATTCTAAGGAGTCATGCACTGAAGTCAACCTAGGACAACCTACTGCTGTAAAACTGACTCTTGCAAAGACTTGAATATGTTCAGAAATGATTGTCCCAAACCTGGAAAACATGTGAGTAGAAACATCACTACCATTTCACATCCGATGCCTTGCCTGAGAGACATAGTTCCAGATATTACATTAGAGAGGGTCGTGTGATATGTGTGCAGTAGCTGAGTATGGCCCTCAAATGATGTTTTAAAACATGAAATGGCCCTTGATGGCAAAAAGGTTCCCCACCACTGACTGAACACTAACCAGCTTCATGTTTCAATTTCAATTCATTCTCATTAATAATTAAATCTCATTAATTGTATACAGTAAATGCAAAAAAAATGTATGTGATAAAACCGAAAAGTAAGCCATTATTATTATTATTGTTAGTTGTGTGTAAGTAGAATTCATTTGATCAAAACACACTGTCATTTAAATGGACTCCTCCTCCATTTGGGATGTTTTGGAGCTCAGGTCCTGTGACAGTCATTTCCCAAACCATTTCCCAAATCTCTGGTTTCCCCAGCTCACACTTTGACAGAGTGAAAGCTGCTTTTTAAATCTAATACTGCCGGGAGACTGTTTTCATAAAGATGTGTTTTTGCTCTTTTGCTTTCAGGTGAAAAATGCAGATTATTTCTCCAATTATGTCACAGAGGACTTCACCACATACATCAACCGCAAGAGGAAAAGCAATTGCCATGGAAACCACATCGAAATGCAGGCCATGGCAGAGATGTACAACAGGCCGGTGGAGGTTTACATGTATGGCATAGGTATTTAACTCTATAATAGTGTGCTTTATTAGCAGTAAAAGAGGTGCTGATTTTCATTTTCAGTCCCAGAACCAATCAACACATTCCACAGCATCCATCAGAACAATGATGAGCTACCATCAGAACATTCATTATGACCTGGTGGTAAACCACAGTAAACATTAATTGTAACTCGGTGGTACACCCCAATAAGGCTGCTCTAATAATAGCCGTATTGGGGTTTACCACTGAGTTATAATGAATGTTCCGATGGTAGCTGGCCTTCATAGGCTCATCATTGTTCGGTTGGGTGCTGTGGACTCATGTCTTTTAATAGTGTGCTTTATTAGCAGTGAAAGAAGTGCTGATTTCACTTTCATTTCCAGAACCAATCAACACATTCCACAGTATCCATCAGAACAACGATGAGCCTATAAGGGTCAGCTACCATCGGAACATTCATTATAACTCGGTGGTAAACCCCAATAAGGCTACTGTTGGAGTAGGGCTGGGGCTTCCTTCTTTCAAACCAGGGGTGAGTACCTGTATTAACAAATTAATTTACTGATCAGATACTGAATGTCGTTCAGATGTTATTTATTTATGTCATAAAAATGTTATCACCAATGTCAATTAAAAGGAGCTGAAATTGCCAATAACTGAGCAGCTTCCATAATTTTCTGAGGCCAAATGTTGAACTACACACATGGTAGAGTTTCCCAGTATTTTAATTTATGTAACTCATTTGTATTTTTCAGACAATTTTTTTTTTTGATATAATGGTGTTCTAATGATTACATTTTAAACTGGCCCTTAAACCCTGCGTGTTTTCTGGACAGTATGCTGACCAGTCCCTAATGAAGCATGCCATCATGACTTCAGAAGAGTCTTGGATTGAGCAGCAGATGTTGGAGGACAAAAAGAGGGCCACCGACTGGGAGGCCACCAATGAGGCCATTGAAGAGCAGGTGGCGCGTGAATCTTACTTACAGTGGCTTCAGGACCAAGAGAAAGGCAGACAGGTTTGAGCACTTCTGCTGTCATGCATTACTGTTTATTAAACTAGACATAAAGGTCATCTAAGCAGTGAGTGTATGTGCCTAGATTGTGCCATGGTCCTTGATATTTGCCTTTTATGGCACAGCGGCTGGTCTCGCTTAGTACACATCTTAGTTAGAATATTCATTTTGCATTACAGGTATTCTCAAACATCATTATCTGTGTTGTACCTTTGATCACCACAATTTTTTTTTCAAATGCATGGACTCAAAACAGACTTACAATAGAGGCCAAAATGGAGTTGCTGAATTCTGTGAATAAATATTTAAAATTTGTGATGGAGTGAGTTAGACGCTACAGCCATTAAACTTTAACAGTGCAAGTGTTAGGATGAGACAGACTGAGAAAATGTTTTATCAAAGCTGTTCTTAAGTTTTATACAACTTTCTAACACTAGAGCAACACGGTATAAAGCTGCTCTGGTTTTTTTAGAGTTTCTGGTAACCGGGCAGAGCCTGTGAAAACTGTGTCCACACATACTAATAACAATGAAAAAAAATCTTTATTTCACATAACTGATGAAATTCATCTGCTTTACAATGGCTTATATTTTAAATGAATTTTAGGTCAACAGGGTTTTCTGTTCCTTTCTGAACATCTTGAATTTATTGTCTGTGGTAACTGACTGCAAGTGCAGCTGAAAAACAGCATTCTTGTTGCTCACATACACTCTACGTCCTGTTCCTTTAAGCCACATAAAGCCAGTGCAACCTGTAGTTCAGCTACTGCTGCCACTTCCAGCTGTTTGGAGGATTGGAGCTGTTCTCCGCGCCAGCGAAGCTCTGCCTCTTCTCCTGAACATCCCAACCCCGCTGTGCCTGAAAATCCAGCCAAATCCCCCTCCCCTGCTGAAGCCACGCTCATGCTTCCCAAACCCCCATCACCATGTGCTCCAGGTTTGTCTGTGCTAATTTACAGTTTTCACCTTACATCAAATGTAGTCGATCATGTAGCTGTGACATGTAGCTAACAAGTAATGGAAGCTTATGGACACCAGTTAGCGTTGTGCAGACTAAAAATATGCAATGATATCAGATTCGTATTGCAATCGGCAGATAATTGCTTAAAAGCATCAAGCTTATCAGATTTCTTCAATATTTCAAACCACATTTTTCTTTTACATATTATTTATTGCACTCCAGAAGAGCAGAATGTTTCCCTTTTGCGAACATTTTTGTTATTTATTAGCTATTTTAGCCTTGTAGCTCCAGTTCAAAACTGAAGAATCAAACTTCAGACACCATGTCTAATAACGCTTAGGGTAAGGGGGAAGCTGCCCAATTTGATTTTTGGTTAAACCGTCTGTTTAAATGTTCTCTATTTTCTGTTTACTAGGTCCTAGTGGGCAGACAGGCATTGCACAGGATTGTTCTCCTCCGTCTTCTCTTGTATCTCTATACCCAAGCCTTGGATATCGAACTATAGTGCAGGAAGTGTCACCTACTGCGTTCGGTAAGGCAATAAACTAGATAAAGCACCAATCCAGTACCCAGTATTGGACCAATACCAGCAGAAAATGGAACAGATATCGGAGAGGAAAGAAAATGATCAAATGTAGCCTGGAGTATGAAGGAATTGTTTGCTGTGCAACATAACAAATAGAATTACATTTCCTTTATTTAAATAGTCTTATATTGCACATACTTGCACCAAAAGTGATCGATCTTGTTAAATAGTTTAACAGAATACTTAAAAGAACTGGTTTTGTTGTTAGATATGTATCTATTCCTATAAAGTCTTTGGGCAGTTTGACTCTGGTTCTTTAGGCCTTTGTAACAAAATTCCTGCAGTTATAAATAGAATATTTTAAATCTTAGATAGTTTTAACAGAAAAAATAATACATTGATTTTGGTGTCGGTTGACACTGCAGGTTTCAATATTGGCATCAATATCAGAAAAGAAAACAGAGTGGCTGTGGATGCTTAAAATTTGTCTTAAATTCTCTTTTTGTAAAATAAAGGCCTTAACGATTATATTATCTTCAAATGTATGTGGTTACAGATTTAGGATACCGACCGATGTCTGTCTGTCTGTCTATCTGTTTATCTATCTATAAAAGAAAACATTTGACATCACGTCACAAACATATCAATTAATGTTTATCTGCTTGCCCAGTGTTGAGACTTTAAACCAAAGATTGAATTTCTTGAAGGAGTATTTTTATACTTGACTTGGCAGAAAGTCTTCAGATGTATCAGATTTACCTTGTGGATAATTGACACTCTGGAAAAAGTGGTGTGCTTCCATTTCTACAGTAAATTTTATGGTCATATGAGCTACAGTGTCAGTGGTTTATGTTTGCTTGCCATAGCATCTGTATATTTGTTTTGTGGTTATCTCTTCTTGCAGGTCTTACAGACTGGGAAGACGATGACATTTTGGCCTCTGTTTTGGCTGTTTCACAACAAGAATACCTGGACAGTATGAAGAAAAACGCAATGCACAGAGACACCTCCCCAGAGAGTAGTTGATGCAGAGGATGGCAGAGCTGGCAAATGGAATTATGGAAGAAACATGAACCTGTTTACAGCTTTATTTAGCCAATTTGACACCCAGTATAAACTTCTCTTTACTCCTCTCGTTCTCACCACTATTTCTTGGTTTCTTTCCTGCCTTTCCTCATGTTCTTAAACTCCATGAACCTGGTTAGGTGCATGTTGAAATAAACATCATAAAGCAACTGTTTATGTATCCTGGTAAATGTTTTGTGGTATTTTGTTTGGGTCAAAACAAATAGCAATGTTTTCTTTTAATAAAACAGATTGAAAGTGCTT
The DNA here is from genome assembly GCA_037974445.1 of Brycinus macrolepidotus. Lineage (NCBI taxonomy): Eukaryota > Metazoa > Chordata > Actinopteri > Characiformes > Alestidae > Brycinus > Brycinus macrolepidotus. The sequence continues at coordinate 15,370,791 of JBBPCZ010000142.1, read as the reverse complement.
TTAATGTTCAAATGTAAATGCAATGAGACATTACGGGTGAACTTGGTGCAAAATCTCCACAAAAGCTAGAAAACATATATATATATATATAATACACACACAAAATTTATTTAACACTTAAAAACAAATATATCGATACAAGTGTTTTTCCTTCTTAAGTTAACACAGAATCAGTTTTTTGTTTATTTATTGCTTTTTAAAAAAATAATCGCAGGGTACTGAGGTATGAGAAATTCTCCGTAATTGATGCAAGGCAGCATAAATTAAAAAAAAACCCACAGTATTTAATTAGAATATAAACACAAACAGTCATTTTCACTGTTTGGGGCTGCTGGTGGCCTGGTGGTAAGGAAGTTCCCCCTGGGATCAGAAGGTTGTGGGTTCAAATCCCAGGACTGCCGGTGGCACCACTGAGGTATCGTCTTCACACACTGTTTACTGGGTGCTGTGTTCCTGGCTGCTTGGTGCTTCACTTGGTGCATGGGTTAAATACAAAGAATGAATTTCACACTGTTCACACTGTGGTGTGGTGTGTTCGTGTATGACAAACGGACACTTCGCACGCTGTATTTAATTTCTATAGCAAATTTCACCTGACATTTTTTTCAATCCAGCATTTCATAAGCCTATTGCATAAAGTTCATCCCCTGGAATGAATGAAGATACAAAAACATTTAGCTATAGAACTACTAAGCTTTAAAATGATCAGAATAAAATATTTTACCAAACGTCAGTAAATTTTATGGTCATATGAGCTACAGTGTCAGTGGTTTATGTTTATGAGACAGGCAGGACTTTTTTCACTCCAGTGTAAAGAGTGAATGTATTTACAAAAGGAGAGGACTTTTAATTGTGTTGGAGTTCCCGGATGTTTAGCAGTCCGGCTTGTTTTTGAGCCGAGCCGGGTTGGTTTCAGTTTCCAGTTTTCAGTTTATTGTTCAATTTATTGTTTACTGAGTCATGACTGCACTTGGTCAGTAATGACCGTAAGAGTCATTATTAGAGGAAAAAAAGTCTTAATGTGAGTAAACAAGCCGGGTTTTGGTCTGGTATCCGGAAGGCTAGCCTGGTGTTGCTAAGGAGCTGCAGCAGGTAACAGGAGTCAGGATTTTATAAACACAGGGTCTTTAAAGACTAACTACACACTTTTGGGGGGCTAGAGGAAACCCCTCTGTTCCTGGGAGACCAAGCAGACGTTTTTGACTGAAGGAAAGCAGAGTTGACCTTTATGAGGAGCTTTAATCCACCATTATCCTGCTTTGTGTGTGACTCTGGTCCAAGTCTGTCCACATTTATGCAGACTCATCTACATTAAATATCTGGACTCCACAGTGAAGGTAACTCAGACTTATCCTCCTCTTTTCTTTTCTTCATCTTTACAGCCCTGTCTTTCGTTTTCCCTTATGTTGTTCTTTTGTTTTTCTCCTCTTGACCCAGTAAATCTGTTATGTTGACATGGACAGAGGGGATCAGGAGAGAGGAGAGATGGAAGAGAAACTAGATTCATTCATCTCTACACAGCCCACACAGACTGGTAATGGAAACAATTTTAAAACCACTTGTCATTCTTTGCTGTACTAATAAGATTAGATAAGAAAAGATAACCCTTTACTAGTCCCACAAGTGGTATATTTGCATTGTTACAGCAGTGGACAAAGTGGACAGAACAAAAGACGAAAGTAGAATTAGCATAACCTATTGAATAAAAACTATACGATATACAACAGTATACACTTTTTTTTTTTTTTTTTTACTTTTTGAAGCACATCATTTTGTAGCTAAAACTGAAAGATAAATATTTAATATTTATTAAATAAATAAAATATTTAAAAGGACATAATACTAATGAATGTACTTACTAATATTAATGTTATTATTAATTTCTGTTATCATTATTGTTATTATTAATCAATTAAATGTGTTCATAACTGTCATAAATCTGGACATCTTCCAGATTTGCAGATTTTGAATGATGTCGTCCCATCAGACAATCATGAAGACCATATTGTGGAGGATATTTTTCCCGATGAAGGAGAGGACAGGACAGTCCTGAGTCTGGATGGACATGCAGAGGAGCATCTGGCTGACACTACCTCATTGGATGTCGCGCAACTGAAAGGCCTTCCTTTTGACGTCCAAAAGGAAGAGGCTGCAGATTTGCACATTCATGGCACGTCAGAAACAGATTCTGGTAAAGTGTCTGAGGACTCTGCTCTGATTGACAATGGCCATGATGACTCAGGTGAGTTTGTAGTGGCCATGTTGGCTCGGGGGAAGCTGGAAGAGCAGGGGATGGGCTTAAAGGGCACGTCTTCCCCCCTCTCTGAAACGGGTACTGCTCTGGGGGCTTCATATCACCGTGATGAGGATGTAACCACGGAGAGCTGGAGGCAGCATCGTAAGCATGTGTTTGTGCTTAGCGAAGCTGGAAAGCCGATCTATTCTCGTTACGGCAGCGAGGAGGCCCTGTCCTCCACAATGGGCGTAATGATGGCCCTGGTGTCCTTTGTCCAGAGTGGAGACAATGTGATTCGTTCTGTTTACTCAGGTAAGGGCCTGGTGCACTGCTTGGTTTTTAATTATATGGTTTAAGAATCAGAATCTATAAAAACAGGATAAAACAAAATTATTTTCATATTGTATTAAGCTGTTTTCTTGATCTGAATCAGACTTTTGTGCGTTGTTTGGTTTCATATCCTTTGCTATCACCATAATTCAAAAATTCTTGTATTATATAGCAGAAAAACATTAGCTACATCGTCCCTTATACTTCCTTGTGGTTTACTGCAGTCTGTCACAATGGCTACATTGATCACATAAACACTAAAGCAACCATAGCACATGTTTATGTTAATCAGAGCTTTCAGATTTTTTTATTATTATTAAAATGCCTGTTTTTACTCTCTTTGACTGTAGATGAGCACACTGTAGTGTTTATGCAGCAGGGACCCCTGGTACTGGTGTCCGTGTCCAGCAGTCGTCAGTCTGAGCAACAGCTGCGGGACGAGCTGCTTTACGTCTATAATCAGATTGTTAGCATGTTAACTCAGGCTAGCATTGCACGCATCTTTGAGCACAAAAAGAATTATGACTTGCGTCGCCTGCTGGCTGGCTCAGAAAAGATTCTGGATGGCCTTCTGAACCTGGTGGACTCGGACCCAAGCTTTTTGCTCTCAGCTGTGCACTGCCTGCCCATTTCCTCTTCGTTCAGGGACTCTCTCAGCCAGATTCTACAGAAGGCCATCACACCAAACCTGGTCTTCTCCATCCTTATTGCTAAAAACCAGCTGCTGACTATCGTCCAGGAGAAAATGGTCATCGAAGATGCCCGCCTTGACCCTGCTGACCTTCATCTCCTACTCAACCTCATCGGTGCCTCTTCAGCTTTCCAGGCTGGAGAAATCTGGACCCCGATCTGTCTTCCCAGCTTCAACCCGGACTGTTACTTTTATGCCTATATTTCATATCTGGACCCGCCCGACTGCACCGTCTGCCTGCTGCTGCTGTCCACAGACAAAGAGGCGTTTTACGCCATGGCTGAGTGTAAGAGGAAGATAGACGAGGCTATGCAGGCCCAGAATGCCTTGAGCTCCATAGCCAAAGCCCAGGCTTACAGTGTCAGCCAGGTTGGGGTGTCTGATCTAAGGCATTTTATGTATAAACCCTTTGATGTCCCGGACAACCACCGCCAGCTAACACAGTTCACCAGGTAAACCCAAGAGGCTCCTTTTAATGGTGGCGTTTTTTGTGGCTAATGTTTTAATCAGAAAAAAGCCTGCCCCTAAATAATAATAATAATAGATTATATAATAATAATATGATTAGGACTGCAAAAAAAAAATGTGGACAGTTGATTAAGTGACTTAATTGACAAATAGGTGATTAATCGGCCTATATGAAACCAGTACATTAAAAAAGTAACACCTTTTGACATCTTGTTGCTATTCTGAGTTTCTAAATTTCAGTGGAATGTCCTCATAGCTGTCAACTATTCCAGTTTGTTCCAGTGTATATGTATTGATACACAGTATGAATTGTGTTGTAATGAAATTTAAATATGTGCTTTTTTATGTGTTTTCTAATATCCCTGCAATAAACCATTTGTGGTCCAATAGATACACAGTAAAGCATTTTTAATCAAACTGAAATAGTCATTAGGTGTTTAGATGTGACCAGTTTCTTAAGGCTGGGATATTGCACTAAAATGTTTCTGCAATATTCATTTGCTGTCCTGTATAAATAAATATTCTGTTACTTTAGAATGCTATACCAGTTAGACTAGTTACATTTCCTACATTTTAAAAATATTTTCCATCGATATGGTTGTTGTCAGATATGACTGTTTAGAGTTTTCACCCGGTTCAGTGAGCTACAAGTGGGGAGTAATGCATATTGAAGTACAGCTAGCTTTAGTTAGTGCCAATGATATCTGGAACTCTTAAGGGTTATTGTTCTGTGAAGCCCAGTGGGCGAATGTGTTGCTGACTTTGCCTAAACAAGTTTCAGTCTGTTAGACCACAAATGATTTTTTGTAGGCATGTTAGAAAACACATATTAAAATTCATTACAACACAATACATAATGTGACTCATTAGATACACATATACTGGTATAAACTGGAATAGTTGATAGATAGCTGTTAGGATATTTTGTAACTGACCTCTAGCAGCAGCTGACCTTTTCTTTCTGTCCATTCACCAGCCAGTCACCACAAGGTCACATGAATTTTACAGAGAGGCACATGATTTCCTATTTTGGACCATTTATGTCATCAAAGATCAAGAGGAGCTTAACATATTTTAACAAGGGCATCATGAGATATTAATCTATAACCTTTCTTGGAGGAAACTGCACGTACGCATAGACAGTTTTCCCTTTACTCCAAATGTATATGATTGGTGTCTGAGGTTTGTTTCTTTAGTTTTGCACTAGAGCTAAAAGGCTAATGTAACTGAACCAATTAGCATTACACAAGCTGCATGCCTAAATCATCACAGATTTGTTGAATTTGAAATAGACTTGTTTGTTTTATTGTTGTTGAGACCTGCAATAATAGAACAGATGAAATTATAGGGTCCCCGCGGATCCTTGAAAAGTTTTAAAAAGTCTTACATTTTTTTTTACGTTTTTTAAGGCCTTGAAAAGTATTGAAAAGTCTGGAATTTTAAAATGGGTGGCATTAAATTAATTCTAGGGTGAAATGAAGCAACAATATCTGTTCCTGGTTAGCCTATTTTTTTTTTTCTTTTTTTTCACCAGCGCACGTCACTGCCTATAGCACAGGGGGCAGCGTGTACCCCATAGGCCTATATGCATGCCATAGAAAGAGAAGAAATAGTGTTGCATGCATGTGCGTAGCTGGTGCGTAGCAGGGAGACTGGTTAATTTTTCTGCTTAGAGGTCTTGAAAAGGTCTTAAAAGTCATTGAATTTGCATATCAAAAACGTGCAGATACCCTGAATTACCTTGCACACCCCTGGTTTGACAGTGAAGTAATTACACTAGTACTAGGAGCCATGTTTAATATTAGAGCTTCTCTGAATGTGGCACTCGTGGCTTAACCACTCTGCTATAAAGCCAACTCCAACACATGCACAGCTCAAAAACAACTTACCTAACTGCTAACCCGTTAAAGATAAGAAAAGATAACCCTTTATTAGTCCCACACTTGAGAAATTTGCGTTATTATGGCAGCAAGTGGACAGAACAAATGTAAGAGCAGCATAAACAATAGAATCAAAGCTATACAACACAACAGTATAATAGAAAAAGTACACTATACAAATAATGCAAAAATATAAATATAGAAGTTTGTGTGTATGTAAATATATATATGTATATATAAATCTGTATGTGTGTGTGTGTGTGTGTGTACACTTTGGATGTATGCCTTGCAATTTCAGCTTCTGTTACTTGTTAGCTACATTAG
>JBBPCZ010000142.1:15351348-15364762 GCA_037974445.1 Brycinus macrolepidotus | reverse complement strand
GTACCTCAGTGGTGCCACTAGCAGTCCTGGGATTCAAACCCACGACCTTCTGATAGCAAGGGCAACTCCCTAACCACCAGGCCACCAGCCGTCCCAGTGTTAGAAACCACATAATTCTGTTAGAGATGACTAATTCAGTGAGGTATGAGGAAGTATGTGATGATTCAGACATGTAGTTTGCTAACTGGTGGTACATAAGCTTCCATTATTAGCTACAGTGGCCTCCTAGCTTCAGTACAAAACTAAAGCAACAAACTTAACGCACCAGACATATCTTGGTTGATCCGCTACATTTGAGAAAAGGCAAAAAAGGTTATTATTGCCAAACTATTTGTACTAATACAGATACTACAGTTCTCTGGCTAAGTGATTTGAATGAAAGTTTTTGCGCACCTGCTCGCGTTTGAGCCTCTCTCTCTTGCGAATTAACTCGATCAGCAGACGAGCTTTCTCCAGGTCCTGCCGCAGTTTCTGCCAGTACTTCAGCTCCTCTCTAACAGCCTGCAGCCGTGCATCTGGCTCCCTCTGATACACACCATCACACAGTCACATTTTTAAAAAAATCTGTAACTTTTGGGAATTAAGGAAATACTATTAGGGCATATCAGGTATAATAGGGTGTATTAATAGGATAATATAAAGTGAACTGAAATCTTCCTGTTTATTCATGATCATGTGTAAAGTGTCCATTTGTCATACGTGAACACACCACAGCACACAGTGTGAACAGTGTGAAATTCTTTCTCTGTATTTAACCCATTCACCAAGTGAAGCAGTGGGCTGCCAGTAACACAGCGCCCGGGGAGCAGTGTGTGGGGACGGTACCTTACTAAAGGGTACCTCAGTGGTGCCACTGGCAGTCCTGGGATTGAAACCCACGACCTTCTGATCGCAGGGGCAACTCCCTAACCACTAGGCCACCAGATGCCCATCATAGAAAAGTGTTCAAACTTACTCTCAATAAGTCATTAAAAGGTTTGAAACTACTGTTTTATAGAATGACAATATAAAGCAATTGTCTCGCAAATATCTGTTTAAAATTATTTCAATATGTGAACTCAAAGTTTCAAATAAGTTGTAGGAAGTTGTGATGAATCAAGAAATTTTAGATGTGTCCAGAGTGACGAACAGAGCTGTAGATGATTCTAAAAAGCTGTAGAACATCAAGAATCAAATTTGAATAAAGTCAATGATTTAGAATGTCTTGTATTACAAAAGATGTGATTAAATATCCAGGTATATAACCTGACAAGAAAATACCATTAGAATCATTTTAAAAACTTCATGAAACATCTAAAAAAAAAAACACCTTCTAGCGTCTAGTTTTTAATTTATACTGTTATTATTCAGTAAAGTGAAAACATTGCAAAAAGGAATTAACAGTTAATATAATTATTAAGGCAAATTTCTCCATATAACAGGTTATTCTGTAATGTGTGTTACCAGATCTTGACTGACCTGCTCGGTTTTCTGCGCCTGCAGGTGTGAGTGGAGTCGGCGAACGAGTGGAACTCCATTGCGGGAATGCCGCTTAAGCAGCCAGTAATTATGGAGTCGCTGCATGAACTGGTTCTTCCTCTGAACAGACACACCGGTGCAAATCTTGTTCAGCCTGTCAGAAAATCTCATGTTAGTTTTTTCCCCTGCTTTCTATGAAAACTGATATTTAAGAATTTGGAATACAGGGTTAAATGTAAAGCATATGCCGTCCACACTGCTACAGTGTGTGCCATAAACAATGCAAAGATGAGAATTGTTACTTGATAGTTACATTAGCCTTGCAGCTCCAGTGCAAAACTAAACAAGGAAACTTCAGACACCAAACATGTTTTGGCAGCAGAAAAAGAGGAAAAATGAGTAAAACATGATTTCTGGCCAAACTATCAGTGTAATTCTTGCCTGTAGGATGGGATTTGGGGCACGAGGAGAAGCGGCACTCCTGTTTTACGTGAAACTCCGTCGGCGCTCTTCCTTGTCTTCTTCTGCTGTGGCGTTGGCGAGGCCTTTTTGCTCCCACGCTGGTTCTGCTGCACCGCAGGGCCTAGAGTGTAGGACCTTTGACCTCTGTTGTTCTTACTACTTGCAAAACCTCCATCCTCCTCACCTTCCACTGCAGCTGGAGAGTGGCTGCCACAGTAGGCTGTTTTTTTCACCGTAAACGTTGTCCCATTGGTGCCAGTCTCTCGCACTGGGTCGATTTTCATGAACAGTCCGGCTCTCTGGGCACAGGTCACGTGAAATGCCCGGTAGCAGTTAGCTTTGTGGCACTGGATGGATGCCCCTCTCCCCCTCTGCTTGCACAAGTAGCAAGTTAGCTTCCACCTCGCAGGGGGAATGTTACTGACGCCCTCTATTGGCTCCAGAAACACAGTGTTAGCAAAACACACTTCAGGGATCCAGATGGCACACACCACGTGTGCCCAGCGCCCGTCGCTGGTCTGTTTGAAGGCGCCGCCGCGGTTTGGACACAGTACACAGTCCACAGGTCTGGATGGAGACTGCAGGCAACAACGGCACAACCACTGACCCTCTGGAATATACGGTACTCCATAACATTCCTGGTCAAAACCAAAATGATTTCATTAGATACATACAACAGATGCATCAATATGGAATTTGGGCTGATAACAATAGCCAGAAATAAATGTTATTTGTGGTTGATCCCACAGTAAATGATAATGGTACATTTTTTTGCATCTTAAAACAAGGTCATACTATAATCTACTGTATATAAGAAGTGCAGTAGGTTTAATCTTATTGTTTTTATCTTGTCTTGAAAAATACTGTGCTGCGCAGGCCTCAAGTTTCTTGGCAGTGTGTTTTACATATATACAAATAAACATATATACAGTAAATGTAATCAAGAATTTCTTGTTTTCAGTGATGTTATTGATGTCTCAGTTAAAACAGCTTTGGTTCCTCCTCTCCTCAATGCAGCACCAGGCACTGTATAGATTTGTTCAATTCCTCCAGCAGCACACTTGATTTAATTCAACGGACTGATTAGATAAACGAGGTACCTCAAGGAAAAGTCTGAAAACAGTTAAGCCCAAACACTGAGAGATGGTATGAAGGTCAATGTAGCATTAGGAAATTTCCAGCACTGGTGACTATACATTAGAGTGCCTAGGCATGCTACAAAAAGGGCAATAAATGATCAGTTATCGGTTATCATCTGTAATTCCAGTTTTCATTAGATATGTTCCTGCTGGTGACATTTCTCCATGGTGACCCATCTCACCAAAACCAAACCAAAAAAAATCTACAGACAAAACAAACCCCCCTTAGTTGACAAAAGAAAAACGCCTACAATGCTCAAAAAAACCAACACGCCCCCAGAAGTCATCAAAATGAACGCCCCCCCCCCAAGAAACTGAAAATGCCACACAACCTCACCACCTGAAACCTCTTCATCCGACAGAAACACTAACTCATTTTAAGATTTGGCCATTACAAATCTGAGATATTAAAGTAAAGTGGCCCCTTATAGTACACAGTGTGAAGAATGTGAAATTCTTTCTCTGCATTTAACCCATTCACCAAGTGAAGCAGTGGGCTGCCAGGAATGTAGGGACGGTACCTTGCTCAAGGATACCTCAGTGGTGCCTCTAGCAGTCCTGGGATTCAAACAAACAACCTTCTGATCACAGTGGCAACTCCCTAACCACTATGCCACCAGCTGCCCCAAGTATGCGCATATCAGCATCGGCTGAAATGCCGTCAAAAAAGTAAGTATCTATTTAGATATGAAACAAGAAAAATACATTCAGGATTCAGATGCTATTTCAAGCGAGAACCATACACAGTAGTGGACACTAAGGTATGCTAATTGTCTGACTACGGCATGAAGATTTGAAAGTCACATTTCAAACACAGCAACTGATTACGTTTTGAACTGACAGGAGCATGCGAGCGTTAAAATTTTCTTTTTTTTTGAGGACTGAGAAGGAATGATGATATTTAATGGCTCATAAAATCAGAATCGCTATCAGTGACAGCATTCTTACTGGTCAGGCCCTACACAAAATGCAATAAAGATTAAATAAAAACACATACACATTATAAACATCATCACTGTTGTAAAAAAACCAAAAAAAAAACCCCTCTTTTATCTCCTAAACGGTAACCTTATAGGAGGTTGCACATTCTTCACTTTAACATACGTTAATGTAACAATATTATATTCTAAGCAATTTTGTAACCTTTATGTTGGTCCACTCATCATGAAATGTTCCCACAACGTAAAGTGCAGCATTAAAATAGTGTAAAAAGTTAAAACTCGGGTCACTTTGGTTGACATTTTGAAAAAATAAACACGCCAATGTTATAGTGAATACATACATATTAATATTCATATAGGTTTATGTCATATACAGAAATGAGCGCAACCAATTCACTAGCCTACTCATTCACAAGTCTACTTTTTCTGGTTAATCGAAGCGTTGCCACAGCGACAGTACTTTAAGGTAGAGTGAGAAATGCAAATAAGATTCTGGGGAATAAAAGGCCAATTTGATTCTCGTTTGCTAGAAACCGAGGGCACTGTTATACGAGACTGCCAGAATGTGATTTCAGTTGTGGTCTGGTTATCAGGGGTAGCTCAAAGTGGATACATTATTAGAATTAGAATGAATCTATTACTAAAGACAGAAACACCCAGGCTACTCTACATGTCTAACAGAACACACTTTAACTCTTTAGCAGGTCTGATGTCACTTGCGCCACATTTAGTCCTGCCCAACGCAGCTAGGACAGAAAACAGCACTCACTCACTTTCTGTAACCGTTTAATCCTCACTAGGGTAACAGTTTCCCAGAGCCTATCCCAGGGCCAACATGCATAAGGTAGGCACCGCAGGGGACACTCGCACACCAACGGTCAAATTAGAATTCCCAATTCACCTGACACACGTCTTTGGACTGTGGGAGAAACTGGAGACCCCGGAGGACCCCACGCCACCATGAGGAGGACATGCAAACTGCACACACACAAGGCCAGGACCCGGATTCAAACCCCCAACCCTGGAGGTGTGAGGCAACAGCACTACCCACTACGCCACCATGGGGCCCAGAAAACGGCAGAAAAAATAATTAAAAAATCTCAAGAAAGGTTCAGTATCCTGGACTGTTTTTCTGCCAGTTTGCAGTCAATTCATCACACAACATAAAGATAATCATAAGAAGATAAGCACAAAAAGAAAAGACAGGAGCTTTAAAAAAAACTGAAGTTTTGATCTACCTGCAAAAATTAGGAAACGTAAACTGTAGACTGAATCTACTGTTAAGAACCTTGAAGCAATTATATAACTAGCAAAACCATTTCTAACCAAATGTATGTTGATGTGAGTGACAAATAATAATAATAATAATAATAACAGAAACAATGCAGACTGCAATGAAAAAAAAAGGTTAGGTGAATTCTGTGATTTTGTAAATTGTAACCTGATGCACGGCCAGGTTGCAGATGTCGCAGAATAAGATGACATTGCTATTGAGGCATTCGTCGTCCATGCAGACGCAGCAGTATGCATCTTCGTCAATGGTGTTCTGAGAGAGGGCCTGGCTCCTGGACTCTAAGATAGACTCCCGCTCCAGCCGGTCAATCAACAGCTCAAACGTGTCCGGCGGGACGGAGGCGTGGCCGTCCGAAACTCGTTTCTGATTGACCATCTCCAGCCAGGCCATGTCCTCCTCATCCATATCGTACTCTGCCTCCGTCTCCAGCTCTTCGTTAGATCTCTCCACGTAGCGGTAATAGGCTACAGGAAGAGGTGGAGCATCGGAAAGAGTGAAAGAGTCCAGTCTGCGAAAATTAGGCTTAGGCAACGGCCCTTCAAGCTGAGTTTGGTGGATCTCGTGTGAAAACTGCTGAGAACCAAAACGTCTCGCCCTGTCACTTCCATTTTTGCCGTCTTTCCTCCTACCTTTGTTAGCAGAGGCATTGTGGCCTTGACGGCCCTGTCTCAGGTCCTGCTCGCTGTTTTCCTTGTTGCTGTTGCATTCTTGCACTTCTTGTGCCAGCATTTCATCCTCGGTGATGACTGCAAGAGGATCAAAAATGTTGATCCGGTGGATTCTCCCCTCCAGCTCCACCTCCACCATCTTTTGAGACTGGGCATAGGTCAGGGTCTCTCGGGTGGCAGAGAAGTTGAGTCTGCAGGGGGACGGCGGACGGAGTAAAAAGTCAAGTTCTGATTGCCTGGAGTCAGTAGCCCCGCCCCTGCCCCTTCCTCTTCCCCTGCTGGCTCCCGACGGACCGCCACGTTTCTTTAGCTTCCTCATTTGTAATGTCTTCTTGTTTCCTACCTGGAAAAAAAAATCAAATGGAAGCTTGTTAGGATCCAAACAAAGCTCACAGGTCTCTGAGCAATAACTTTTTCACACACACAATCCATAATCTACTAGGGCTGCACAAGTAATTCGATTTTTATCGTCACTGTGATGTGAACGACAGAATGGATCAAATTACACATAGACCGTGCATTCATTCATTCATTGTCTGTAACCGCTTAATCTACACTAGGGTTGCGGGTACCTGGAGCCGACCCGGGGTCTACGGGCGCGAGGCAGGGACTCACTCTGGGCAGGGCACCAGCCCACTGCAGAGCGCACACACACACACACACACACCATTCACTCACACACTCACACCTACAGTCAATTTAGAATCCCCAGTTCACCTGACACGCATGTCTTTGGACTGTGGGAGAAACCGGAGACCCCGGAGGAAACCCATCCCACCATGAGGAGAACATGCAAACTCCACACACACACACACACACAAGGCCAGGACCCGGATTCAGACCCCCAACCCTGGAGGTGTGAGGCAAAAGCGCTACCCACTCGGCCACAGACAGTGCATAAGTTCAGTAATTACATTGTTGGGAAAGTCGTGTCAGGAGTGGTGTATAATATTAGAGCAGTGATGTGAGTGATTTAGCCTTTCTGCTACAAATGACAAAACCTGCACAGCTCAAAACCTACTTTATCCTTAGGTTCAGTTCACGGCTGCACAATGTATCGTCTGTTAATCGTCATCATGATTTGCATCTCGCCAATGCCGATATTACAGAAGGCTGCAACATGCAAATGAGCCATTCACCAGTCACTGTGTTTCTGGCAGGGTGATCAATCACAGCTCCAGGTGAGTTACTGGGTGTTCTGATCAATCGAGGTGTTCATGTAATCTGACAAAAAGTCAAATTATTTTTTGCCAATCTTTAACCATTTAAGGCATTGACTGGCTGGCCTGTCTCCTTCTGTTTCATTTTTTTGGGTTTATGTACCAAAAACATTTCAAATTCATCATAATTCATTCTTACATGACCATTTTCCAACCACAGAATTAAAGAGGCTGTTTTTGTTACTGTGCCTTTAAGACTAATATATGTAACTGATCTCTTCTCTGATTGGCTGCCCTGTATTGCAGCTCATTCAAAAGACAGCATAAGGCTGAATATAAGGAAACATAAGGAAATATGGGGGGTTTGTGACATCACATAAACTGATTTGAAAATACTTTAAGCCTTTTTAATTCCAGAAAAGTGATGATATGGGCCAGTTAATATATTTAAAGACATTGCAAAACATAGCAGTATAATTGCAATACTAATATTCTGTCCATATCATGCAGCCCTACTACAGATGCAAGAAAAATTAAGGGAAACCCTGGATTTCTGCACTGTTTAAAAATAAAATGTGGTCAGATCTTCAGCTAAGTCAAAATGATAGACAAACTAAATCTAACTAAACTAATAACACATAAACAGTTGCACTTTTCCTGTATTTTATTAAGCACATTGAGAAAACAAAGTAAGAGAACCTCTTTGTTAATGCCTTCTCCATGAGCACACTGGAAAAAGGTGTTTAATTAACGCAATGAGATTGGAAGTGTGAGTTCCACCTATGCTTCCTTGCAACTGTAACTAACCTGTAATAACACATCAAGGTAATGGTTTGAGCTCCATGTGAAATGTGTGAAGCAGTAACGGATACTGTCACAACAAACCTGACTAACCATAAGGGTTTTTTTCTTTTAAAAGAAGTTAAATTTATACATTATCGCTTTTTGTACAGAAATGATGAAAAATATTGCTGCATAATTTCCCTTTTGATATCAATAAAGTCCATCTATCAATTAGGGACAAAATGACGAACTGCATCACAGTGTACTGTACTGTGATGTATTCTTGTATCGTGCGTAGCGTGTTAGTTTGTGGCCAAAGCATTAAACTGGAACACTATAAAGCATAACATTCATAACATTCAAAATGTCAAATACTGTACTTGTATAATGTTGAATATTTCAGTAACATGAAAACAGAAACTATTATAGTAAAGTAAAGCACATTTTCAGCCACTCCTTATTTCCGTTGTATGGAAAATGTATCAACTCAGTGCACAACTGTATCGTATCAAATCGAAAAATGAATTTTTGCTACACCCCTACTATCCACCCATCTATCTAACGACAGTATAGATCCCATACATATTTAGACAGATGTGTATTACAGAGATACAATTGCTTAATGAGATTATATAGTGATATATGATATATATGTGGTATATCGGTGCAACAGTCAACAACAGCAGTTTTTCTAATGTTTACAATACATTTCAAGCATATCATGCTGCAGTGTGTAAAATGTGCAACACTGTTATTTACTAAGTTGGAGAAAACAAACATATCCATATATTGCTGGTCAACTCTCTCATTCAGTGGATCGTGGTAACATAATAATTAAGCATTCTCCAACCAATCCGAGGAGGTGTGCAAAATCAGTACACAACTGTATCGTATAAAATCAAAAAATTACAAATTAGGAACTGTCAACGACAGCAGTTTCTCGAATGTTTACAACGTATTTCCATACAATAAATGTAAAAATGTCTATGTAAGCATGTCATCAAGTCAAGTCATTTCAACAATGTATACACAGTACACAGTGAAATGATACGACGTTCCTCCAGGACCATGGTGCAAGACAAGAACAGAACAGAACACCAAATGTAAAAATGTCTATGTAAAGTATGTCATGCTGCAGTGTATAAAATGTGCAACACTGTTATTTACTGAGCTGTAAAAAAACCCCCCAAATATCTCCATATATAGCAGGTCAGTTCTGTCTCACTCAGTGGATCCTGCTAACATCATAATTATGGTTCGCCAACCAATCCGGGGAGGCGTGAAACTCAATAAACGACTATCATATCGGATTAAAAAATGAACACCCTTACTGTGTATTAGGGATATGCAGGCTATTGCTATTGCTTAATGAGATTATGTAGTAATATATGATATATATCATATATTACAAATTATAATGATTTGTACAAATGGGGTATATGGGTGCAAATTAGGGAATATTATGCGCAAAGGAACTGTCAACAACAGCAGTTTCTCGAATTTTTACATTGCATTTCCTCACAATAAATGCAAACATGTCATGCTGCAGTGTATAAAATGTGCAACACTGTTATTTACTGAGCTGGAGAAAACAAATCTCTCCATATATAGCCGGTCAGCTCTGTCTCACTCAGTGGATCCTGGTAACATAATAATTATGCATCCTCCAACCAATCCGGGGAGGCCTGCAGAGCACGTGGCCGGCCTGGGCCTGTCAGGGTGCAGGGCTGGGTAGTTTCCCTGCTGTCGTTTGCCGTAGTTTGGTTGCAGAGCGATAAATGCCAGTCCAGGAGCAGGAGGGTGGAAGTCAGCCATTTTAAGGGCTCGGAGAGCCAGTGGCTATCTGATCATCAGCAGTGAGAGCAGGCTGCCGGAGCAGACATTGCAGGCTGCAAATAAAGCAGCCCTGCAAGGGGTCAGCTGTGTTATTGTGTTGCAGTGCATTTAGAAAAAGAGGGGAGAAGAGGGTGGGCTGCTCCTCTACACCCTGTGTGTGCGAGTGAGTGTGTGTGTGTATAATGCAGTGAATGCAATGCAAATGGAAATGCAAGTTGCATTAAATATGCAAATGCAATATGAGCTGCACCACAACAGGAACACTTACAGTGTGTTGTGCAGCAGGAGTCCTGCAGCCATCCTCCAGTCTCCAGGCTGGGCCGTCTCTCCTTCCCCCGTCCGCGCGCCTGGATCCCGCCGTGTCGGCTCCTCGTGCACCCGCATCACCTGCCGCACGCGCCGCTCGGGGGGTGTAAATTTATATTGACAGCCCTCCTTCAAACCCCGTACCTGTACGAGGAGGGTACACAGAGAGAGATAAAACAGGAGAGAGAAAAAAAAAACCTTTTCTCTCTCCCCCCCCCGTACCGCTCGAGCCCCGGGCTCACCGCGCGCCCCGCTCGCGCCTCGCTCTGATTGGCCCATTCCCCTACCGAACACCGCCCTCAGCCAATAGGGAGCGAGAGCGAGCAGAAAAACACTGCGCGCGCCACTTCCCTGTTGTGTTCGCGCGCGTTTACAGCACAGCGTCCGCGCACGTGAAATAAAAACCTGTGTGTATATATATATATATATGTGTGTGTGTATATATATATCTATGTGTGTATATATATGTTTCATCTAATATGTTTTGAATAGGGTATGTCATGTAACTTTTTTTCATTTTTATTATATATATATATATATATATGTGTGTGTGTTTATATATATATATATATATATATATATATATATATATGGGGACACACACTGTATATACATTTTATGTACTCGTTGTATCAGTTTTGTTTTAGACATGAGTCTCTAATGTAAGCTGACTATATATAATTACAGAACATCAAAATATTGCATGTTTATATATCTAAATTAGGAGTTACAAATTTCAATCTTGGAGACCCCCTGTTGTACAGTAAAAAAATGAGGAGCTTGTTAATTGGCATGCATTGAATCAAGCATGCTAGATGACAAAAACGAAACATTTTCTTCTTATTATAATATTAAGTAGTGTAAGGATTGTGCTCTATGATATGTTTGACTGCATTCCCAGCACACTGGAAACTGAGATGACTAGTTAGCTGTCTAATAGGAGTTAGATGCAGTAATTATTACAGTCTTAGACAGAATAAAGATTGATATCATTATTGTTTCTTAAGGATCACTAAACTTCCCTGTCAGTTTGTCATTACGATGTCATTAGCAAATATAACCTCCATGGTCAGCTGTTTATTCACTGCACACACTTATAGCAATTCTAATTATACACTGAGACTCGTTTGGTTTAATTCTTTTCTTCTCTTGTTATTTTTCTTTTGAAGCTAAAGAGACAGACGGGAAATCCCTCCTTCTCTTCAGTGATGCTACAATAATCACTCTGGTTTCAGTAATTGGCCTCAGGCTTAATATCAAGAAATATCTCAAATAATTACAGGCTGTTGGGACAGTAATTTAGCTGGGTAGTAGATTTAAGTGTAGAAAGACTGGTGTGAAAAACAGTTTGTCCAAAATTATCCAGACACCCTATTAATTAGTGGACTGAGCTACTTTAAGGTCCAGTCATTACAGCAGTGCTAACCCTTTTGCAGGTATGGTCCCAGTAGTTGGTTTATCTGTGGGGGCCTAGACAACAGGGCGGGATTCAAATACAGTGTTAAAACATTCAGATCTGAACAATCAGCTTTAATTCATTCATCTTTCAAAACTTGTCAATGTTTTTTTTTCTTTACAATAGAAAGTGCATCCTTAAAACACAGTCATAATATGGGGACAATTGTGATACAGGCCTGAGGTGGCTGATGTCAGTTAAACCTCCGAGTGTACTTAAGGAGCATTTACAAAATACACTCTTTGCCTGCTTAGCTTGACACTTCTGGTTTAAAGCAAGCTTCCCTAAAATGTGTTATTTCTATTTAATGCCTTGTCAGATACACAGAGCACAGCAGGCTAGCCAAAGTTTAACTACTTTAGCTTAATGCAAACTGACACAATGTCAACCCAAACCTAACCCTGAGTCTGTTAACGCTGCCTGAGTGGGTATTATTAATTTAGGATAACCTAACCATCTTGCCATTTCTAATATTACTTTAACATCTCTGTGGTCATATACAAAATGTAGTGACTCATGACAATGTAACCAGGCATGTCTGAGCCCATGGTTAGTTTATTGTGTTTATGTAGTTACAAAAAATGATTTTAGAAGACTGTCAGTTCTAGTTACTGAGATGTGCAATAATAAAAATAAAATAAAAATTGACCACAGGATCCATGATCTGATGCTACCTGCTAAATCCATGTACTGTTCTGCAGATGATGTGGAGGCAATAGTGCACCACAGTCTAACTCTAGAGCTGTGAAAAACACCTCACTCTGGGTAGAGTTAGCCAGAATGTGCTTGTTAAGAGGTTTAAATGTGCACATAAAGTCTTGTATTCTCCATAAGAAAGCATTAGAAACAGAATATATTGCACAGGAACATCCACACACAAACTTAAGATCACCATACGCAATTCCCCAAAACTCAGTTAGATGAATCAGCTTATGACTGTGGAGCAGTGGATCTGCATTTTCTCGAGTGATGGAGCATCTTCCAGTACCTTTGGAATGAGTTGGAGTGCTGTTTGTGATGCCTTCAAACAAAAGGGAGACCAGTTTAAATATGCTTTTTAATACACTTGCTTTCAGAGAAAATATTGTTTGTGCCTGCATCCTTTTAGACAAATAGTACCATCTTGTTGCTCAGAAGAGTGTATTATATACAGTAAATACATCATCAACTAATGTTTGGGACACTCAAGGCTAGAAAAAAGTTCTAATTTAATAATCACATTGTGTTTACTTTTAATGATTTGAAAATACAATTCTTACTTGCTACTGTAGATAGGACATGATGTGATATATGCTCTGAAATGCAATGCAGTACTAATCAGTTGTATGTTCACGTTTTGGCAACATAGGGAGTAACGGGGCAGTAGAAAAATAATGACAATTTAAAAGACCCAGATAATACATAACAATCCGAATTAGAATCAGAATCAGAATCAGAAAACTATTGATCCTGGAGGAAACTGTTTATGCTATGAGTGCACAGACACACAGAGAAACAACAACACTAGACAACATAGTATAAAGTCTGAAGTCAACAATATAAAGTCAAAATAAAACTCAAAATAAGTCAAAATAAGACAGTGCTGCTGGGTCAGTACTCTAACCCATTGTCCTAGGATTATGTCTAAACCAGGTTGTTTTATTCTGATAAAGCACTAAACCTAAAAGTGCTGAGCAAAGATGACTAGTCAGCTGACACAGCAAAACACTATGCAGAAATATATGAAAGAAGTATAGTTTGTGAGAAGACTGAAGTATCAGATCAAATCTGAATATATATATATATATATATATATATATATATACACTCAACAAAAATATAAACGCAACACTTGTGTTTTTGCTCCCATTTTTCATGAGATGGACTTAAAGATCTAAAATTCATTCCAGATACACAATATTACCATTTCTC
>JBBPCZ010000142.1:15329683-15346881 GCA_037974445.1 Brycinus macrolepidotus | reverse complement strand
TGACCTGCAGGACCACCTTGTAACTGATGATAACAATAGATAGAAGGTGTGTGTGTTGTGTGTTGTGTGTTGTGTGTGTGTGTGTGTGTGTGTGTGTGTGTGTGTGTGTGTGTGTGTGTGTGTGTGTGTGTGTGTGAGAATGAGATGGCTGTGACGTGGCCTTTGCTCACTGGCAGATCAAACAACGAGACACATGACACATATAAAATAGGTAGTATCAAGCCACACACACACACAACACACAGACGTTTGCACAGTACATGACGTAAACTCAATACAGCTTCAATCTTCCTATGAAGAGCAGGTTTTTCCTAAATAATAACCTTTTTTTTTTTTTTAACACATACACATACTGAAACTCTTTCGGTTCCAAAGTTGGTTTAAAAGCCTGGAAGACTTTCACAAGGGGATAAACATATTCCCAGTGTAAGGTTTTTATCCACTGTTCATTTTTTTTTTTTGAAGATTTTCACAAAGAAAACTGGCAAAATCTAAACAGCTTTCTAGGGAAATTTGTTGCTTTGTTAAGTTGTACATTCACTTATGAGAAACATTATGGAAACCTAGGGATCCTCAAACTTGATCCTCAAACATCAGGAGGTTTGCTTCATTCAGCATCTGGAAAGTTTTGCTTCCTGCAGGTCTTTAGTTCTGCTGGATGTCACAAGCATTAATGTTTCATGATGCAAATAAGGAAGAAAAGAAGCTTATTAGTCTTGTCTGAGAAGCACATGTGAGTGAATGAGTGAGTAAATAAATGAATGAATGAATGAAGTGTTTAAGCAGATCAGCAAATGAGGGAGTGGATGAATGAGTGAATGAGCAAATGAATGAATAAACAAGTCAGTAAATGATAGAGTAAATGAACTATTTAATGAAGGCATGTTTCTGTTGTGTAGTTTGCTTTGACTGGCAGCTCAGCGGGAATGTGTGTAGTCCCTGAATATGTGTGTGTGTGTGTGTGTGTGTGTGTGTCTCTGTGTGCGCACAGGAATTTTACCAAGTATAGCCTCCTAAGGTGGCCATTAAATTCTATGGCCTTTCAGCGGTCTCTATTGTGCTACACTGCTTTGAAGACGCACTTGTGCGTGCACAGACACACACATATACACACACCCTGAAGCTAAGGGATAAGACAGATAGGACACATGCACTGAAACGCTGCCATATTTTACAGAAACTACAGTGGGTGGTAACCTTTGATTTACGTCAATCAGACACAACACTGCCTAATACTGGGTAGCCCCCTCCCCCGATGGTCCAAAACAGTTGTGACCTGATAAGGCATGGACTCCACAAGACCTCTGAAGATGTGCTGTGGTATCCGGCACAAAGACGTCTTTTAAGTTTATCCCACAAATGCCTGATCGGACTGAGATCTGGAGAGGGGTCAGCATGGGCACTCTGGCCGGTCTGCAGCTACGCAACCACATTTCCAGAAAGCTGTGGCGCATTGTGTGTTCTGACGCTTTTCTATCATAGCCAGCATGAACTTTTTTTTTTTTTTTGCAATTTGTGCTACAGCATTTCTTCTGTGGAATCGGACAAGACAGGTAAGCTTTCACTCCCCAAGCACATCAGAGAGCCCTGGGCACCCATGACCCTGTCACTGGTTCACTGGTTGTCCTTCCTTATATCACTTCTGGTAGGCATTAAATCCCTTCATACAAGGGAAGACCCCACAAGACCAGTCATTTTGGACTCAATTACAACTGCACCCAGCTCTGGATAAATGAGTACAGAACTATTACATGCTGTTCTTTCAATGACGTAGATCTCTACCCCAACACCACCAACAGGTGCTAACTGGAGTATGGTAATGTAATGTTTTGGTTTTGTGTGGTTCAAGAGGACAAATACCAATGACGGAAGCAAAACCGACCAGAAATCAGAAATGACCTTTTTAAATTTTTGCCCAAGATGCATCCGAATCAAGTGCAAAGGTGTCATGATGTAAAATGTGAAATGCAGGGATGCATGTTACTGTAATGGACCAGCACAAAATAAATCAATCAGTTATGCACCAACATGAGAGCCGTGGGAGAATGCTGATACCCGATACCAACATATAAACATTCATAAAATGAAGAAATTAGGACTACATGGACTATAAAAATGCAGATATCAGAGCTCCGACACTTTCTTAAAACATCACATTTAAGGACTTTCCAAGCCCAAGGACCAACGCAGCACAGTTTCAGAGAAGGATCAAGGTTATTTACTGTCACAATACTGTTTGCTTAATGTTAGCTTTTTTACTTGCTTGCCGCTCTTTAACCTTCATCATTCGACTTCAGTCACTCATGCATGGACATGACTGTTGCACATCTCAAAGCATGTGGCACATGAAACACGGATGCAAAGACAGCAGGAGACACACGTAGACAGCGGAACCTATTATCAAGCTAAAAAAAAATTAAAAGAAAATTCTATTATTGCATAAGGTACATAAACACAAGCACTTTCAATGACCACATGTCTTTTTATGTCTAAACATTCTGACCATTCTGCACTCACAAACATACACTGTTAAAGGAGTTTGAAATATTGACCAAATATATATAAAAAAGTGCTTTTTCCTTTTTTACCTCAAAGCTTTCAGGTAGCAGACAATCAGGCCTGCTAAATGGAAACCTCCTAACTGCCCTTATGTTGCCCCCAGCTAAATTAAATTAAATTGTGTGAAAACTTCATGACCAATGGACTTACAGAAATATTCCAGAATTCCTTAAAATCTACTATATAACCATTTCAGAGCTTTGAGGATAGCAGAATCAACACGATTTTCAATTATGTGCTTTAAAGTGGTTTAAATTCTAGAAGATGGTGCTACAGACATAAAACAAGTATTTATTATTATTATTATCAGTCTGACCTACCTCAGGCAGCCAGCTGCCACACAACATTATGCCCCAGTTCACAATGCCACTGTATATTGTCATTGGTGCACAGCAACCAGCATAACAAGTTTAGTGTTACAGCCTCCCTCCCCTGACTAAACTCGGCCCTGTAATCCTCAGATCTGTGCAGGTTTAGGCAAACTTCACCAGGCTCAGCAACAGCCTGGCAGTGCCGGCCAGGGACCAAAGTGTTACTGTGAGGTGCTGGACGGATAAGAGGATACGGAGCATATGTATTTGTGCTGGAGCTGTGTGCACTGTAGAGTTGCAGAGTTGCACAAGAGATCATTTGTGAATTTGTATTTGCAATACTTGTCAAGATTCACAAACCAGGTTCAGTGAACAGCCTGACTCGACAGGGGGTGTCTCGATAGTTTTTATGATTGGGATGAAATACCTTTGAACTGTAATCTGATTTCTAACTTTTAATGATTCATGGGTTTTTATATTGCAATACTGGCAAGTCTTGCAAGTCTTGTTCATATTGCAAGTCTTGTTCATATTGCAAGTCTTGTTCACAGGTCACTGGGAGAACAACATGTCTATATAAGAGAGTACTTGTTTCATATTACGTTCAGTGGTCAAACAGGTGGACCGTGTAAATTTTTTTCGTCCCTCTGCATCTATCAAGATCTGGTCTTTTGCCTAGCTCAACTTTCTAGAAGCTCAACTGTTGTGGCTGGAAACTTGCGCTGTGGTTTCAAACAGGAATAAACAGGTGTGCATCAATACGAAGATATCAATTAAGCTGCATCGACGGTGGAATGTTACAATCAATTATAATCAATTATAATGATGTTTAAGATGATATTATCAAAAGTGAAAAACCCCAAAAGGCTTTGTTGTAGTGTTTGTGTTCAATTTACTTAATTAGTTCTGAATCAAACCAAAAGAACTGAATCATATTATAGTGAAATTAGAGACCTCACAAAGTGTTAAAAAGGTAAACTATTATAATCATATCAAATTGTTGTGAGGTCAGAGATTTACTGTTCTGTGTGATTTCTGCTTTTATGCTGCAATGAAAATAAAAGCCAAATGGGCATTATGAATGCAACAAAACAAAAGGTACGTTTAATCAACATCCACATTAACACTAATATCTTTTACGTTAAATCTCTTGATTTCTTTGATACTTTTAAGAAGTACCGTCTGCCTCGCTGAAAAGGTTAACACCTCTATCACCTTTACGTTATGTATCCATTTTTCTTTGTTACCTTCTTCTTGTGATTGTTTAGTAATGCTGGGGGGGCTTCATACTGATCTAGACAACACTTGCCATTGGGCATGGTGACTATGGGCTCATGTGTGGGTGCAAAGGAGAATCTATCGGTATTCTATTGGTAATGCTTTCCTATCTAGACTATATAAACTGTGTGCGCAATACATCTGAATTATGAACTTAATAAAGGTCTATGCTGTCACATAAGCATAAGCAATTTCCTCTGGCAATTTCCTTCTGATTCTGATTCTAATTCTGATAATTAATACCATTTATAGTGCAATAGAAGAACAGAGTCCATAGTTCCCCTGAGCTTCCTGTAGCGTGTTTTAATCTGTCTGAATGACCACATGGATTATAATGACCATTGTTTAAGTAAATTAATTGTCAATAATTACAATCCATGTTTGCATTTTTTAAAATACTCTATTCCCTGTGGATCATTCTAGACATGTAAACTATTAAAGAGTATAATACGTATAGAGTACAATAATAATATTTTTTATATAATATAGTACTATAAAAAAATCAGGGTCCTCCACATCAATTATTTTTTATTGAACACTGTCAACTTAAATAACTGTCAAATAATTTGTCATTATTCTGGGACATGGTGGCTACGTCAGGATGGCCTCAAGGTAAATCGGACCTGATTGGATTGCGATAATAGTCTTTAGGTTGGTCTCTCGGAGCTGGGCAGTGGATAGACATTCAGGAGCTGTTTATGCAGATGGGTTTCAAACCAGGTTCACAAACATAATCCGCACAGAACACACTCCATCTGCCTATGACGAACGACAAACACACACAGACACGTACACACAGGCTTGGGCAACACTCAAACTGAAATCTGTTCCAGTAACTTGGTGTCCATTCTAAATCCTCAGGGGGTCAGGGGGAATTTTTAGTCATTTCTGCAGCTGATTCAGGTCAAGGCTAAAAGTTAACAACCAGCATCACCCTGAACTGTTTTATTTCCTTACCTTTTGCTCTATGTTTTATTTAACAATGATGAAGTTCTTCCTCTACTACCATTTGTTACTGTGTAGTAATGGGAATTGATTAGATTTTCTTGATACCAATGCCAATGCCATCCTGATCAATTTTCTATGTGGATAAAAGTTCAACACAGGCTTTTAGCATCAATGCAGCTGTTTCATTATATCGGAGTCTGCACACAGTGTAGCATGTCTGCCAAGTAACATTTGAACATGTTAAATTACAAAACACCTTTTCTTAAAAAGATGTAACTTCAAAAACAAATCAGCTCCTTTGCAAAAACAGATCAAATCTCCATTTTTGTTCATTTTCCAAATACACATTTTCATAATCATATTTTTATTAGGCATTCCAGATAATATAAATCAGACTTGTTTTTATTAATCAAAAATAAAATACATATAACATACAACACCACCTCTCATGTCATGTCAGATCTGTCCTCATCTAAATTGGATGAAATGACACTTTTTGCACAGCATTAGTTTTCATTTAGGTTTCCTTAGTTAAAGAAAAAAAGCTGCTCATCTGCTGAGGATGGGCTAAAATGAATACTGTATAACAGACGGCTTTATGTAGGCATGGTATCCACTTTCAACCAGCAAAGCTCAACAGCTGCATTCGTGCAACTACCGTATTTATTTATTTTTTTCTAGATACAACAAATCTGTTATTAGTGTTGGATATTGTATGATCAAACACAATTTCAGTTCAGTTATGTTCACATGTCGGAATACTAGTATCTGGCTATGGTTTGGGTGAAATGAGTAAACATGTTTTTAAACCAGCTTTTTTACCGTCGCTACTACTGTTGAGCTTCACAGGGCACAAGCCACTATGGTGTCTATGTTTAAAGACATGGGAATATACAACATTTTATTTGCATTGTAGTTTTCCCTGGTGGTCTACTTAAGATATTTATGTGACTTTATGTACCAAAAACAGTCATAATTCATGATACATGACTGTTTTCCAATCTCTCTTTGTTCTGGGTGTGTTTTTGTTTCTGTGCCTTTAAGACTGGTGTATGTAAATGTACTGCATCTCATTCAAAAAGCATTCCAGGCTATAGTGCTCCTTATCACTTAAACATGACTAAGCAATGTAGAATGCTATAGATGTACATATGTCAATACACTGTTTTTTCAAGATATTACAAAGACAATATAATAAACAAAAGGCTGTTTTTGTAGCTTAGTGTCCCTATAGACCTGTATGGACTGTATGGCCTGGGAAGTGGATGATACATTCTGAAACGTGTTCATATACTACATCAAAACCTTATATTTCAAAAAAAGTGACAAAAGGTTTTTCGCATGGGTCCATCATACTCGTATACAGAGTATGCCTGTTGTTAACCAGAACACACATGTATATTTAAAGGATTAAATGCAGCTAGCATGCAAGTTTTCTTTGGCAAAGGTTGACTGGTATCTTTGGCCACTATAGCCTCTCTGGATGGGCAGCGAATTAGAGTGTATTTTTATCCACTGATGCAAAGGAATCTCTTCATCAAGTATTGTATCCTAGGTCCTAAATGGAATCAATTTGTGCATGGTGAAGTCCATTTGCTGTGGGGTATGTGGAGCATGTTTAAGAATACAGAGCCTTTCCAGAGGCCATAACCACAGGATAAGCTACTCCACAGAGACGAGCACACACACACTCAGTCCGCTAACACAATGTCTTTCTGCTTCTCTTCACATTTGGAGCACTAATAATGAAGGATCAGCTGCAGTGCTAACCAGGAAGCCATAGGGCCTTTTAGCCCTCTTTACTTTAAAGTCATGCATAAAATGCATAGCATCTACAGTCTAGCTGATGCATTGTAGGGCTAGACTATTATTAAAATGTCCAGGACAGCCATGAAGATGTGAAATTCTGGCTGCTTTACGTTTTTAATCTGGGAGATTAAGCACTAACGCACAAACACGGAATGCAAAGACTTCATTAGAGTCTCATGGGATAACCTCAGCCCAACCCAAACACACCGGGCTCTAAATAAACAGCGGTATGATATCAGGTAACAGGTAGAATAGGATTCAAACAGTGGACCAAAAAGTGCTAAAACAGACAGCCGCACTAACCCTACACCTTACCTTATTATTAGTCAGGACTGGAATCATGCAAAATTGCTTTAATGTGCAATCAGCTTCAAAAAATGTATTTTTCGTTTGCCTAATCTGTTGAAATTTTATAACAAATAATTAATTGACGCACGCTTAACGTTGACTGGCCACAGAACAACACAGAACGGAATGGTAATAAAAATCTGTGGTCGCGTGTGAATGCGCTTTGAATGTCATTAGTGCTGAAGTTCAAAGTAGAGCGCAAAAGCTGCGTCTGAACACAGAGCTTCGTCTGGAATGTAGGGTGTGATCAGGTCAGGGGTTTCTCCTAGATATCTCGGCCCAGCCACCCATCAATCAGCTCCGACAGTTAAACAGAGCAGGACACACAGGATATGCGCTTTGTCGGGCCGTTGCCGCGCTCCGTCTGAAACTGAATACACAAACACTCCCACATTCACAAACCTACCTCACACACTCCATCATTGCAGCATGGTGCTACAGGAAGTATGAAAAGACTAGGGTAGCATGGGGTGGACGATTTGACATTTTCAACGCTGCAATAAATTACGTCATTAATCCTTTCTGAGTGGCCAGAACACTCAAGAACTGTGCGAGATGTAACAATTAGCTTCTTTGATTACTTCCCTTCTTCTGTGTTTTCTCTAAAATTCTCCATCGTCAAAAGGGGGTTTGTTAGAGGGGAAATCGGGTAAGTAAAAATAGTGCAATAGCAAAGCTTTTAGAAAATACATGCAGTGCAGCATTTCTTAACCATGATCTTTTGTTCTCTCTCGTTCTTGTTCCCTCACGTTCCAATCAGTTTTGGAGTAGCTGCTTTAGTCAATGAGCTCCTTTTGCCCACGTAATATGGGCCTCACTGTAGCGGGGGTGGGGTGGGGGAGCATTTGGAGAATAAAAAGGGAGCTGAATGCCAAGGGGAGGTTAAGAGGTAGAAGGGTACGAAGAGGCTTCGGGGCTCATAAAAGGCCCCTGCTAGAGGGTGGGGTGAAGTTAGGGTCAGTGTTTAGGGTCCTGGGTGATTTTAAGTCTGCTCCGGGAGTTTGGAGCGTGAGGTAATTGGCCAAAGCTGGGTGATAAATCCGTCTGTAATTTACAGCCTCTATTGGGCTCCCTTCACAAAAACACTCCCTCCCCCCATTCACTGGCTACAGCGTAACGTCTGAACATGGTGGGAGAGGAGCACAGAGGTGCAGTAAAAGCAATGTGGCACGTCCTCAGACAAGTTAGCGACTAGGTAATGATACAAAAGCCTCCATCCATCCAAAAGTGAGGTCATCGTTTGATCTCCGGCAGTCCACACACTGTGTCCATTTGAGACCACTAGTCATCACCACAAGAGGTCCTAATGGAAAACAGGGCGGATTCTGCGAAATGCTCTCAAGACCCCGCGCGCTTGTAGAGTGGAGCTGAAAGTGGTGGTGGTGGGGTGATAGAGGTCTCTAATTAAGGTCTGATACAGCTAAAGCTGGGAATGTATTTATTTTACTTTGCTCTGCTTTTACACACAATCACTCCGAGAGGCTGACGTTCCCTAAGCATTCGTCAAAACAAATAGAAGTGCAGCTGGAGTGCTAACTGGGGGAGGGCAGAATGACAGGAAGCATTAGAAATAACAGGAGAGGAAGAAAAGAAGGATAGTGTTGTTATATGGCGGGCGGGGGGAAACTGGGTGAAAGAAAAATACAAACTTGCTACCAAACCACTGTGTTGCAGAGCACAAGCCCATGACAGACTGTTTTTTCCAAAATACTTACTGGTACACAGAGTTTGATTTGGCTGTTTTTAATGCAACATGAGAGACGGCATAGCACAGCTCAAAATGAAAGTGAGCATTTTAGAAAATCTGTTTCATTTGCATCTCGCTTGTTTCCATTCTCATACTTTCACGCCTGTGAAAAGGGTTCGAGTGTGTTTCTACAATCCTTATGATTATGTAAAATGATTAATAGGACAGTGAGATGATGAGATTCTTCCACAGAGCAGTAAAGAGGGACACACCTTCTTTTACGATAGGAAATAAAGGGAATGAAGATGTGGAAACTGCTCCATGCATCTTTCCTAATGATAAACTAACTGTTATTGATCTTTTACTGTCGTTTTGTTCGTAGTATCTCGAAGTTGCATGAAGAAGACTCTTTTGTTAGATCCAAGCATGCAGTTTTGAAAATCCCTCTGACACAGGGTGTGACACATTACATTATTTAATCAACTTCGTGTGTCGTCTGCTTCGCAGCCCTTAGAGTTCCTGGAAGCGTCTTTTTTCCTGGACCGTTTTACAGCACTCCTCTGAATTTGAAGGGGCCAATGTTTTTCTCCATAGCAACCGCATAACAGTTTGAGCACAGCTAAGCTGTGACTCAACAAACAGAACTCAAAATACCAAATTCATCGTGTCTGCGCCAGGGTTTTCCCCAGACTAGACCCTCTCCCAGCAGTCCCTGCTGCGGCTGACGTTAGCCAGCCTGAAAAATCTCAATGCTTCTCAAAGTCCATCTGCAGCTGACTCCCATTAAAAACCTACATTCGCACGTATTTGGCTGCAGCGGCACCTATGAACTCACTACCTCATTTCCACTGCAAAAAAAAAAAAAAAAGAGAGGCTTGTCTGACTTACAGTCTGAAAATACGACGACATTAATTGCAATTGCAGTTTATGTTGAAGTCCACATATCGTCACTGTCGTACATTTCTTTTGCTTTTGATTTTCTCCACACATTGAAAATGCACTGAAAAAAAAAAGTACTGAATTACAACTTTTATTCGTGTGAAAACTGCAGTGATTTGAATGAAGTACGGAATACTTCATGATAAACGAATGGTTCAAAATCACTCAGAAAAAGTCTGATCATGTTCACTTTTGATAAAGTTAAGAATGTTTATCTCTTCTCTAAGAAGTCACCTTTTCAGACATACGAGGCTTTGTTACAACAAGGCTTTGTTTACTGAGCGTCTCCAAAGGTCTCACAGTGTTTCGAGATGCGGTCCAGTACACTGCGAATCTGCGGCAACTGAAAACACGCCAGCGCAGCTGACCACTGGGCCAAGGCCAGTTTGAGAAGAGAGAGAACAGAGGATGCAGGCCAGTATGTTACATAAATGTCTCCTGAGTGTGTCTGCGTGTGTGCTCTGTGCGTTCATGGTTTCAGTTTGACTGGGTCAGAAGTATTAGGGTCTGGGGCTCCAGCCTGGAGCTCCAGCTTCAAGACCAGCCAGAGTAGAGGGCACAGCATTAGTATTAGTTTTGCAATGGATGCAATGATGTGCTGGAGGCACTGTTATCTCAAAAAAAAAAAAAAAAAAAAAAAAAAAAAAGAACAAAAATATGAACAAAAATCAAGTGTCTGCTATGACTGTGCTATGTGACCTACTTTTTTTCCCCCATTTTTATAGACAACTGTATGTCCTACAGTGTCCGAAAGCACATAAGCAGATTCGACGCGTGAGAGAAAATCTGCTCAGCATAAAAAGACAGCAGTGTGTTATAGAAGGAGTAACTCTATAATAACCTTCAGCAGTCTAGCCAGCAGGCTGGAGGCCCAGACTTTGGCTGTTCCGCGGCTCCCCCTGCACCCCCTCCGCTGGCTGGTTCAGGCTCCTCCCTGCCGCTGCGCTCCGGCCTGCGTCTGCTCCACAGGATTTCTAATGCATTATGCAGATGGATCGAAGCTTTTAAAGAGACACAATCTGCATTTTTCTCCTGTGAATCATTCCCATTGATGCAACCGCTGCTTCAGAACAGAGATCATTATTTTCAGATTTTCATTCTCTCTTTTTCTCCTTTTTCCTTCTTTTTCCTCCTCACCCTCTTTTCTCGCTTCTTGTGTTTTTTAAAATTCGAGAGACCTCGACATAACACACACACACACACACACACACACAAAAAAAACCAAGACCCATAAAAAATATGTTAAGAGCCCCAATAAATCACAGGCAGCTTGTCAAGCGCAATCAAAGTTCCCGGCCAAGTCATTATCATGATAATTATTAACGGCTAAATCCAACAGGCATGCTCAGGCAGTGCTGGAGTCCTGCATACCTTTACCACAGGGCTGGATGTGTGCAGTACACTCCTGCTTGTAAATCAAACACAGATCGTATTACAGCTATGTGCACAGACAGGGAATAATAATAACGGATGCTAAGATGCTAAGTGCATCCGTCTGAAAGACAAAGCCACATTTGGGAACTGAAGCTAGCTGAAGTGCTGAGAGCCTTCTTTTAGAAAACACAGCCAATGCAGAGGTGGACAAATGCATTAAAGGCTTGTAATAATCATGCACTGTAATAAAGATGCATTTAATACTTGCAATAATATTGCAAGTATTATTAAAAATATGCCATTCATGAACTCAAGGATACTTTATAATGTAAAGTATAAAATAATACCTTTATCAACTCTCTACCTTCTAGTTTTCCATACTTTCTTTTTTTTCAATTTATTATGTTTCACCTAAGTCCATTTTTATTATTTACTGTTCCGTTTTAAGTAAATAATCAATAATCATCAAAATATTCATTAATTTAGTAACCGACAGTGCCAGTTTTCTTCCACTACTGTACTCTTGCGGAACACTTGTGCATGTTTCACTGAAATCTGGACGAAAACTAAGCAGTCTCGAGCTGCATTAAGCACGGTAAAGCGTCAAAGAAAAAGCTCTCTGTGCTGAAAGTCTCACCTGCTTGCTGTAGGCGTCTAAGGATTCGAACAGATTTTACAGATTTAACCACAAGCCGTCTAACGCCGTGTCTAGCACATGAGCGAGAGACAGCATGGAGCCACCCGGCTGGAGAGGTACAGCAGTACACCACAGCGAGGAAATAATTAAAAATTTAATGGGCTTGAGTGACACAGAAACCTTCAAGGGCGTGCCTGCCAAACATCTTTTTTTTTTTTTTCCACTCTTCCGCCATCATCATTTTTTTTTTTCTTCTCTGTGCACCGAGCAAGTGTGGGGGCGGTGAAAAGATTGTGGAAACTCAGAACCCAAGCAAAAAAGAAAGCCAAAAAAATTTTAAAAAGAGGCCAAGAAAAAAAAACAAAACAAAAAAAAATATGAAAGACACATCAGGGGAGTTTGCCACACTTCAGGAAAAAATTTGTAAAAAAAAAGGCATAGCTTATTTCCACAACAGCCACTTTATTCGTTGCGTTCCTGCAAATGTTGTCACAGGCCTTAAAACAAATAAATAAAATAAAATAAAATAAATAAATAAATCGCTGGTCCGTTTATCATGAAATCTTAACATAATATAAAGGGATCCGGGCATTTTTGAATGCTGTAACAAATTTACAAAGAAGACTAAGTAAACCAAGGTGGTCGAGAAGGTCAGGTAGGCTATTAAACACATGTCTTTGGAGGATACCTTTTCCAAACAGGAATCAGGGCTTGATCACCAACTTATTTAGCCATAAAAATAATGTACCGTCACATCACGTGACCTGATGAAGTGTGAGTGACATCATTTAGGTCTACACAGCAATCAAGTTTAACAGCTGGTAAATGTAGGTTTTAAATCGGTATTAGCAGGTCTAACTTTGATAACTGAGAGACACAGAGTTATACAGTGACAGCACTCTTACTAAAGGTAATTACAGTATCTTACATAACTCTCTTTTCACAATCCCAAATTTACTTGACATTGAGTCAGTTAACGGGTTTGACGCATGCCCCCCCCCATACACACACACACACCCCCACCCACCCACCCACCCACCCCTCATCCACTGAGTCATCCTGGAGCATAAAAGTCTGCACCATCTGTGTGAATCATGGCTACTACCCAATAAAACCCCCTCCACCGCCACATTCGACACAAAACGTCTGCTAACTCTTAGCAGTACCTTCTTATTACTGTCGCGTTTTACTATACTACATTTGCTGTTTACATTTCCAATCTGTATCGGCCGTCTGGAGACAGTACTTCTGACCTCCTCATCAAAACACTGACCACCCGTCAAGATTCAAATCAGGAAAGACCATTAATATGGTATGGATTCACTGTAAGATTCACACTTTCTACAATATATCACACTTAATAATGATGGTGGCCTGGTGGTTTGGGAGTTGGCCCTGTGACCAGAAGGTTGTGGGTTTGAATCCCAGGACTGCTAGTGGCACCACTGAGGTACCCTTGAGCAAGGTACCATCCCGACACACTGCTCCTCGGGCGCCCGCTGCTTCACTTGGTGAATGGGTTAAATACAGAGAAAGAATTTCATGCTGTTCACACTGTGTGCGGTGGTGTGCTCACATATGACAAATGGTCACTTTACACAGACTTGCAAAGCATGTATTGACTGTATACTAATGCAATAGCTCCTTGCTCAAAATAAATGCATGCAAATGCCCTCTAACAGGATCATCAGCATCTGTTAGCAACATCAGTGATCTAATATGAACATGAAATTACAAAACACTTTTGTCGTTGCTTGTGATATCTTTTGCTTTTACGTGATAAAACAAACTTTAGTTGCTTGAAATATACACAGAACTAAATTTCACTTGCACAGAGTCTCCTGCGCTTCACGCGAAACTCATAACTCAGCTGCAATCACCTCAACTTTATGAAACAAATTTCATGATGTAGCCAGATGAGGTACCAGCTATAAGTGTACTAAACAGAAGATGGATTCATTCTCTTTGAATAAAGATGCTTTAGCTCAGCTAGCTAGGTTATTTGTTTTCTCTTTTGTTGACACAAAAATGCTAGAGAATTTTAGTTGCAAATGATTATTATAGTCAAAATGATACAACATATAAAACAATAGCAACTAAATAGTGGAATAATCTAGGCATTTCTTAATTTCTCTGTTACTGTAAAGTCAATCAACCATTTGTTGGTAAAACCCTGTTTAATGTTAGACCCTCGGCAACCTAGCACCAAACACCACTCCCAAGCTTGGGGGGGGGGGGGGGGGGCAAGGCAATGAACTTCTGACCCGTCATAGAGGTTTTTAGAGGAAGTTCCAAAAGTTGGGGGCATTTAGAGTGCATCTTCAGACCTGTGTCTGTGTCTCACCCTGCAGGGCCATAAAAACGACACTAAAATCCAAACTTCCAGTCTTTTATGGCGGCCAGATGGTGGGGTAACAGGGTGCCCCTATGCCTCTGGACTTGTCTGAAACTCCAGTAAAACCAGTTGACCTCATCTACAAAAAAAGGGCTTGGTGAAAAAGAAAAAAAAAAAAATCCCACAAAACTGCCAGCTAAAAACACTGAAGTCCAACAGAACACAGATGATACGGGGGTCAGCGTGGGTGCCAGCGGCAACTGAGAAAAAAAGGCTGGGGAAGATTTATCAGCTGCAAGTTGACTGCACAATATAATACTTACTAATGTAGTGCTTGTTGATTAAATGCATTTTTATACTTTTATTCATCATTACATTTAAATTTCCTATGATCTTGTTCAAAAAATCAGTTCTCACTGACTAACAAAATATGGCTTATAATAAAATGAGTAGGGCAAAAGACTTTAACTATATGGCTGGGTTGTTTTAAACATTTCTTCAGACCAGTGCTCCAGCAAGCTCAGAGAACATATGGGCCAGAATACATCTGAAGTTCTAGACATGAACATTAATGAGTTACAACAAACCTTTCATTTTGCGCACCCTTACTTCAGCTATCACCTCATTTATTTTCCCTGCTGGTTAAAGCTTCAGGTTGTCGTTTTCATTGTGCAATTCAACCTGACCTCTCTGTAACCCCAGTCAGGGCCTTGCCTGGATCATTAGGGCAGTGGTAGCTGCAGGCTGCTGGAGTTAGAAGGTTAAGTGTTTCCTCAGTGCTTTTAGGGGGGCTGGTGTAAAGACAGAATGCAGAACGGCTTCTATTAAACAACAAACAAACAAAAAAAAGCCCAAAACGCTGAATTTTGGCCATGTTTTTTGGTACCTGAAGATACACTGTAGAAGCAATTTTCTTCTAATTCCCTCCCTGAAGGCCCCTTTATAAAACTGGCGTGGTTTTATGTACTCAAAACGCCATTTTTTCATTTTTACACAACCATTTCCTGACCGCCCCATAGAGTTAAACAGGTTGTTTTTGTTACTAAGTGTAAAGTGGCCATTTCTGTCATGCGTGAACACACCAAAGTGTGAACAGTGTGAAACTGTTCTCTGCATTTAACCCATTCACCAAGTGAAGCACTGGGAAGCCTGGGGAGCAGTGTGTGTGGATGGCTCCTTGCTAAAAGGTACCTCAGTGGTGCCACTAGCAGTCTTGAGATTCAAACCCACAACCTTCTGATTGCAGGGGCAACTCCCTAAGCACCAGGCCACCAGCAACTGCGCCTTTAATACTGATAATTGTTGCAGTCAAAACAAAAATCTACATTTTTGTTGTGTTTTGTTTATATTTTTAATATAATTTGAAAACACCATCTGGCATCGTATGAAAATTTCATGAGTGAATCAGTACAAATAGTGCAGAATTACTTAGAAACATTTTTTTTGTATGCAAATGACTTCATTCGAATTGGCTGTATTGAGCAATACCAAAAAAGTAGTCCCGGCTGAAACACTGCTTATAACTGCTGTGCTAATCTGCTAGAAGCTGAACAGATGGACACACAGCACTGTGAAAAAATTTCAGGCACCTGAGAATTCAGATTTATAAAGCTATATATCTGTGAGGCAACGGTTTACTTTCTCAGAAAAATCCTAAAATTAAAACAAATAATTAAAAACACTAATAAGTCGTTGAAAAAGTGAATCTTGTGGCAGTCTAGTATGTATTATAGATTTCATCCCGGTATGTATGAAACAGATGTTAACATTTACAAACCCTGTGATGGCTTATTTGTTTTCATTCTAATCGCATATGGCAAAAGTTTTATGGGACATTACAAAAACAAAGAAGCACCCATTTGTTTTTTTTTTTACAGCTTAGTTTTCGTGCATGGATCGTGTGGACTATGAAGTAAATGGCAGATCTTGAAACCTGTGTTTCCTTTCTACATCGAGCTCATTTAAAAAGGTGAAGAAAACCTGATTGTCCATGATACAGATCTTTTGACACACAAAAAGAACAAAAAGGTAAGACTGAACAGCTCCATTACTGAATAACTCAACTATGCTCAACCACCTTTTGCTTGTTAACATATTCTACTAATGGGTTTCGTAACATGTACCACAGTTACATTGCATACTACTGAACATCCACTGGAACTGATTGTGACTTCCAGACCATTTCTGAAAAAGCCCAAAGCTTCAATATGTACAACTATGATTACAAATGTCAACGAGCCAATTCTTAATCTTCTTTCCTAATTCTGCTTAAGCCAACTTAAATCACTTCGACTGTATAAGCTAACTTTAATTACGTTCAAGTAAAACATCCAAATGTTCATTTTACGCCTTTTGTTTGCTATCTGCAAAGTCCGTATTCATGAATCGGTTTAAAATGGAAAGACTCTGAATATGTGTGTGTGTGTGTGTGTGTGTGTGTGTGTGTGTGTGGTGGGGGAAGGGTCCTAAATTTGCTTTCTCTTGCTTGGGTAAGCCAGCAAGGACAAATGCAGCTTCAGCACATTTTTTCATACGCCATAGTACTTTCTAACACAGCAAGAAAAACAGACGAAAGGGGAGAGAGGGGGAGAGAGAGAGAGAGAGAGAGAGAGAGAGAGAGAGAGATCAAAGACAGAGAGAGAAGAGTAGAAGGAGACAGACAGAGAGAGAGAGAGAGAAGAGTAGGAGACAGACAGAGAGAGAGAGAAGAGAAAGGGTAGGAGATGGGGGAGAGAGAGAGAGAAAGGGTAGAAGGAGACAGACAGAGAGAGAGAAAGAGAAGAGAAAGGGTAGGAGACGGGGAGAGAGAGAGAGAGAAAGAGAGAGAGAGAGAAAGAAGAGTAAGGGTAGGAGACGGGGGAAAAAGAGAGAGAGAGACAGAGACAGAGACAGAGACAGAGAGTGAGAGAGAGAGAGAGAGAAGAGAAAGGGTAGGAGACGGGGAGAGAGAGAGAGAGAGAGAGAGAGAGAGAG
>JBBPCZ010000142.1:15293519-15312250 GCA_037974445.1 Brycinus macrolepidotus | reverse complement strand
ATCTTGTGGAAAGCCTTCCAAGAAGAGTGGAAGCTGTTCTAGCTGCAAAGGGGGACCAACTCCATATTAAAGTCTATATATTTGAATGCAATATCATTAAAGTTCCTGTTGATGTAATGGTCACGTATCCCAATACTTTTGTCCAAACAGTGTAGCAGAAAGCTACACAGAGTTACAGCGGTGCTTAAAAGTTTGTGAACCCTTTAGAATGTTTTAAATTTCTCCAAAAATATACCCTAATACCTCATCGGATTATCATACAAGTCCTAAAAGTAGATAAAGAGAACCCAGTGAAACAAATGGGACAAAAATAATATACTTGATCATTTATTTATTAAGGAAAAGGATCCAGTATTATTTTTGTGTGGTAAAAGTGTGAACGTCTAGGATTAGCGGTTAATTTGAAGGTGAAATTAGAGTCAGGTGTTTTCAATCAACGGGATGACAATCAGGTGTGTGCCTTGTTAATGTTAAGAGGCCATCATCAGAAGCACCTTTAAGGGTTGCAAGAAAAAAGCCACTGCTGCCAAAAAGGAACACTGGTGCCAGCCTACAGTACAGCCAGAAGACTACTGGAAAAATGTATTGTGGACGGATAAGACCAAAATAGAACTTTTTGGTCTAAATGAGAAGTTTAATGCTTGTAGAAAGGAAAACAGCAGAAGGACCATCTGTTAAACATAGTGGTTGTAGATTCACGGTTTGGGCCTGTTTTGCTGTACCTGGGCCAGGACGGCCTGTCGTTATTGATGGAACAATGAATTGTGAATTATACTAGTAAATTCTAAAGGAAAATGTCAGGACATCTGTCCATGAGCTAAATCTCAAGAGGAAGTGGGTTAGGCAGCAAGACAACAACCTTAGGCACACGTCAATCTACCAAAGGATAGTTAAATAAGACTAAATTTAATGTTCTAAAAGGGCCAAGTCCTGGACTGAAATATTGTGGAAAGACCTGAAACAAGCAGTTCATGTGATATGAGCAGTTAATGTGAGGAAACTAGTGGCCTAGTGGTTAGGGAGTTGCTCCTGCGATCAGAAAGTCATGGGTTCAAATCCCAGGACTGCTAGTGCCACCACTGAGGTACCCTTGAGCAAGGTCTCCACATACTGCTCC
This sequence comes from Brycinus macrolepidotus, assembly GCA_037974445.1. NCBI lineage: Eukaryota > Metazoa > Chordata > Actinopteri > Characiformes > Alestidae > Brycinus > Brycinus macrolepidotus. Next base: position 15,311,133 of record JBBPCZ010000142.1, on the reverse strand, counting down.
CCGGGTGCCCCTCATTGGTGGCAGCCCCCTGCTTCACTTGGTGAATGGGCTAAATGCGGCGAAAGAAGTTCACACTGTGTGCTGTGGCGTGACTCCAAGGGTCCACTTTACTTGAATTTAAATGTCCTCCAAGCCGATGTGTAGGACAGATCAACAGAAAAATGGTTGCAGTCATTTAGCTGGAATTATTGCTGCACAAGGGAGTCACACCAGACACTGAAAGCAAAGGTCCATATGCTTTTGCTAGTGGATCAGTTTTCTTAGTTCATTCATAACCAGTTAATCCTTACTAGGGTCACGGGAGCCTATCCCAGGGCAAACGGGCACGAGGCAGGGACTCACCCTGGGCGGGGTGCACACCTATGGTCAATTTAGAATCGCCAATTCACCTGACATGCATGTTTTTGGACTGTGGGAGAAATCAGCGACCCCCGAGGAAACCCACACCACCACGAGGAGAACATGCAAACTCCACACACCAGGACCCGGATTCAAACCCCCAACTCTGGAAGTGTGAGGCAACAGCGCTACCCACTGCATCACCATGGGGCCCCAGTTTCCTTAATACAACCCCAAATCAGAATAAAACGCAGTTAGCATTCAATTTACTTTCGTTTCATTGTAGACCGTATGAACCCAAGATATGTCATGTTTTGTCTGGTCAGCTTCATTTCATTTGTTAATATACACCCATTCCTGCATTTCAGGCCTGCAACACATTCCATAAAAGCTGGGATAGTACCACTTTGTAATGTAGCCATTCCTTCTCATAACACTTAAAAGACGTTTTGGCACTGAGGGTAGCAAGAGATGAAGCGTTTCAGGTGTTTTTTTCTTAAGGTTTGCAGCCATACGGGGTTGTCGTCGTTGCATTTTTCGTATCAAAATTCTACACACATTCTTCACTAGGGACATTTCAGAACTGCAGGCAGGGTTTACATTTTCACAAGTGTTCAGCTTCAGCTTGGGCCATTGCCCATGCACCAAAATTCCTCCAGATTCCTTGAATCTTTTAATGATACTTCTAATCTTTCTTTGAGGAACATTGCTTTTAAACATTTCAATAATTGTCCCATGCATTTGTTGACAAATGCATAGATCCTCTGCCCATCTTTGCTCCGCTTTTGTGGATACTGTTTTTGTACCAAATCATGATTAAAATCACCTGCTGACATCACCTGTTTGAAATCAGTAATTTTCATTACTGGCCCTAAATTCCCCCCATTTTTGGAAAGTGTTGCACTGAAGTGCAGGAATGGATGTATATTAACAAATGTAATGAAGTTGACCAGACAAAACATGAAATATCTTGAGTTCATTCGGTCTACCATGAAATGAAAGTAAATTTAAGAATACCTGCATTTATTTTATTTGCATTTTCCATACTGCCCCAACTTTTTCTGATTTGGGGTTGGAAATAAATGACCGCATATAATATTTTGTCTCATTTGTTTAATTGGGCTCTCTGTATCGACTTTTAGTGTGAAAATCGGATGATGTTTTATGTCATCATTATGCAGAAATATAGAAAATCCACAAACTTTCAAGCAGCACTGAAATATCTTCAGAGAAAGAATAAAAGTTTCATGAACCTTCAAAAAGAGCACCTCTGACTGTTACTGATTGTATTTCTCAACATAGTTAATCATAGTTAACTGTGGATTTTGCCTCAATGCAGCACCAAAGGTTCATGAGACCAGGTCTAGCCTTTCAAGATGACCTCTACCCATGATCTAACAATAATACAAGTAAGTGGTAGCTGAATACACTTCAGAAGTTTTGCATCATTTTGTAGCTGAAACAAAAAACTCAGGGTTTAACCCAATTTTTGTGGAAAAAAATGGGACAAATGAATGTTATTTCTGACTGACATGTTCTAGTTGCCATTTCATTATATAGCAACATTTAACATAAACACCTTTTATATCACATTGTATGTAGAATTCATTTTTACCTGCTACTTATCTATAGTATTTAGTAGCATTTGTGTATGTGTCATATTTTCATATTGAGTTTTTTTCTACAGATTTTTATTTAGACTTATTAAGACTTTATATTGTTGTATTGTTCTTGACTCTGTGTCTCTGAGTCTTCACAGTCATAACATAAGCAGTTTCCTCCGGGATCGGTAAAGTTTTCTGATTCTGATTCTGGTACAAAAATGTGGATAACCGGTAGCACTGTCATGTTTAATTGTTTTCCCACCCTGGCTTTAATACTCTGGCAGCTCCAACTTCCCAACCATCAAGAACACGTCATTCTAATGGCTTGATATTGGTTGACGCCTTGCTGACTGTATGATACTGCTATGCCGCCCTCAGAAGAGGTAAATGATTGTCTTGTATGTTAACTAGTGTCTGTCTAGTTCTTTTATTCTGAAAAATTGACATACATTTAGGAAATGTTTTAAAATGATTGGAGGCCTAATCATTTTTTGACATTTTGCTGATACTGTAGGAGATTCTTTCCATTAAAAAAGGCCATTCGTTTTCCAACATAGAAAAAAACCCCCAGCTTAGATCCAAAGATCCTTAGACATGTCACTGTCTACAATGTGACACAACAGAATTCACATGCCCACCTTATAATACGTAGTATGGTCATTATGGAGGAAAAAAAAACACCCCTATCCACCAAATGTCATTCTATAATTCACACTCTGGGTGTACTGATGATGCGTCATGCTGAAATGCGGACCATGCTGGACTTGTGTGAATAAACTGGCACTCGGGGGCCGCTCAGTGACTCAGAGCATGCGTCAGAAACAGCCTTCACCATGCAGCACTGCCATGAGTATGTCAGCTGGCAGCTCAGGAAAGATTTCAGGATGCTGTTAGTGGCCTTTTGCCCACCTCTTCTACCAACACAGGGTGCAATAGCATATATGTAGCAGCAGGGGACAGCCTAGTCATTCTTGTTGGGATAACAGGGCCTCTCGGGAATGTTACATCATCTGGATCTGTCTGACTAAACTGGACTTTTGTGCTTTTGTTCAAGTTACAAATACAAGGCCCCTAATATAAATACATGGGTAGTAATAGTAATAAAGGAATTTTGCTCATTAAATAACTCTATGATACTTTCAAATGTGTTATTTCAAATGATAGTATTTGATGCACTAATAATAATAATAATAATAATAATAATAATAATAATAATAATAATAATACTATTTTCAATTTATGTAATTTCTCTATAAGTATTTCTGAAACTTAGTAACTCCCAGAAGCCCACTTTAATACTGCATTTACTGAATTAAGGTTTTAATTAGTCTTTAATTAGTCTTTTATCTGATGAGAGGTTGATCGCAGAATGGCTGGTGGATCGGTATGGACGGACACGACCCTTAAAGCAAGGCAGAGGGACAGAATTAGCGCTGTGACCTTTCCTTCAGAAAACATGGTTTTAATGGGACAGCCAGAGGTCACAGTCCACTTCCTTTTGAACTAGTAAGAACAACACAAATTTACACTAAAATGTGGAAAATGGAGCAAAAAAGCAGCTTTAAAGTGACATGATTTGAATCTGTCACATGGCTGCGCATGAATTAAATGTTACATCATGTTTCTTGGCAACCTAATACAGTAGTTGACATTTGTTTATATTTATTTATATTTATATATAGCAATTATAGCAATTATTGGCAACCCTGATAAAGATGTGTAAAAAGCCTTCAAACAAATTCATTTTTTATTGCACTAGCGTATTCTCACACTGAAAAAAGCACAAAAAATCTAACCTTTAACTCAAGCAAATTTAACTTTTAACTTGAGTAATTTTTTTTTTTAAATCCATCATTAAGAAATCATTATTTTTAACAAAATCATTGATGCCACAATTATTGGCACCCCTAACGACCCCTGTAAATAAATGTAACTGAAGAAGTTTTGTAATTTATACTTTACTTTTTTTTTTTTAAGTTGGTCAGAGTATCAGAGGAACTTTTCATTAGTAATTCATGACTTCCATTGGTTCTGGGGTGTAAATATGATGTGACACAGAGGCCCGTTTCTCTTAGCCACTCATCAGAATAGGAAAGACAAGAGAACATGCTATTCAAGTGAGGCAGGTGTGTGTTGATCTTCATAAGTCAGGAAATGGCTACAAGAAAATTGCTACTCGCCAAAACTCGCCATATTCACGGTCAGAGCAATAATTAAGAAGTTTAAAACAACTGGAACTGTGACAAATAAGGCTGGATGAGGACCCAAGTTGATCTTGCCACCATGCACAGTGAGGAGGACGGTAAGGGAGGTAAAAATCTCCAAAGCTCACTATTAGAGAACTGCAGCAAAGAGTGGCATCTTGGGGTCACCAAGTCTCCATAACAAACATTAGACGCTATATACATTCCGACAGGTAGTTTGAGAGGCATCCCAGGAAGAAGGCTTTTCTGGCCTACAATCAGAAACGTAAATGTGTGGAGTTTGCTAACCACTACTGGGACTTTAACTGGAACCGTGTGCTTTGGTCAGATGAGACTAAGACTGAGCTTTTTGGCAACAAACACTCCAGGTGAGTCTGGGATAAAGAAAAAAATGAATATGCGGAAAAGCACTTCATGCCCACTGTTAAGTATGGTGGAGGATCTGTGATGCTGTGGGTCTGTTTCTCTTCTAGTGGCCCTCGGAACCTTGTTAGAGTGCCTGGCATCATGAAATGGCTGGACATTCCAAACAAAAATCTGGTGGCCTCTGCCAAAAAACTGAAAATGGGTTGTCACTGGGTCTTTCAGCAGGATAATGATCCAAAACATAAGGCCAAATCAACACTGAAATGGTTCCCCAGACACAAAATTAACCTTCTTCCATGGCCATTTCAGTCCCCAGACCTAAATCCCATAGAAAACCTGTGGGGTGAGCTGAAGAGGAGAGTGCATAAGAGAGGAGCCAGGACTCTCTAGATCTAGAGAGATTGTGCAAAGAGGAATGGTCAAAGATCCCTCTCTCTCTGTGTTCTCTAACCTTGTGAAATGTTACAGAAGAAGATTAAGTGCTGTCGTACTGGCAAAATGGGGTTGTGCAAAGTATTAACAGCAGGGGTGTCAATAATTGTGGCACACGTGATTTAATGTAAAATGTATATTCCTTAATGTGGAATTAATGTGGCTAAAAATGTCAACAAAATCACACAGGTGTTTTCTTTACTACTAATGGAAAATAAACCTTACCAGCATATTTCAGTTTTTGGTTATTCGTGCTCACTGACGTCATGAATGTATGCAAATCGCTGTTGAAAGTCTTGTAACTGGAGCAGCATTTTATGCTGTTCTGTGTCGAGAAAATCAAGTGCATTTGTCGGTATAAGAACAATGAATCATTTACAAATCACAAATTGTAATTTGATTAAAAGCCCTACATGAACCTTTTTATTTCAGACTTACTCAGAAAGTCTTACCCTCTCATGCCTGGCCAAACTGGAAGATACACTATATGGACAAAAGTACTGGGACACCTGATCATTACATGACATTACATTACATTTAAAATCACAAACACTTCAAATACACACACTTTAATATGGACTTGCTCCCCCTTTACAGCTAGAGTAGTTTCCACTCTTCTTGGAAGGCTTTCCACAAGATTTGTGCCATTCATTCTGTAGAGCATTGATGAGGTCAGGCTCTGATGTTGGACGAAAAGGTCTGGCTCCCAATCTCTGTTCCAGTTCATCCCAAAGGTGTTGGATGGGGTTGAGGTCGGGGCTCTGTGCAGGCCAGCCAAGTTCTTCCATACCGAACCATGTCTTTATGGACCTTGCTTTGTGCACTGGGGTACAGTCATACTGGAATAGAAAAGGTTCTTCCCCAAACTATGTCCACAAAGTTGGAAGCATGGTGTTGTCCAAAATGTCTTGGTATGCTGAAGCATTAAGACTGCCCTTCACTGGAATTCAATAATTAAGAGGTGTGTCCCAATACTTTTGTCCATAAAATGTATTATCAAGTGGCGATTCTCCTAACTACGAGTTCTCTGGTGTTACTTCCAGGTGGATAACACAGAATTGGTGCAATTTTTTTAGTTTTTTTAGAACTAATATTTTGCTAAATTTAAAAATGAACATAATTAATACAACACTATTAAGAAACCAAGCATTCTGTGGGGAAACAAAAATTTGTGCATCAAGCTAAGTTCTAGTTTGTCACCTGTAGAACACAGTTGCACACCAGACACCTTGGAGATAAGCACAGCCGTCAAGATTCCATTCTTAATTGTGGCCACAAACGGGTTTGAACCCCAGGTGCAGTCCAAACAAGTTTCCTTCTGCTTTCAGTTCTATTGTTTGGAGAAATATAGCAGACTATGAGCTGTGTGGAGCACAAGTAAACATTTTCAGACTCTACCGGACGAGTTTTAAACCTATTCCATTATATATTCATTCCATTATATATTAATTCCATTAGTGCACTGGAATTTACAGCCTCAAACGCAGGGTTTTATTGCCATTGTCTGTTCTGTTTGCCTTCATTGTTGCTTAAAACCCATAGCCAACACCTTTATGTTTGCAGCAGCATCCTGACCCACGTGTTATCCTCTGCGCTTATGTGTATGAAGTGTTTTGTGAATGTTTCTCAGCACTTTCTTTGTTGAATTTCTGGTTTCGTTGTAACAGATGGACATTTTTCCAACACACAAACAAAACCTTTGGAAACTGTGATTTTCCCAGCAGCCATTGGCCTGTTTTTTTTTGTCCTGCTCCAGACTGGTACCAAAATCTGTTCTTTTCTGTTTCTGTGTACCATTTTGAACCTAATGATAATTTATCAATTCTTTACTCTTTCAGCACTGCCAAATCACTAATAAGTAAACTGTAGTGGTAAAGAGGCACCTCATAGTCACATGTGAACACACCACAGCACACAATGTGAAATTCCTTCTTGATTTTTAACCCACCAGGTGAAGCAGTGGGCAGCACTGTATGGGGATGGTACCTTGCTCAAGGGTACCTCAGTGGTACCACTAGCAGTCCTGGGATTCAAACCCACAACCTTCTGATCACAGGGGCAACCCGCTAACCATTAGGACACCAGCTGCCCCAAATGGATTCTTCTCCCCAATGGGAATTGAACCCCAGTCTCCCGCATTTAGGCAGGTGCATTTACCACTATACTAACCAGGAGTAACTTTTTATGTTGATTTCAGTTTTTTCTTTCCTTACTGAAGAGTAATGCTACATAAAAAGCTGTAACAGATACAGTATATGTAATTGGTGTTCAGCTAGCCTCTAGAGAATTCGTGTTTTTGCTCATATTTTCAGCCTCATCAGAAAAAAGTATAACCTAATGATAATCTAACAATTCTTTACTCTTTCAGCACTACCAAGTCGCCAATAAGTAAACTATAGCGATCATTTTGTGTCGATTTCGATTTTTTTCCCTCCTTTTAAAGAGTTGTGCTACTTAAAAAGCTGTAACAGATACTTTGCGTAATTAGTGTTCAGCTAGCCTCTAGAGAATAAGTGTTTTTGCTCATATTTTCAGCCCCATCCGAAAAAAGTATAAGCCTTGTTTGACTCTACACAAGACTGTGTGTAATTGTAGACATTTGTAGGCGTGACGTGTGAGCACAGAAAAGCACACTACATTATTTCCTGCCAGCACGGCTAGTATTGAGCAATGGTAAGCATGATACTGTAATGTGTCATTCTCAAGAGTAGGACAAATGGAAGCCTTGCCCAACTCTAGTGTGTGTTCAGGGAGACTAAACAGCTAGCAAGATGACTAACTGGCTAAATTTGTCACTTGAAGTATAGTGGCCCCTTATAGTAACGCGTGAACATGTCACAGCACAGCACACAGTGCGAACAGTGTGAAATTCTTTCTCTGTATTTAACCCATTCACCAAGTGAAGCAGCGGGAAGCCAGTGACACAGCACCCGGGAAGCAGTGTGTGGGGACGGTACCTTGCTCAAGGGTACTACAGTGGTGCCACTAGCAGTCATGGGATTCGAACCCATGACCTTCTGATCACAGGGGCAACTCCCTAACCACTAGGCCACCACTGCCAAATCTAGCCAACATATTTGGCAGTGGTGGGAAGAAGTTAATACATCTGCTTGGAACAGACTTAAATATGACATTTTGCTTCACATTGTGATGCACATGTGTTGTTTAAAGTAAAGTGGTCCCTTATAGTCGAGCGTGAATTCTTTCTCTGCATTTAACCCATTCACCAAGTGAAGCAGAGGGCTACCACCGATGGGGGTGCCTGGGGAGCAGTGTGTGGGGACGGTACCTTGCTCAAGGGTACCTCAGTGGTGCCACTAGCAGTCCTGGGATTCAAACCCACAACCTTCTGATCACAGAGGCAGATCCCTAACCACCAGGCCACCAGCTGCCCCCAAAATTACCACTTTAGAGTGGTGACAGTTCGAGTTGTCCTGAGCAGGTGAGTTTGTCCGCTGGGGTCAGTTCGTTTTTGACTGTGCGGTGGAAAAACGCCATTGTAAGTCTGCAGTAATAAGGTAAATGAAGCAAAAGAAAATATACATAGAGCATTATCATATTTTCATGCTATTGAGTTGTATGTCTAAATCTTTCACGTTTCAACGGATAGGATTAGCCATCAGCAGGAATGAAATGATTTTGCTTTTTTCAGCCGTTACTGGAGGGTTAATGGTGTTGTATTAGTTTCAGTTGACATAACTCATGTAGGTTATGGATGCAGTGGCATTCGGGCGTTCGTGTCCACTGAGGTAAGACGATGTTAGGACACATGTTAACACAGATGGTGGGTAATCACAGATGAAGAGCAGGGGGAATTCCTCAAAACATGGCAACCCCAGAGCAGGAAGGAACACACACACGCGCACACACACACACACACACATACACACAGGGTCAAGAAGAAAGGAACATGGATGTTGGGTTATGTGTTTTATTTTAAAATAAGCTTTTATTTTAATATCTTTTTTTTTAATCATAATTATTTCCATGTTAAAACTTCTTAATTTCTGCCTCAGAAATCGATGACAGTCCGTTTTTTTCCCCCCCTCTGAAATAATAACTTCCTTCCTAATCTTTAAATAAATGTTCTTTAATAGATCGACTCTCATATCTGACATAATCTACATTACAAACCTTACAACATAAAAAATCATTAGAACGAACATGAGGAAGCAAAAGTTTAATTTAACAGAGCTGGACGAACGAAACAAATCAGTGCCTCCACAATGCAAAGAAAAGCTTTTAAAAGAAAAGAGGGTGTTTGATATGTCGGCAGGAAGAGAGAGAGAGAAGCATGACATCATTGATCTCGCTAATGAATCAGAAGCAGGTTATGAAAGCAATGCAGGTTATGCTTTTTTGGTTCTTGGTTTTCCAGACACAGGAGAGAGAGAGAGAGAGAGAGAGAGAGAGACATAGACAGAGAGAGAGAGAGAGAGACAGACATAGAGAGAGAGAGAGAGAGAGAGAGAGAGAGAAAGAGAGAAAGAGAGAGACAGAGACAGACAGACAGAGAGGACAGGAGAGAGAGATAGAGAGAGAGGGAGGGAGAGAGAGAGGCAGAGAGAGAGAAAGAGAGAGAGACAGAGAGAGAGAGAAAGAGACAGAAAGAGAGAGTAGAAACAATTTCCTTATCTATGTTAGGAATGTTTAACAGAGCAAGCTTGGAAATGACCTTCAGCTGACACCTTTGGCACTTGTTAGGTTACGGTCCACATGTTTAGCGCCCATCCTGCCAGCGTGTTTGTTTTATGTGCAAATACAGACCGGGGTTAAGGGCCACAGTCAGTGCTGAAACATACGTCATAGGACCCCTGAAATTGAAATGTAACAAAATACCCTATCTAATGAATTTCCATTCGGTTATGTTTGAACGAGTCTGGGTCGGGGTAATCGTTTAGGCGGACGAAGTGAATGTGGTCCATTTCTTGAGTCTGGTCTACACAAGCTCATGTCAGAAGCAAACTGTTCATGTAAACAAACAATTCAGTGATAGTCTATTAACCCTTAGAACCTGAGCAGTGCAACACATGGTAAATCGCAGTTATAGAGGCAAACAACTGCTTATATGGAAGTTCCCCCGGTTTGTGTTGATACTCGAGGTGTCAGACGTCACGCTGGACTTTGTTTGGTGTTCCTATGTCAAGTTATTGAAATTTTAAAAACATGATACTGTAATAATAATAACCGCTACTGGGGTTTTAAAAATGCCGTCACACGCAAAAGCCCTTTAAGGACAAAAATGCTCAAATTTCTTTTATTTTAGGTCTTAGAAACAAACGGAACAAAACACCCAGGAGAACTTTCAGGATAGTCTCCGCCCACAAGTGGGTGGGGAAAACCCGCAGAGGGAGGGGGTCCGGAGAGCGGCCGAGCGGCGGTGCGCCGAGTGAAAGAGCAGCAAGCGACGAGCGTGTAATAGAGCAAACATCGATTTGAGACTATTTTACATTGTTTTTTAATTTGTTGAAATGAGACTTGTACGAATATGCTCGGAGTTCTAAGGGTTAATAAGTTCCCACGCACTTCCTGTCGGCCAGTCTGATCCATCCAGACATCTCAGTGTCTCCCCTACCGCACCAGTGTCTTCTCTACAGCTCTAATGTCTTCCCTAAAGCACTGGTATGTCTTCTACAGCACTGGTTTTCAATTCAATTTCTTTGGTGAATTTTATAATAGACATCGCCACAAAGAAGCTGGTAATTCTATGATTCCACTGATATCTTCTACAGTGCTGAGCTTTCCTCTACATGATACTCCTTTAGTATCATCTCTATGGTGCTAATATCATCTGTACTGTGTCAGCATCTCCTGTACATTGCTGAAATCTCCTATACATCACTAATATTTCCTCAAAAGCCCTGATATCTCTCCTGTAGTACAGATTTCTCCCTAAGGGCTCGTCCACACGGGCGTTCGAATCTTGGATAAATGAACGCGCTCTGAACACCATACGCGTTTTTGTTGCGTTTTGTAACTGCGCTTGATTGACTTCAGTGAGGCGTTACATTGGCGCTGGTTTGACGGTGTTTAACGCCAGCCTGCAGCCCAATGTGTAGTTTCGTGTATTTACCTGTGGGGCCAGTAATTATTCTGTCCAAAGTGTTTACAGGTGGGTCGTCTTTGTGGGTAGTTCTGCACCGAAAACATGGATCCCTAGTCTTTGTTAAAACTAATCCTCGACATTCTTGTTTTAAAAATCCTCCTGATATGGCATCGTGGAAAGGAAAGGAACAAACATCGCCGCCGATACTGGGTTCATGTAGAATCATGGGACATATTCGGTTCTCCAGAACATCAACCAAATGCCATGTAAACGCAATAGCGACGTTTTCTTTGCGTTCATCGGGATTTCGGCAAAAATTGACGCCAAGAAAATGTTGTGTGTGGCGTTTATTTCACGCCATCCGAACGCGCAGCCGACCGAGCACAGGTCATGAACGCCCGTGTGGACGCTTTGATTAGCTCCAATGAGCAGAAAAACGGTTGCCGTTCAGTCCGGACTCACCTGACGCCACAAACGCCAGAAAAACGCCTGATTCAGACGTCCGTGTGAACGAGGCCTAACAGCACTGATATCTCCTCTACAGTTCTGATATCTCCTCTACGGTGCTGATATCTTGTCTAAGATGCTGATACTTCCTCTGTGGTGCTGATATCTCCCCTGTAGTGTTGATACCTCTTCTCCAGCACTGATATCTAACTAGGGTGCTGAGAAGTCTTTTAGAGCATTGATATCTCCTCTTTATCTTTTCTAAAGCACTAATATCTCCTCTAAATCACTGATACCTCATCAAAAGCTCTACCAAATAGTGCACTCAGTTCCAGGCCTGAGCCACCTATCCATATACACAAACGCTTCCCAGTAGGTCTTTCTTACATGTGGATTTATTTTGTTTGTTCAAAGGAAACACTGGACTTCTGGGCTTGAGTAGAATGTCGTACTTATGCCTTGATGCGATCGCGTAGCGGGGATAAATATGTGTGCGCATTTTTCATATACATAGCGGCCTTTGTTCAACTACAGTCCTAGTTAAAGCCTGAAATCCTAGCTCAATGGTTTCGAGTAGTTTTTGTTTTCAGCGAATACGTCTACAGCAAATAAATAGCGAAGTCTGTAAATGTTGGTGATGATGGTATGAGAATGAACCATGTGGCATATGGAGACGGGGGCAATCCAAATCAGGCTTGAAAAATGGGGGGAAAAAAAAGCATCCAGGACAGAGACATCATGAACACAAGGTGCACAAGAACTCCTATTTACAAATGCACAGCAGTAATTCAAGTTTCCAGTTCATAAAAAAGAGACATATATTACCACAAATAAAAGGTGTTATAACACAGCATAAACATATTCACACGCAAATGATCCCATGTATATATTTATAGGTATGTAAACATATCTACATATGCCTACATATATAAATATATATTTCATTTACATACATTATTTTCAGTGTAGTATGTACATCTCAAGGAGGCAGCAGGTTTTTTTCTCCTTCTTGTGGTTTTCAGGGGTGGGGGGAGGGGGGAATACAGCACACACGCTCGCAAGCATAACTTTCATACACACATACATCCTTACACATGCTTGCAGACATACACACACACACACACACACACACACACACACACACACACACACACAGCTCATTCACCAGTCGGCATCCTCCTCTATATAATAATCAGGTGTGGAAGTACCATCAAATAGGCCGGGGTCCAGAGACTTGCGCTGGGACTTGCCCCGGGCAAACACTCGAGAAAGTGACCCCAGACTCATTTTCTCCTTCTTTTTCTTACGCTTCTGGTCCTCGAGGTCCTCCATGGACTGGGTCAACATGAACAAAATGAGCAAGAGTGAGAGAGGAGTAGAGTATAGAGAGAAGGGAGAGAGAGAAAGAGAGAGAGAAGAGTGAGAGAAAGAAGAGAGGGCAGTAGTGGACACATGGCCAGGTCAGTCACATTTTTATACGTGATTCAATGGTACAACAATGGCTCCCCAGAAACAGGGCTTCAGGACTACAGCCTCATTTCTTTTTTGCTCTGCTTTCCACTTTTGCTTTTGCACTTTTTACTTTAACCCTTAGAAGTTGCAGTTATCATAATGAAAGCATGTTCTAATATGAAATATTAGCTTATTTAAAATGTTGTTATGTAGATGTATTTATGTTTTACTGAAACGTAATGAAACTTAAAGACTATGCGCACAGTCCTGTTTTGAAGAATGTGGAAAAAAATCTCCTTTACATATTTGCCGTGATTTGCGTCATTCATTTGGACAGAGAAAAAAGTGGAGTTCTGAAATGTCTCAATATAGATTGCAAGTCAAATATGAATGTAATACCTCATGTGACTACCTATGTCATTAATGACGTAGCTGGCCAGTCCATGCTCTGCTTAAATCTTGCTGCTACTGTTGCGAGGAATGGCTTATAAAGTGTTAGCAAAAATCTCACTGAACTTTATAGCATACGATAGTGCTCTTTTAAGTATCTGTATTAAAAGTGTGTCATTCCTTTCATATAACATTTGTTGTATGTGTGTGAAAGATGTTAGGCATGGATTAGCTATACTTTGAAATAATTTGTGAGCATAGTGTGGATAGGTTGACAGTATTTGTCAAAAAGTGTTGATATTTATTTTGCATTTGCTATTCAACAGAATTACACTTACATTAATATAACAATAACGTAATGTTAATTAGCGTGATTGCGTCAGTGTGATTCATTTTTATTATTCTTATTATAACCAAAATAGGTGCCAGATTTCCTCAGAGCTTGTCCTGAATTTCGGAAACCTCTCCAACGTCAAAACATCCAGTTTAATCCGTAGTAGTGCGCTTGTATAAAACTTTGTGATCGGTTGATAAGGGGCAGAGTACCGAGCATTTAAAAAAATGGTCCAGAGACCTCTGAAACATATTAGGAGAGAGAGAAAATGGTCGAGTGCCCTTTAAAATCATACGGATGCCGAGGACAGACCAAAAGGCGAAAAAACCAAACGCAAACAAACTAACATGAAGCAAAACACACAGCACGCTCACAGAACTAACTTCCAGACACTACAGCTCAGGTCAGCTATATAAAAAAGATTTGCTTGCTGGTTCTGCCGTATCCATAAATGGTTTGGTAAGAGCTGGTGGATTCCCATGCCCCAGTAGCACATGGAAAGTGCAGGGCTTTCAACCAGACGACCGGGGTTCGATCCTCAGCACAAGAAGATTTTTTTTTTTTAACGCAACCTTTTTTTGCCCATAAAACCAATGTCTGTGTGTCTCCAAACACTGATTTTATAGCAACCGCACAATCACACTTCGCATTTTCTCGCAGAAATGCATCTTCTAGTTGTACTTTTGAACTTCTATGGGTTAAAGGGTAGTGTCCAAACACCTTTGAGTTAGTATGGTCACTGATGAGCTGTGGATTTAAAGCCAAGTTCCCAAAGCCCTGCTCCTGAGTAGCTCAGTGCATGAAGTGTAGTATAAAAAGAGAAGTCTGGGGGTGATTACTTGGTCGAGGGTGCCAGGCGGCTCTTACATTGCAGAGGGAGTGTGTCCGATGCCGTGGCGAGTTAATGTCGCTGGGCGTGGACGAGCGGTCGCCATCGGCCGCTGACGCATCCGAGAGGACAGAGGGCTGGCGGGAGTGACAGGGGCTGATCCGCAATGCAGCTAAAAATGAGACACGCAGGGGCAATGTGTGAGAGGACGGACATAAAACACACTAAAAATATTAACTGCTGCATTAACTTAATTTGATGATACCACAGATTTCCATTTAATCAAATAGAGTCAGCATGTACAGACTTTGCTGCGTTAACATAAAACGAAATTCTAAATAACGTCAACATCTGTTCAAACAACCCTGAGTGCACAGTAGTGTGGGGGTCACCAGTCGACTGTTAACTGTGAACTGTGTGTCCAAACACAGACACCTGCTCATCCAGTGTTGTTTTTATAACCAAGGTTACAATCTTTGCACTCGATGCTGGAACATTAGTACTTAAAAACATTAGTGAGGTGTTGGACGATTAGTTCTGGATCACAAACTCCACTCGAACTCTTCCCAAGGGTATTGTATGGGGCTCCTTTGCTGCAAGGAACTTTCCATGTTCCGCAGAGTAATGCTGGGGGGCTTTCTACTCCTGTAGCTGAAGCTGGACAGTGGGCATGATGATCTAAGCCTCATTCCATTGGCAGTGCTATTCTATGAAGATTTTACAAGCTGCGTGTGCATGTGGAAATGTGTATCTGTTTGTCTGGGTAAGCTGGGTTGTAACTCCAGTTTTCAAAAGGATCAGTATCACTCCCAGTTCACTTAGTCTATACATGGAAACTCAACTGCAAAACTGTGCATTTTTAATTTGCCGTGGTTGTGATTGCTATGTCACATCACATTTATGCAGGACTCCCCAATCAGCCGACAGCAGTTTAGTGCCGGCCATTCACATGGCCAGTGATGGGGAATGCACATTTTAGCCTGGACTGCTTTTGGAGCAAAGTACAACACAAAGCAGTTCATTTACATATTCGGTTTTGAAAGTACAGCCTAATTGTAAGGAAGGAAAATGGTCATGCAAATGTGAATTAAGCTTTTTTTGGATACATAAAACAAAGTGTTATAAGTGGACTCAAGGAGGAAAAAAAGTGTAGAATATCGGACCTTCGGTGCTTATTATTCAGTAAATAATTATTCAGTGACTTTGTGTTTATGAGAATTGAAGTCGATACCCACCAATGGTTCTTAGAGATAGATTAACGGAAAAACACTCTGTGTTACAAAGTAAATTTGTAGTGTTTTTATTTACGTTTAGTAAAAAAAGATAGCCTTGCTGTGTACTAGCAAGAGCAGTCTTACTGACTGTGTCCTGCATGTGGTGGTGTTCTTTTGGACTGATGCATTTTTCCTGTATGGTAGGCAACAGGGAGGTCTGCCAGTGACAGAATACCCACGACCTCTGGGTGGCTATACTACACCAGTGAGCGATGGATGCGGCTGTACCTTGCCTGTCTGCAGGGTGTGAATGGTACAGAGTTTGCTGGCTCTGTCTGATTGCTGCGGTCAGTGGAAGTTCAGCCTGCATCACCCACTCCTGACTGCCATTCACCACAGGCTCTGACGGCATGGCCAGAGAGTGACGTTTCGGGACATCTTTAGTCAGGGTAGCCAGAGACTGCTTCGCCTTGGAGATAAAGTACACACACACACACACACATGGACACACACATTTTCATATTTTGTCAGAATATGGAGTCGTACATTTATCCCATATGTATTATATATATGTAAACACCTATGTGCAATATTAATGCCTCTTGCATATGTATACATACGCTATATGGACAAAAGTATTGGGACGCCTGACCATTACACCAACAGAGACTTTAATGACATTGCATTCAAATACATCGACTTTTATATGGAGTTGGTATCCTTGATCAAGGTACCGTCCCTGCACACATTGTCAGCTGCCCACTGCTTCACTTGGTGAATGGGTTAAATGCAGAGAACAAACTTCACACTGTTCACACTGTGTTCACGCGTGACAAATGGTTCACTTTCGCTTCCTAACTAAATGGCCAGAACACAGCAACTTAGTACTAATGAACAGTACCAAACATAATTAACCAAAGAATTTTAATTTTTCATGCCATGCTACTCATATTTATAACCCCCTCATCAGGATCTAAGGATGTGAGTCTGACTCAACAGGATCTAAGTGGCCCCATTAGACAAAAACTTTTAATCTGTATGTGTGCTTGTGTAGCGTTGGCACTGCAGGTGGGACGGCACACAGAGCACAGAGATATTAGGCAGATGAACAGAGTAATGATGCTTTTACTGCACAGCCAACATCCCTCAGCCTCTCCACAGGGCGCTGTGCGTGTGCTTGTGTGTGTGTGTGTGTGTGTGTGTGTGTGAGAGAGAGAGAGAGAGAGAGAGAGGGAAAGAGAGTTCGAATGCCAAAACAACAGCATGCCATGTGTCTATAGTGGAGTTCTGAACACTGGCATTCAGCCGTCTAGTGGCCTACGGCTGTCTCTGTCTGTCTTTTTCTCTTTATCTCTCTCGGTGTCTCTGTCTGTATCTCTCTCTCTCTCTCTTTGTATCTCTCTCTCTCTCTGTCTCCCTCTTTCTCTCACTCACTCACCTGTAAGACTGACAGTCAGCTAACTGGCTACTAGTTGAAAATATCCACCACTAATACGACCACCTCTTTCCACTTTACTGTTTGTAATTATGCTGTGATTAGTTTAGACCACGCCATTTAATCTTTCAGATGTTTTGCATATCTTCCTGTAAAGCACTTTATTTAAGCGCTGTGTTATTCTGATTGTTATTATTAGATTAACTGACTATTATACCTTTGAGTTATACTGTTATACTGTTATACTGTGTATACTGTGTATACTGGTTATATTGTCTATACACTGGTTATATTGTCTATTCTATCATACTGTTTGCACAATTTTTTAAGAACGGACAATCAAGCTGCTATTTTCACTTGTTTCACACTGTTTTATACTGTTTACACTGGCTATACTGGTCATACTTTTTGCACAGTTTATCAGCCGTTGCACATTTTATTTTACTTACAGTACAGGCCAAAAGTTTGGACACACCTTCTCATTCAATGTTTTTTCTTTGTTCTTATTATTTTATACATTGT
>JBBPCZ010000142.1:15266433-15278942 GCA_037974445.1 Brycinus macrolepidotus | reverse complement strand
AGACTCACTTAACTCAAATGCTTAACAGCTGTAACTAATAACGTGAAGTAAAACACCATGAAAACATAATACTTCAATAAACAAACCAGAAGAAAGCGGCCTCTAGTGGCCGCTGCCCAGGGACCTGACATCCTTCTGTTTATATGTGCTGTTTTCATGCAATAATGCAATAACAAATGTAATAAGGATAATAGGCCTATAGATAATTGCACTGTTCAATATGTGCTTATTGAACTACCTATTAAAAGTGGTTTAGTCCCTCTAAATTTAAAACATAGCTAGCGACAACTAATGACCTAGCTAGAATGCTAATATCATGACTCATAGATGGCCCTAATGTACACACTGTAGCAACATATCTACAGATAAACGCTGGACTGCACTGGGTGGACGACTAAATTAATGAGACACAAATAAGACGAAAGCGCTAATAAACAGTATTTACTCCAGCTTTCACAATTGTCGATGCACTGAGCAGCTTCAGGGGGTGTTCTGATTAAAATTACCTTCTTGTAACTCAAAAATTCTATCCTTACTAAAACTTACTAGTTCAAATGGAATGTACCATTACTCCTTACTCACAAAGAAGAGAAGTCAGGAGACCCCCAAAACATGTTGTGGCATAAATCAGGTGACACAGGCTGTCATGTGTAGGTTCTGTATTATTTGGAGTCAAAAACAGGCATTCAATGATCATTCACTGATCCTCAGTTACCAAGACAGGTATTGATAAATGGTTAATACAGTTACGGCACTCAGGAACGGAGCACATAAATGCAATGCAGACTTCAGCATACAACTCACAAGCTTAACTGGATATAAAACTCAATAGAAGTTGAAAATCTCGACTAAACCACAGTGCCTTTGTTTGGGGCAAAAATAATGAACTGCATTGTTGTCCCGTGCCTGGAAGAAGGAAAAAGAGAAGCTGAACATAAGAAACTGAAAAACTTACCTGGAAAGGTACATGACCCTGCCCTTGTGAGAAAGGCATTACTGGCCAAGGCTGAATTTTTGAACACAGCCTGTGTTCCTGTGAATGGACTCACAGGCTACAAGACACTCACGCTTTTTCTTGATGATTCTGGTCATGTATACAGTAGTGAGAAAATATCCACGGTCACTGAATTATAGATTAAAAGTCTGGCTTGCCCCGGCTGAGAAAAAAAATAAAGCTATCCAAACACCAGCACTCAAACCCAAGCCGCTGCGCCATTCTGAATATGCCTCACACCAGTAGGTTTAATAAAGGACTTCACAGCACTCTCAGAAGATCATATTGGAAAGCTGTTATTTGGCAGCTTGACATTTAAATGCGTTATGTTTCATTACTGGACGGGCCAGCGGACAGCATACATTGTGTTGCATAGCCTACGTGGTAAAGTGCTGCTGTACTTTCAACATAAGCGGCTTTTTTAGAACTGTAATGTGACATTTAAGTACATGGCCAGATTGACCTTCTACAAGGGTGCACTGGGTACCAAAACAGAACAGTAAAAGCTGAATCAGCTGTGGTTAAAGGACTGGTTCGGTATGATGTAAAGATTTCCTTTCTCCTGTATATAGTTCATCAGACATCAGGTATGTTGGGTGTTTCTTCCTTAGTTGTATATTGGAATTACAAGGCTAATGTAGTTAATGAGAAACAGGAGCTTAGAATCGGCCATGCCGTAAAGAGAGACACACAAATGAGGACACAAGTACCACAGGTGAGCATGACATGAAAAAGTGGTATCATGCCATCCCTATGATGGCATGATATTGTGATATAGTGGAATTCTCAATGTATTTGTAAGTGGCCAGTCTGGAGCTGAAGTAGGGGAAAACCAGGACCACTGCTCCTACTCCGGTTGGGAGGGCGCCTCCCCCTGGTGATTAATATCAGCACCTGTAATCTCAGTGGCACCTGTGGGCAGGTCCAGAAAGCCACTGCCCACAGTCTCACCTGCCACTGAGTCTTTGGGTCTCCCTGCTCTCCCCTGTTCTCATTCTGCACTAGATTTTGTTTCTATTGGCTTGCACTTTCGGGGCTAATCTGGCCTTCTTGAGGTTTTTTTTCCTTTTTCTGAGTTTTGTTTTGTGTGTTTAATAAAAAGGAAGTTTTCTTTGAGGGAACTTTTCAGTTCAGCTGAGTTCAGGTTACGCCAGCCAGTTTGTCCCTCCTGGCAGTTTTGATTTCCTGCTTTTCTTTACTTTTGCCCTTTTTCAGGAAATCTCTAAAAAGAGGTGCAGTCACCCAGCCCCAACCGCTAGTCAGGCAGTGGTCCAGTCGCAGCTCACCTCAGTACCACAGAAGTGAGGAGTCCCAAGTGTCAGGGGTCTTGTTCGGCCATAACCGAGCCCTGGAGTCATTCCCCTTTTTCCCCATCCATTGTATCAGGTGTGCCTGAGGTGCCACTAGAACACTGGGACTTCGTTGTGGTCTTCCTGCCTAGTTCTGCCCTACACAGGAGCCAGCTATTCACATTGTCCGGCCCAGAGTGGAAGGCCATGGATGACTACATCCAGGAGGCATTGGCTCTGGGCTTCATACAGCCTTCCACTTTGCTAGCAAGAGCTGGGTTCTTCTTTGTGGGGAAGAAGGATAGGGGTTTCTGCCCCTGTATCAACTACCAGGGCCCAGACAAGATCATGGTCAAGGATCCCTATCCCCTACCCCTCATGACCTCAGCCTTTGAGGTGCTGCAGCAAACTTCCATTTTCACTAAGCTGGACCTGCCCAGTGCCTACAGCCTGATCCAGGTTTGTGAAGGTGATGAGTGGAAGATGGCTTTCATCACCCTGTTGGGACACTACGAGTACCTTGTCAGTCGGTAATTTGGAAAAGGCTCTTTGGTTTATCTCCTAGGTCTCTCAGCTATCAGTGTTCTCATTCTGTGCCAGGTTTTGTACCTAGGCGCTTGCACCTTCAGGACTTATCTGGCCTTTTTGAGCGTTGCTTTGTGTGTATATTGAAAAAGAACTTTTCTTTGAGGGAACTTTTCACTTCCTTGTGGAAACCCAGTGTTATAAATACCTGTTGCAACTCAATCAATACTTCAGATTAAATCAGGTGTGCTGCTCATGGAATTACACAAATTACACAAATCAATGCTGGCGGCATAGATCTGGCATCTATTTCAGTGGATCCTCATTCACATAATAAATATATTCTGTAGAGACATATCATGTGACGACGTGTAGAGACGTATCAAGAAAAATCTCATTATGACACAAGGAAAATCAAAACCAAAAAGTATCATTCTGTCACCTCATGCCATAGCATGCATTGCGTTCAGCTCCTGTTTGGGTGTGCGTAATGACAGAAACGGCAATGTCTCAGTATTGCTGTGAATGTTTCTCCCTCCAAAGAGCTTAGTAAGACTGGGTTAATCCACTCAGGGGAATTCATTGTACCTCTATACCATGAGCAGATTTTAAAAAGACCAAAACCTTGTCTCAAAACAATCATAAAACAATGTAGCAGGAATCAGTGTATTCAACAGTACTTCAGAACGCTATTGTGTTTCACTGTATTCTGATTTTTGTAAGGGAACTTTCAGAGGCATTAAACTTTTCAATTTTCTGGTTCCCACCACCACCCCTGTGAACAACTATGATCAGTACGTTTCTCAAGAATGAAGCATTTTACTTTCTAAAAGACCTTACGTTGATTTTTTCATTATGCAGAAATCTTGAAAAATCAGTGGAATTCCCATTTAACTATTCTTGTTTTTGCCAATTTTTGTAACCTGTTAAGACCAATTTACCACTTGCAAAGTTATTACCAACCCTTTGTGCTCAAGTGTCGTGTGGGATGGATTGCTAGCTGAGACTATATGGTAAATACACCGCTAACTTTAGCAGACTTATTTTGCTGTCTTCCAAATATTTTACTCTGTTTATTCATTTTCTATAACCTCTTACTCCACATTAGGGTCAAGGGGACCCGAAGTCTATCACGGGGTCAGTGGGTGCAAGGCAGGGACTCACCCTGGGTGGGGTGCCAGCCCAGTGCTACCCACTGTGCCACCGTGGGGCCTTTTTTAATTCGTTGTGAAAGTAATTATAGCCAACAATTATAAAGCAAAGTAAGCAAATGCCTTTGGCCTACTGGATGTCTACTGAATAAAAAAAGAGTAAGGGTCAAAGCAAGGGTCAGAAACTCATGTACATTTCCAAAGTGAATTTATGAAGAAAGAGCACGGATTGCATGTTACTTGGGGTAAAAGGGGGCATTTGGGCACCCCTTTGGTTGAGTCAGCTGTGTTTAAAGTCAAAGAGAAGTCATTTCCTCCTTAGGCCAGTCCTCATTAGGAGCAGAGCCTGAGGCCCTAGCCTTTTCATTCTGTGCTTGTTTGCTTTTTTTTTTTCTTCTATTTCTGGCCTATATACTGCGTGGATGTGTGGATAGCTGTGTTTGTTTATAGCTGTCTTTAGGGCTGCGCCTCTCTGTCCTTCTCTCCACTCTTCCAGGCTTAATGGAGTGCTTTGATGACATTAGGCATTTCCTCGGGTTGCAGCACACAGCGGGGAAATGAAAGTAACATATTGGTCCCTGATCGATATCTGGACAGCGAACGTGACAGGAATACATCAGTGGTGCTTAGCAGCTGCATTGCTGGTTTTGTGTGAGTGTGTTTGACTGAGTGTGTGTGTGTGTTTGTGTGTGTGTGTGTGTGTGCTATGGGGGCTGAAATAGTGAAGAACAAGGCACCCAGGTTTCTGTCCTATAGCATATTGTAATGAATGAAGCAATTACACACAAGGCTTTGTACACATTCAAGGAGCAAAAAGAACATTTCAGCTCAAAAGATTAATATCCCTGTGTTAAAACAAATTGTCTTGAGGTGGGAAAGGGTTGGGCATGAAATTCAGAACACTTGTCTCTATCGTTCATCATTTTTGCCCCGGTACAGGCTTTAAAGGGCCCATTTGATGAAAAGTCGAATTTTCTGTGAATCTTTCTTTTTTGAGATTATAGAGAGTATTATATAAGCACTGTTGAAGGTTCAAAAGGCACCATCCACTGTCCAGTCCAACCCTTCTATATGGGGAAAACAGCCTGCAAAAGCAACATTCATTATGGTTGTGATGTCAAAACCAAAAGGCACTGCTGAAGGGGTCAATTATTCAGAACAGACACCATTTATTTTATCATTCTTACACGCACACTAATGACAGCCTGCTTAATTCATAAAGAGAGGTCAGAAAATGGTCATGCCATAAACTGCGGCTGGTTTTGGTCCATAAACTTTTTACGAATGTTGCACGCAAAAAAATTCAAGACAAATGTAAAACACGGGCTCTTTAAAATAGAAAATAAACCCTGCGGTCTGTTTATTGGTTTATACTCATGTTAACTTAAACAAGCAAAGTGTGCTGTTAACACAGTTTAACATTAAGGCGTGTAATTTGAAAATTGGGTGTCTGAAAACAGCTGCGTGAAGTGTGTGTGAGCATTGGAGCTGCACAGGGTTTCACTCGTAGATCATCAATAATGGTCAAATAAAAAACAGCAACTTTTAGTTGGCAAAGGGAAACTTTTTATTTTCACATCATCCCTTTTACTGAGACCAAAACAAATAACTCAGACAGGGGCACCAATCTGTCCAGCATAGAACAAGCCAGCAGCCGTCCATAAATTCACCAAAAGGAATGAAGCCCTGGTATGACAAACTTGCTTATGAGACAAAATTTCTTTGCCCACTCAGAGGGATTGCGATGTGGATGGAGGGAAATTGCCACCATTCATTTCTGCCCGACTGCAGACAGATTGTAAAACCAGCAGCCGTGAAAGTGTGAAGGCGAAACACAGGGTGTGAAATACAAATCATAATAGTAATCTAACCACTGGAAAGCGCTCAATACGCCTGACTGCAACAAAACAGAAAGTGTTTACAGCATACCATAGCGGTCAAAAGTTTAGTAGACACATCTACTCTATACTGTCTTTCCAAAAATATCCAGAAGCCCCCACTAATTAGTGAATATGGCCACTCGAAGGGGCACCCATTGCTGAGGTAGGTGCTCAATTACACATGCACACAGCTTGGACAATATCTATAAAAAGTCACCAACAATAGAAACTGGATGCATTGGGCCATGGAGCTGAAGAACTGCGGTATCAAGAGTGACAGAGCTTCATTACCTTTAGGATGATTATAACTAAGCTATCGTCTATTTTAAAATCTTAAAGGTTGACCCTTTTTGACTTGTTGCTTCTTTAAATATTCTTTGCATTCTCTCAAATTTTGGTGGCATGCTAAGTTGCTGTGGTCTCTCTGGGATCCAGCATTTAGTACCACAGTGTAGTTATAGTTGACTTTTACATAAACTTTTTGCACACATGTACATCAGTACTATTTGCATTTTTTGCACACTTAATGACTTACTGTACTGCTTTTGTTGACTACACTAAATGTTGTCCTATTTTTGCACTGTATTTTTGTCCAGTCAGCACTTGTGGTCTTGTGATGTTCTGTTTCTGTTCTTGTGTTGCACCATGGTCCTGGAGGTAGGTTGTTTCATTTCACTGTGTGCTGTGTGTATATGGCTGGAATGACAATAAACCTACATGACTTGATGATGAACTAAAATTTCCACAAGAAAATGTGAAGTGTGATGTGTGGTTGATATAAAACCAGTGTTTGGAGGTTTTATGGGCAAAAAAGTTTGTGTTAAAAAACAGTTCTGCTCACGGTGGGGTATCGAACTGGCACCTCTTATGAATCGTTTCACTCAGCGTGCCGGGTTTTACAGGTGAACCACAAACGGCGTTAACTTGCTGTCTAGTACCCAGACATTTATGGTTAAGGATGGCTGAAAACGGGTGGAGCAGGCTGATTATTTTTAATTAAACCAAAACAAACAGTGATACACATCTTTTTTTTTATAACTGACCTGAGCTTTAGTGTCTTGAAGTCTGTTTATGAGTCTGCTGTGTGTTTAGCTCTGCAAGACTGATTTGTTGCTCCACATTTTGTTGCTTTCTGGCTGCCACAGCTGTGACGTAGGGACTCCCTCTCTGCAACACACTTTTAAAGTGACTACATAAATGAATTTTTAATCGATTAATAAAGATCAAAAATCTGAATACACACGCACTACATCGGTTATTAATGGACATTTTGGAATTGAAACCATGCAAATATTTCAAAAAGAAGAAGAAGAGGTCCAAAATTACAGCTATAATGCTACTAATGATAATGATAATAATAAAACCTAAGAATAACAATCGCGTTATTGCTAACGCAATTACACAAATTTACGTTAAGCTAAGTTGGCCTTAAGTTCGCTATTTACATTTTTAAAGACAATTTCAAGCATTTACCCATGAGCCTTTGTACTAAACAAACTCATGGTTGAGCTGTGTAAATGCTGGCACAGTGCAGTGTCATCACAATAACAGCCAATAACAGGGTCTGCTGCTTTAGGTTGTACAATTATTGTGCAATTGTGGCCATCTCAGATTATTCTAGTGTGTTGATTTTAAACAGGCAACCTAAATGGATGCAAAATCTAGCAGCAGCTAAACAGCACTCATACAGAACAGAAAAAAACTCCCAAACGCAATTTAATTTCACTGTTCCAGGAGGTAAAAACTGTGGCATTAGAGTAGAAAGCAGTTTGTATACACATGCGTCCACATTTCTGTGCTTTTGAGATAATTACTGGTAACAATGATAAATGTCTCATTTTATTTTATTACCAAATTCTGCAGGATTTTTTTTTTTTATATCAGAGTTAGGTTGAGAGGCATGCTGTCAGACAGGTGGGTCCAAATTTTAGGCTGATGCTATCTGTCTGGGCGACGAATCCCTCTCAAATGCAGCATCCTCCTCTCTGTGCAGGCTGCAATTAGTGGGCTGCCACACACTGACGCTAATTATCATCAAGGCTACGAAGCGAGGGAGCTCACAGTGACAACCTGCTCACACCCAGAAAAGGTAGGCGGGGAAACACAGCAATGTCCTTCTGAAGACAAGAGTGCCAGATAGGGAGACGTTTTAAAGCCTGGACACTGGGGTTTTACGCCATTTCATTAGAGAATCAGAATCGCTTTAATGAATAATTCAAACAAATGGAAAAAAAAGAATACAATGTGACTAATAAACAAATAAATATAAATACAATACAATAAATCATCACAAATGGTATCTTAAAACATACATATCCCCAGTGTATTCTGTTTCTGTCAATGTCTGCTGCTACCAAGCAACTGAGGACACTCCAATGTGTACCTGTATATATATATATCCACAGTGTTCATACATATATATATCCACTGTGTACATACATACATACATGTACTTATATAGATTTATATATAAATACATACATACACACAAACTTGTATTATTTGTATAGTGTACTTTTTATATTACTGTTATATTATATAGTTTTTATTCTATTGGCTTTGCTGCTTCTACTTTCTTCTTTTGTACTGTCCACTTTGCAGCTGTAACAATGCAAATTTCCCACCTGTGGGACATTTACATTTAAGGCATTTAGCAGATGCTTTTATCCAAAGCAACTTTCATTCCCTCACTACAGGGGACAGTCTCCCTGGAGCAAATTGGGGTTAAGGGTCTTGCTCAGGAACCCAGAGGCAAGTAGCCTACCCACTAGGCTACCACCACCCCATAAAGGGAATAAAGGGTTATCTTTTTTTTATCTTATTTTTAATTTGTTGACCAATAACACATGTCAAACAGTTTTTTTTTATTTTAATTTAAAATAGACATTGGCTACACTGATGTATTCTACCTACTGGTGAGTCAACTGTGAATGAAATTTATATGTGCTGTTTCTTCTATGTCCCTACTTGTTGAAACACAGCATCAGACATGAGGCATAGCAGTAAAGCAGCCTAACCTGGCTGAGTAGCTTTCCTAACAGATATCTTGACATCTACAAACAGCTGAGCTGGGACCCCTGAACCTCTGTTGACAATTTAACTGTATTTTCTGTCACACCTTCATTTTGGTCTCATGCATATGCGTGGTATCAGCATCAAAGTCAAAATTCCTGTATGGTGACAGCCCTAATCTAGGGTTGACCATTCGTCCTCTTTTTCTAGGACATGCCCTCCTTTTTGGACCTAAAAAAATGCATCCAACCAGGATTTTTGAAATGACCTAAAAAATAGGATGTAGTTTTGCTTTCTTATTGACCTTTTTCTACTGTCTGCCCCGTGTCTCCCACCTGCCCCCTGTGTGAAACCAAAAAATGTTTGCTGATAGGGGTAATGTAGTAAGAGTGAACAATATAATAAAAATATATCACAATACTGCAAAAAAAAAAAAAAAAAAAAATTCTGACATACAATATGACCATTTTATTTCTTTTCTGATGACTGAAAATTTGGGACTGAGAACATCCAGTAGTGCCACATTTAAAAATCCAAAACTGTGTTGCACTAATGACAATTAATCAGGACTAACTGTACTCTCTTTGTAATGAAACATACATTAGGTCTGTGTTCTAGAAGTTCTGACGATATTCCCAATACGCTCAGAAAAGCATTTTGTGATGTCATTTATCATGTTAACAGTAAATATATTGTTATATATCATACTGCCCAGGCCTATATTGGTGCCCAATATAGTGTGTGGGCACGTTTCAAGAGACTCACTGACTGCAACAAAACAACTGCAATCAACGAGTCTCTTGAAACTGAAGGTGATTTCAGTTTCATTACCGTGTGGTTTATTGTGTTACTGGCTCATTACGACAACACAGCCAATGTCAAGAGCTTTCCAAATCGTCCAAAAGCCAAAACTCCACAATTAGTCTGAACTTCACACCGCCGCTAATGAAACGAATAAACAAAACAGTAATGACAGCCAACGTTGAGTGCTGTTAGCAAATTAGTCTAAAAACTCAGTGTACGGGCCAATGGCGAACAGTTCCAGCCGTGGAGTGACGTCCAGCTCCACAGAGCAATTAGGGTCCGGTTTACAGAGTTGGCATTATTGACCCCAACCATTAAGCAATCTTAATTAATTGCTCCATTAATAGTTGCCTGGTAGTGTAAACAAATTGGCTGACGTGCACTGATGGCTGATCTTTGGTTACGGTAGGCAGTAATAAGGTGGACGGCTTATCTGCCCAGCACCATGCCAGAAAAATTTCAACAATTATGATGACAAATTGGTGACTCATTAGTGAGAATTATTCGAGGGAGATTAGCTGCAGGAGTGGACTACACATACATGGGTGTACAGCCATGCTTTCTTAATGACCGGCTCAGGGGAGACTTCTGGGTCCACAAACTGAACGATTCAGCGTGGCCTTTGCTTTAGTCTCCCTGACAGCCTGTGTGTACATAGCCATTATCAGGGGGAGAGACAGTTCGCTGGTTAAAATCTGAACGGAATAGCTCCTAATACTTAACATGGACCTTTGAGGCACACGGTCATGTCATCAGACAAGCCTCGGCGGAAAGTCGGGAATAGCATTTTTAAAAATCTCAAACGGTGGTTAACAGATCAGTGCGAAAGCTGAAACATTCTGTAGTATGTATGTGCTTTCCCTCACATATACAGAGGGTGTACAAAACAATTCAAGAAATACTCACACTAATGTATTTTTTATCAGTTACAACTACCATAGGGACAGTTTGCAGGTTTTGTACCTGTTGCTGCACAATTTATCAGTGCCCCCAATACCCCATCCGTCAATGGAAAGGGACCACCACTGGCCAGATCCAATTTGGTTGGTGGACCATTCTCAGCACAGCAGTGACACTGACATGGTAGTGGCATAGTAGTGTGTGTAGTGGTGGTACAAGTGTATCAGGCCCAGTGGCAGTGCTAGAGTATTTTACACACCTCAGTGTCACTGGTAAAGGATAGTCCATGAACCAAAAATATCCATGCAACAGTGTCCTATGGCCAGAAACCGATGAAGGGTTAGAGGATGACTAACGCAAACTAGGCATGGAAAATGATGAACTACAGACTCTACTGGGGGCCAACAAGGTGAGTGTGTCTAATGAAGTGGCCAGAAAATTTACAACATTTAAAACCCCCTGCAATGCTTCTCCCACTCGTACCAGTGCAACCCACACTAACAACGGTGGCGAAAAAATGTATTTCCTATCCATTTTTAAAATTCAGGCAGAGGAGCCTGGTCTTGTATGTCTGAAAATAACGATACATGGATGTGGCCAAGATGACCACGAGTGGACTGGCCTGGAAGGTATTTGGTACACCCTCCAGCCTGGACGTCCTGCCCTCAGTTCTGGCACCCAAGAGCAATAGCTTCCCGAAATGCACAGGGTCTCTCCATGTGATTAATGTTAAGACAGTAACAGACTAGCTTAGTGGCTGTCTGGGTGATTGATCCTGCCTCAATATTGGAGGTAAGACATGCATCTCCAAACAGTCTCTCTACCCAGCGCCCAACTTTTCCTGGCCATTTCCATGCTTTTCAGTCTCCTGCTGTGATGAAAGAGACTTCTCTTGATGCCCTAGAGATTTTATCCCCCATTAGAGAGATTTTAACTCACACTCTTCTCAACCAACCTTAATGGTAACTTAATCCCTTTGCATATTTTTCCATGTGGTTAATATGGAAATGTTGGAAAATGTTGACAGATCCCTCAGAGGAACATTAAGCATGATACAATCGCTAGTATCAGAGAACATTCTGATTACCAATCCAAAAAAGCTCAAAAAGGAGGTGTCTGTTTGCCTTTGCACACACACACACACACAAATTAAATAGCATTTAAAAGTCCAGCCAATCACATGACACTAATTAACACAGTGGTACTCGTGGAGGCACAAAAGGGCAGACTGCAAATGAAAGCCAATAAAGGTTGATTCAGAAAAATCCGGATTAATGACATGCTCGCCAGAGTGAGAATGTGTTTGTGCTCCATAATGGAAAAGGAAGAGAACAGTGCCAAGATTGTATTTGCAAGGTGGAGCCTCAATGAATCAGACTAGTTTGTCTAACACATCCCAGAGACTCGTTTTCATGTCCCTCAAACCATTCCTGATCAATGTTTGCAGTGTGGCAGGGTGTATTATCCTGCTGAAAGAGGCCACTGCCATTAGGGAACATTGCCATGAAGGGGTGTACTTGGTCTGCAACAATGTTTAGGCAAGTGGTACATGCCAAAATAACATGCACATGAATGCCAGGACCCAAACTGTCCCAGGAGAACACTGCCCAGAGCATCACGCTGCCTCCCAGGCCAGCCCCTTCTTCCCATAACGCATATTGGTGCGTGAAAGATCACTCTCCACGGTCTGTGGCTACACAGCCCCAAATGCAGCAAGCTACAGTGCACTGTGTGTTCTGACACCTTTCTATTATAGCCTGAACTTTTACAGTAATCTGTACTACAGTTGCTCCTCTGTGCAGTGCCGGCGTCAAGGGGGGGATTCGAAGGCATTGCCCCCCCAGCGAATCGCCATGCCCCCCTACACACGCTCCAGTACCCACCACCACAGGCTCCAAAATATTCATTTTTATATCTAATTATTTTTCAGATATTAAACGTGTAAACATTCACG
>JBBPCZ010000142.1:15199925-15214603 GCA_037974445.1 Brycinus macrolepidotus | reverse complement strand
CACACACACACACACACACACACACACACACACACACACACACACACACACACACACACACACACACACACACTACGCTGACACAGTACTTCGTCACTGCTCTCCCAGCTGGCCTAAACCTGCAGCCTTTAACTTCTGACACTGGGCCATTACACACAGCCTTATACTGCCCACAGGTCTCAATCCTATTACTGCTGTGTGTAAGCTGGTTGTGGGCAGCACTGTAGGCAAGCAGAGAAGTCACACGTGGTGGGACTTGCCTTAATCTTCCAGAGGTCAACAGAAGTCACCCTGCCACAAGACAGTCCTACTGACTTCTCTGAGATGTAAATAGAAAAAGAGAAAATTTCCCCACTGCTTTTAACAAAGTCTTCGACAGAAACAATGGAGAAGGGCTGGGATATGAATCATCTTCCATCCAATCAAGGCACTTAATATAGTGCTTTAAAGCAATATTTTGGAAGAAATAAACAATCTGCACCCAAAATGTATACAATCAATTCAATTGGATTCAATTTTATTTATATGGCACTTTTTACAATCAAGTTGTCACAAAGCAGCTTTACAGAGTCCAGGTCCGAGCCCCTGGTGATCAAACCAAAGGCGACAGAGATGAGGAAAAACTCCCTGAGGTGGAGGAAGAAACCTCGGGAGGAACCAAGACTCAGAAGGGGAACCCATCCTCCTCTGGTCGACCCGGAGAGAGAGAGAGAAATAGAGTCTCTGTTTGGAAAACTAACAATAGAAGGCCTTCGTGTACAGCTTAATCACTGTTGGACAGATTGGCCATCTATGGCTAACAGAGTTGGTACAGTTAAGAGTCAGCAGAGGTAGATTTTGTTGGAGTTGGAGTGGGGAGTAGTTTAAGAGTCTCTAGTCCACAACAACAGGAACAACGATCTCTGCTGGAGCTTTGAACAGCAGTTGCCCTTGGATGGGGGAGGAGCACATGGGAAGTCAAAAGCAGTGTATAAATCTGAAACATCTAAGAAAAAAAATGCATAACCCAAGCTTTAGTTCCAAATTTCACTGGATTAACTAACTTGTCTCAAAGGCCCAGACACAATCTCATAATGAGAATACACATCTAGGGACAGCTTGTTAAACTTTTGTTGATGGACTGCAGCGAAATCCACCAAAAACAAGAGTACGCCTGGAGACTTTCTACATACCCACTGTAAAACCTGCCCATGAATTCCTTTCAACGTCCAGAGTGCTATCAAGCAAAACAAGCTAGTGAAACACTATCATAAGATAAAGTTTGTTTTTTTTTCATTGCAAGTGGTAATACTTACTTTTAATGTGTAATGTGTGCTCTGCACAAACACCACACATTTAAAAGCTTAACTGGAATTTTCTGGGGCGACTTTTTAGCTATGTCAACTCATATTACATCCACTGGCTTACAACAGGATTGTTGTCCATCTGATAGCCTACATACCCACATTTAGCACAATATTTCTCACAGTTGTTCCTGGATGTTGTAACTAACTAGCAAGCTAGATATATCTAACTAGCTATGTAACAATAGCAAGCCTTTCACTTTGCAGAGAGCTGCCGGATTTGTGTGTAACAGTTACTGCTGGTTGAAATGAAGATAAAGAGTAGGCTTATGACTAAATGTAACCGCCCTTTACGCTTGTGTCCGTGTCTGCTGAAGTTACTTTCATGGATTGTAGTGATATAGTGTCTTAGGTAGTATCACGACTTGCACAAGTTTTATATTTAGGGGAGGTTGATAAGACTACATTAAAAAGAATCATTTTGTTCAACTCATGGTTTTGTCTTTATTTACACTGTCCAAACTGAGTGGACTTGATCCATTGTTCTATCATGATGATGCTGGAAGGTATGGAAGGAGGATGCACAGCTCTGATTCGCAATGGTGAAGCCTTAATACAGATAAAACTAATCACAGTCATGGGGAAAAAACAAAAAGGGAGGTAGGGTCAGGGGAGCCCAGGCTCTGGAGACCAGGACAGGGCCACAGAGATGAGACTATGACATGTTCAGTGGCCTGTAAGCTAGGACCTGAGTTTTTTTTGTTTTTTTTTAAGGATGGGCCTTAATTCAATTTATATTAGTTTTGATAAAACGGTGGTTCTAAATATTAAACCAACACAATATTTTTTTTTCCGCCCACACGCACATCTGAGAAATGCAGGTTTCCTCTGAAGTGGTTTTTAAATGACAACAAATTTGCATGCATGACGTTCCATCCCTCTTCCTGCAGCGCACTGAATATTCTATCATATGTGTCAGGACCAATCAGAGAAAGTCATATGCAGCGCAGGGAGTGTGTGGGCACAGATATCCAAAACTAATTTCAGCTTTCTAAAAGTAACTCTCCACTTCTAGCGAGTTTCACTCCGGTCTCATCATCCAAACACATCTGATTCTGCTCAGGGTAAACAGCATTTGGCAAATACTCTGCGGATAGAGCATTATGCAGTGAGGATGAATTGAAAATCCTGCTTGAAAATCGTGCTTGAATGAAATCCCAGCTGAAGGGTTCGCTGCCCCCAGCTCAGAGCCATCCAGAAGGGCCTTGCATCACTGTATTCATTGTGGATTACCAATGGAGTTGTTCAGGTTTGACACATGCTCAAATTCAAAAACACAAATCCTCTACAGAGCCTCCTTAAAATTCAATGAAAATTGCCCAATCAAGACATTCTCTCCCTAAGACCTTGGCCTGAAGCCTGTCAGCATATTCCACTGCCTTAGCTTTCACTGAAGTGTAGTTTCTGCCAATTAGGATTAAAAGACTTTATTTTATTTTTTTTACTGGTAGCTAATATCTCAGATAGTACCGAAAGTCAGTTCTGCATTTATAGACTACTTTTCAACATGCCTCGAAGTCAAACAAGCACTGTCGCTGTACGGAGTGACAGTTGCCTTGTGCTTTCAAATCTAGTGACAGCAAACAGGCTTAACAATCTCTGTTAGAAACCAAAGTCAATGATCTGATGCTTATGAAATTCAAGAAGGGGGATTAGGACCAATCTCTAACATTATGTCCCTGTTCACCTTGATGGAGTGACTGCGAAGCCAACTGAGGGAAATCAAGTGGTCAGTATTACAAAAAATCACTGATACTGACAGCCATCTGATTTTTTTTTTTACACTTAAAAAAAACTTTTCAAATATTTCTAATCAAAGAAATTAGCTGGTTAGTTGAAGAAATTAGAGTTATTTTAAAAAGAGGCATTTCCCTCAAGGTGGTCATCTAAAATATCATCAGGGAATTAGCAGTGAGGAGCACTGCCACTCCGGGTCTCCCAGGTTAATCAGAGGATAAAGGGTGAACATGAATGAGTTCCTTTTGAGCTTTTTGGAAAAAATCTTATTTGTAAATGGTTAATCATTTTTATATGTACTTGTTTTTTCAACACAGAACTGCTGTCATATTTTTAAGGTCTTTAAGCTCCAAATATAGGACTTTCTTGCAGTGCCTTTTGGTAAACACTCTACTTCCCTATAGGATGAAACACACTATATGGACAAAAGTATTGGTACGCCTGACCATTACACCAACAGGGACTTTAATGACATTGCATTCAAACACATAGACTTTAATATGGAGTCGGTCCCCCTTTGCAGCTAGAACAGCTTCCACTCTTCTTGGAAGACTTTCAACAAGGTGTTTCTGTGGGAATTTGTGCCCATTCATTCTGCAGAGCATTTATGAGGTCAGGCACTGATGTTGGACGAGAAGGCCTGGCTCACAATCTCCATTCCAGGAAGCATGACGTTGTCCAGAATGTCTTGATATGCTGAAGCATTAAGATTACCCTTCACTGGATGTGAGAGGCCTTGCCCAAAGCCTGAAAAACAGGTGTGTCCCAATACTTTTGTCCGTATAGTGTACATGACTTGTACAAAACTACAGATTTTTAGGTCAGTTGCAGTGCAAATTTGCATATCATTAAACTACATACAATAAAGTAATTGTATTTTCAATGTGTTCCTTAGCTACTGACCTCTGAGGTCTTGCATCATTCTGTAGCTGATGTCAGGCCCATGCTTAGAACTGTGAGGCTAAGCTGGTTTACTCTATGAGAAAAATAAATGGAATTGAAAATGGCTTCCCTGTGGCTATCAGCCACTCAGAGATTTAACTGCTGTGTGAAATGCCATTAGATACGGCCAATTCTGACTCTACATACCAGAATTAGACAGTCGACTTTGGCAAACTGATTGCAACACACTGTTAAAGTCACTTCCACCCCAAACACTAACAAACAACAACACTCCAAAGTTAGCAGTTAGTTCAGTAAAAATCAAGAAACCAACAAGCCAGTGTAAATGAGGATGGACATTTACACTGGCTTAAGGTTACTATACAGCCAAAAATACAGCCAGAAATACAGCCAAGTTTGAAAAATAACTTTAAAAAAACACCAGGCAAACGATGTGGAGTTTAATTTATTGTGTGGAGTTTATAATTGCGTTGGAATACAAGCAATTAAAGCAATATTTTATTTCATTGAATATGACAACTGTTTTCCATTATTACTCACAAGGCCTGTGTAACATGTACAAAATATTGCAATTGTATTGCAAAAATACATATTTTTTATATTATTATATCGAAAAGACACTGGGCAAACTGGGATAATGTGGTTAAATATGGTTTTTCCAAACAAGTTATTGACTTTTGTTGGATTAAATACATTCTTTAATAATGAGAACTATAGAAACTCATTGGATTGGTCAATATGACTACAGCTCACTATAAAAAAGAGGTTTCATTTGCATATTGTATGTGATATGTTTAGGTGTTCGAAATCCTAAGGAGCAAGGGGAGTGAATTCCACAGTCTTGGAGCTATGACACTAAAATCTCAATAATTTAGAGGTTTTTCAGCTTGTTTCTTAATGACAGGAATGTCAAACAGCAGCCCTGGAGGACTATAGCACAATTTATATAAAGGGATAGGAGGGGGGAAAAGAAGAACAATCCTATCTGGCACTTAAAGAGAGAATAATGTAACACAATTGTCCCCTTTACCCCCAATACAGGTGATCAGGGAAAACATGTTTGACGTTCATTTGCTTCTTTAGTTTTGCATGGCAGTTATAAGGCTATGTAGCTAAAAATGCATGGTTGTATCCCACCAATTCCTATCACTTTACTTAACAACTGTGGTTTATGACGACTGGGTGATGATTTAGGCATGTAGGTTGCATGATGCAAACTGTGAGGTATACCCTTTCTACACTATCCAACACATCCCAGTATTTGAAGTCTATTTTAATCTTTTCATCACAGATCAGGCGTGGGAAAACCACAGAGCCTGCAGGCCTGTGAGGTATCTCATTTGCAACATTTGCACTGAGGAAAAGTAAACCTCAGACCTCTTTGGCATGAGCATGAGGTATTTTAGCACCACACTGCTGCATGCTAGCACCTCTACATTGGTACAGGTCTGCTAAAATGCCTAAGGAAACAAATAGGCAATGCTTTCACTGTTTAAAAGTACACAGAAATACTTCAGCTCCACCAAAAGCTACACTATATGGACAAACGTATTGGGACACACATCCTAATTATTAAATTTGGGTGCCTCCTTACTTCCAGTGAAGGGCAATCTTAATGCTTCAGCATACCAAAACATTTTGCACAAGGCCATGCTTCCAACTTTGTGGACACAGTTTGGGGAAGAACCTTTTCCACTCCAGCATGACTGCGCCACAGTGCACAAAGCAAGGTCCATAAAGAGGGGCCGAGCCCAAACCCTGAAAAACAGGTGTGTCCCAATACTTTTGTCCATATAGTGTAACTGGATCTATATTGTTGCAAATATCCTATTCATTTAGCTTGCATACTGTAGATAATGTGGTTATGTGTCGTGTTTATTTTTTATTAATGCATTATTTGTATTCTGGGTTATTCATTTTTAGTATAAAAGTCAATCTAGGGCTGCTGCCAGCTGCATGATCACAGTCCTGAACAAGCTACTGCAGTGGAGGTGACAAAAAAAGCCATAAAGCCTTAAGACAATTCTGCTGATCTTATTTCTTTCCCACTGTCAAATCGACACAAGCCGGCGGTGCAGAAAGGTGACTCGTTTCTGTGCTCTGATCAAATGGACCTGGCAAGAGCCTGCCTGGTGTCTAACAGCAGCAATTTACCAGCACAGCACGGAGCGTCACCAATGGGGAACAAACAGGGGAATATAAATTTGCTCCCCAAATGGGGTTAATCATCCAAACCATGTTTGATATCCCAAGCTTGTTTCTTCAGTTTTCCCCTCAAGGCTAACGTAGGTAAATAATGGACACTAATAACTGTCAGATTTGCACTGAAAAAAGCTGCAGGCCTCATTTGCCTCAAACCATGTTGTTAAAAAACACAAATCAAGTTTTGAGTCCAACACCGATTGTAACATCGCGCAAAATGTTTAAACAGGAACAGCACAGATTTCTCCACTGTATATACACTATATGGACAAAAGTATTGGGGCACATCTTAATTATTGAATTCAGGTGGCCCCTTACTTCCAGTGAAGAGCAAGCTTTATGCTTCAGCATACCAAGACATTCAAGACAATGCTGTGCTTCCAACTTTGTGGACACAGTTTGGGGAAGAACCTTTTCTATTCCAGCATGACTCTGTCCCAGTGCACAAATCAAGGTCCATAAAGACATGGTTGAATGAGTTCAGTGTGGAAGACCTTGACTGGCCCGTACAGAGCCCCGACCTCAACCCCATCCAACACCTTTGGGATGAACTGGAACGGAGATTGACAGCCAGGCCTTCTCGTCCAACATCAGTGCCTGACCTCATAATTTCCCACAGAATTCAAATTCCCACAGAAACTCCAAAATCTTGTGGAAAGCCTTCCAAGAAGAGTGGAAGCTGTTATAGCTGCAAAGGGGGGACCAACTCCATATTAAAGTCTATGTAGTTGTCATTAAAGTCCCTGTTGTAATGGTCAGGTGTCCCAGTACTTTTGTCCATATAATGTATGCATTAAAAATCAGGCTGACCAATCAGTGTTCTGTTGTAATGGTTGCAAGTTGTGGCTTCTCCTACTGTTTATGCTGGTCTTTTTTGTAGATCGGGGTGCGCCCAGTGTGTTTGTCTTTTAGTTGTAAAGCTTAAAGAAAACTTCAGGGTCGTTTTTTCCTTCCTCTTCCCTCGCAAACACACTTGTTCATTTGATTTCTGATTACAGTGTGACTGTTCTCTATAAATACATATTCAAACTCTTCATCTTTTGGCAAAAGCTGCCGTTTTGAATTATGCATATGCTGTTCCTGTGAACCATGTAGATTTAGAGTTTTAATTTTGGGAACAGTGGGGGTCCTGCTGCCAACTTCTAAAGAAAAATTCCCCTTCTCCACCTCCATCATGTTTTATTTGGGCCAATGCACATGTATTTTATTTTTATGAGTTAGAAAAGTTTTTTTAAGTTGACAGTTTTCAGAACTGGATAATTTGAACTTAGTCAACTTTACTGAAATTTGGTGCCTTAAAAAGTTTCGTGGAACGGAAGGGCACGGAAACATGAAATGAAGTCGGTTTCATTTTCTTTTGGTTTCACATATTTGAATTTCTTTCTTTTAATAACTTTAATAACTTTAATCATTATTTGCACCCAAGACAATCGGCGACCACCGTTTTCGTCTGAAATTGATGTAGAACAAGTTCATTTCTGTACAGTGTCGTAATCACCAAGAGAGATAAACGCCTGTCTACAAATTACACTGCGAGTGGCTTACGCAAATGCCTTGTAAAGCCATTTTAGGCATTTTAACAGAACACAAATTATAAAGACAGTTTTTAATAATGGCTTTAAAATAATTCCAGAATTATGATTATAATTTTTAAAAGCACTTTCAAAAGATATCTGCCAAATTTCATACACTATTTTGGCCTTGGTATGGTAACCAAAAAGACTAAGACTTAGTCTTATTTAACAAACAATCTGTGCAATAACCTGATGCTAGTTTGTTGGGCAATTTCTTACTGGGTTTAAATCACTATCATTATGTGTATCACTACATTTATTATTTTGCTATGATGTGCAATAGTCTACCATGTGCAATACTGTGCAATGTTCTTATCTGGTGCTAAATCTTTATCATTATGTGCAATACCTTATTATGTGCAATAGTCTCACCATGTGAATATCACTACTCATGTCAATATTACTTATATACTACTGATCTCTATTACGTGCAGTAACGTGCTCCTAACCACCATTTGTGTCATTAGTAATTTCATTTAACTATGTTACTTATCTACAGTATTTATACCCAGAATTTGTGTAAATCATAGTGTATTTCATAATGAGTTTTTTCTACAGATTTTTATTGGATTTATTTAGACTTTCTATTTAATATTGTTCTTGTCTCTGTGTCTGTGTGTGTCTGTGTGTCTTTGCAATCAATACAATTTTCTCCAGGAACAACAAAGTCTGATTCTGATTCTGAAGTCAAAATACCTGGAAAGCATTTGCTTTGTACTCACACAGTAGTTGAACAGTAGTTCAACACATTTTTTTTGGTAAAATCACTACAAATTTTCTTCTCCAAGATCAACCCAATGGATCTCCCCAACTATTTTATTTTATGAACCTCATTTACTGCTCATGAGTTTGTATGTTTGTTCAAAAAATCAGTTAAGGCATCAAGATGTTTGCCACTACTGTTTTTTTAGCTGTCTTATAATTTGTACGGATGCAAATGCATAAAAGCGACCAGTTTATTGTAACAGATGACAGTAAAAATGCATTCGTTACTTGTCTGCATCTGTCTTGAAGCTCCAGTGCAAAACCAAAGGAGAAAACTTTTGAAAGAAGAACTACATTTACAAGGAGGAGAAAAAAAATATGTCAATTTGATTTTTCCTATTAAACTAATCCTTAAATGTATTGCTCGGCTCTGAGTGCTTTTAACGTGCACTTCTCGGGATGACATTATTAAGATGCAACCGCATTTATGATGCAATTAGCAAGCCCTCTTAAGAAAGAGTGCATAAAAAAACAAGGGCCTATATGATGAAATTCGTTTTCTGTGGCAGTGCAGGAAAACCTATTTAGGCTAGGCAAATGCAGGCCTTCTCTTTTTTTTTTCAGTAATGACAGCTTAGGTCAAACTGTTACATAAAACAGTTCAATCTGCCAGCAGCAGATATTAGCCAATCTAATACCACTTGGCTGTTGTTGCCACTACAGCGCATAAATACTAAGCGTGGAAATATTTAATATGTAAATGCTTATGTAAGGGCGCCTCTGCCGTGTCTGCGGGATTTACACAGAAGATATTTCTGCACTTCTTTCTGGAGTGCTACTTATTTCCACAGCTCTCCCCGCTGTCAGACTGCGAGGGCTCACACACACGCTGCCAGCGAAGGAGGCCACTGCAGATTTGGAGCATGTAAAGCAGTCAGAACCTGCGAGTCCAAATCATAGCCAGCAGGAAACGTGTGCTGTGTTATCTGGAACAACTGTGGACGCTTGCACACATTCTGTACTGGGGATGGGAAGGTAACCGGTTTTAACAATATATCATTGGGTGCGGAATCATTTTCATTATGTGCAATATCTTATTATTATTATATGCAATAGTCTTACCATGTGAATATCACTGCTTATGTCAATATTACTTATATACTATTGATCTCTATTACGTGCAATAACATACTCCTAACCACTGTCTGTGTTGTTAGTAATTCACTTAACAGTAAGTTATTTATCTATAGTATTTATACCCAGCATTGTGTATATATCATAGTGCATTTCATTTTGAGGTTTTCCTACAGATTCTTTTATTGGATTTATTGGACTTTATATTTTAGATTGCTCTTGCCTCTGTGTCTGTGTGTGTTTTTGCAGTCATAATATAAGTGATTTCCTTTGGGATCAATAAAGTTCTGATTCTGATTCATAGTAGAAAACCCAGTAATAATCACACGGTTTCAAATTATAGTAACATGGCACGATTAGCTTTTAACCATAAGTTACTTATCTATAGTATTTGTACCCAGCATTGTGTATATATCACAGTGTATTTCATGTTGAGTTTTTTGTCTACAGATTTTTATTGGATTTATTTAGACTTTATATTGTTATATTGTTCTTGCCTCTGTGTCTCTGTGTGTCTTTGCAGTCAAAACATAAGCAGTTTCCTCCAGGATCAGTAAAGTTTTCTGATTCTGATTCATAGGATAAAACCCAGTAATAATCACACGGTTTCAAATGATAGTAACATGGTATGATTTGTGAACATTAGTATAGCGATAGTGGTCCTCTCAGTAAGGCAAATGAGCCCTAATCAATAACTGCATGTATTCACATGTTGACTAGTGTTGGGGGAGAAAGAGTGGCATCCCACCCAGGACCCCAGGATTTGCCACTGGAAGTGAGTGGCTGAGGCATGAGAGGACCACTTGAGAGAAGCTCTCCATTCACTTCCATTCATTTCTGAGTGTCTTCTATCCAAAAAGAAAGACACATAAGAGTTCCTTCATATTAGCTTACGGGCCTGCGCTCTTTTTGGGAGACCGGACTTTCTGTTATTTGATCCACAAGCTCGACAATCATTTTACAGCTCCAAAATAGGTATTTTTTTAAACAACATTATAGAAAATGATAATAAAGTAATAAACTGTAATAAAGTAATAAAGCTGTGACTCAAAAGACGGTGGCGTAATGTAGAAGCTCCTCAAATATAAAATAAAGCACAGAATATGTTTCTACATAGAAAAGTAGTGTTAGTAGTAGTAATAATAAGAATTATTTTTCTTCTTCTTCTCATAATAATAATAAAAATCATCATCATTATTATTATTGTACCTATGATACAAAATGTTTATTTCATTAAAATAGGTTCTGCTCTGAAACAAAAACAAACACATTTTAAACTCACCCAAAGACTTTCTCAGAACACTGTTATTCATAACTTTTTTCAGGAATGCTTTCTTTCTTGATCTACGTATTTATTATTGGATTTCTTAAATATTTATTTAATTGATTCATGCCATGCTTTAGTCTATACTATATAGTCTATTCTAAGGTTTTTAGCAGATTTATTTCATTATTTGCGCAATTAATCTGGCACAAACTTGGAGAAAATGATAGACAAAGTATACTGTCAGGCTCAATGGCTTGTGATGGATTTTCCTTTCAATGAATTTCCAAAACAATTGCAGGGCAGCTCCTAAAAACAGTCAAGTCACTTGCAGCATGGGCCTTAAATCACCCAGGCACCTGTGCCAGCTCATGCATTCCCACTATCCCCTGCATAAGAACTGACCTCAGCTGATCCCCACTGAAAACAGCAGCATAGGTCCAGTTCCTGTATGCAGTCAGTGATCTCACCCACTCAGAGAGAATCAAAGATGCCCTCTTAAGACTCCTAACCACGGAGAGCTGAAGCATCAGCAGAAACTGCACTCTCCCAACGCTTAGACCACTGTGAGCATCATGACAATCCTGTCTGGATGAATCAATCATTAACAAGGTCTAACAAATGTCACATTATGTCAGCTGTTCCTCACATGTTTTCAATGTGTCAATATTAAATACATTATATGGACAAAAGTATTGGGACACCTGACCATTACACCAACAGGGACTTTAATGACACTGCATTCAAATACATAGACTTTAATATGGAG
Source organism: Brycinus macrolepidotus (assembly GCA_037974445.1). Lineage (NCBI taxonomy): Eukaryota > Metazoa > Chordata > Actinopteri > Characiformes > Alestidae > Brycinus > Brycinus macrolepidotus. Next base: position 15,202,972 of record JBBPCZ010000142.1, on the reverse strand, counting down.
TTGGTCCCCCCTTTGCAGCTATAACAGCTTCCACTCTTCTTGGAAGGCTTTCCACAAGATTTTGGAGTGTTTCTGTGGGAATCTGTGCCCATTCATTCTGTAGAGCATTTGTGAGGTCAGCATGGCGTTGTCCAAAATGTCTCAGCATGCTGAAGCATTAAGATTGCCCTTCACTGGAAGTCCGGGGCCTAGTCTATACCCTGAAAAACAGGTGTGTCCCAATACTTTTGTCCATATAGTGTATATTACAATTTCAATATGTAGGAGTATAAATATAATAAAGTATTTTGTTCATATAATGAAGCAGAATATTGCCATAATTCCCACCTCTAAACCCACTATTTCAATTGCCTGTGATAATTAGCTCTGTTTTGGAATCATTTGGAATCATTTTAAAATCATTTTTGATTTTCCATACAATGTGTAAAGCAAAATCCTGAAACGACTTTTCCCCAGTATTGCTCAGCATGCACCAGTTCAGGGCGTGTAATGTCATGTGAGCTTTTGAAGTTTTCGTAGTAGATTTGGTTGGTATTATTATCAAACTATGAGCTGAGGTTTCAATGGATAAATCTATTAATACAATCCCTAGGCTTAAAAAGGTTGCCTTTTCAGCATTTTCAGTATACAGTAAAAAGGGCTACAATATAATACCGAAAAAAAAAAACTGCGTTAACTTTGATGTCTGATATCACGGTAGGCAATGTTCAGACGTGCTCTTCAGCCGCTAGCCATGGATGCTACGTCAGCCAGGGGATACACAGCCCTCTTGGATCTGAGCCATGCTCATGCATACACATCTAACGGCAAGCTGGAGACATAAAAACATAAAAGCATCGCCTCGCCGTCTCACTGAAATCTTACCAGGGCTTTTTTTTCTTCTTCTTCTTCTTCTTTTTTTTCTTGAGTTCTTCAGGATGATTTTTCAAAACATTTTAAAAGCATGCAAGCAAAGGCTCGGCCTAGGAAGCTTTGATCAGTGTTGAAAGGGAAAATCAGCTAAGGCAAAAAAAAAAAAAAAAAGAATGCAAGAAAAACGCTATTTCGAGCTGCTGGACGCAAATTAGAGCGGAGATGAGTTATTTTGGGGGGGGGGGGCAGAAATTAAACCCAAATAGGTAAAGTGAAAAGAGGATGCGTACCCGCCTTATTGTTTATAACAGGAGAGGTTTCAGAGGGAGGAAAAGAACAGCAGCACAACATGTCAACTGCGTTCAGAGTGAATGATAGATCAAAATGCTTCAGACTACAATATCGCATCATTATGGATGATTCAGAATGGCTGCGCATGCTGGGAAAGAGACGGAGCCGAGCGGCTCTCCTCTCGGTAATGCATATTTCAGAGCAGCTCAGGCCCGAGTCGCTGCAGATGAGGCTCATCTTCGGCACTTCAAAAAACACACATTTAGTAAAGAGGCTTTCAGCACTCCAAAGCTACACGCGGAATATTAAAAACACGTGTAATATGTTCCTGCATACCAAACAGAGCGGCTAAGCTAATGAGTTAGCCAGTACGGCCCAAAAACAAAAGGGGATTATTTATAAAAGTCTCTGTTACTCCTCAGCCAGAGGACAACAGGAAGCAGAGCCATTATCATCTGTTCTGAAACCAGCTCTCCACAAAAACGGGATCCTTTCAGCACACACAGACACTCATCTGAGTCCTCACGACATCAAATCGCTGAGTTACAGCAGGGGGAACAGGAATGAGAAAGAGATGCTGATAAACATTGTTATCTTGGGCTCTTTTGGTGCCCACTAAGAAGATGCTGCTCTCAAGACATTTCCTGAGAGTGTTGGCGTAATGGCCAGGGGAGAGTGAAATTGGCTTGTGAGATGAGGACTGATGGAGTGTGTGGTAAATGAGGTTGTTTTTATACATCACAAGTTTTGTTTTAATGCGCCTCTTCCATTTTCTATGAGTCACAACTGTGGAGCATCGAGAACCTCTGGGCTTTCTACTTCCGAGCAAATCTGATGCCGTAATTTAGGAAATGGCTTTGCAGGAGTCAGTCAGTTGACCTATCCAGGGTCCACCCACAAACGCATTCTGTTGTTTTACACAACATTCCAGTGCAGAAGGTTCCCACAAATTTCCTGTTCAAGTTGATGAGAGATCACTTTCAGTTTCAGGTTTTTTTTTAAATACTTCAGACCGCTACTGTTGCTGTGCACTTCAAAAAATTGTTAATTGGTGTAAAAGTACGGCAATTTTCTGGCAGCAGTTTCTCTTTACAGTGTCATGTTGACTTTCCACTTTACAATGGCATGCTACCCGGCTTGACAATGACAGGGACAAATTGTCCCACCATGCAATTTCAATCACACAACAAAAAAGAATCTGTCTTAAAAGTGTGGCCTACAAAATAAACAGGTTCTGAAATAATGCACTCTAAACTGAAGTACTCTGACAAAAACACTGAGAATTCCTCATTTTTGCCAGTATTAATATGTAAAACCCTGTACAACCTAGGCGGAGCATGAACAGGTGAATGTGATTGTCCTGAATGTTGTAACTGCTGAAAATAAATGCCAGTCTTTTTCCAGCTGGCCTATGTTTTCATGCATCAAATTCAGATATGCTTGAATTACTGCTTCTAGACCAAAGCCTCCTCGTCGGCATGGCTACATTTAGCTTTGCTGCTGCTGATGTTGTGCGTAACGCGTTATTTCTATAATCCCTTTAATCCTATTACTTTGACCAAAATACCTCAGCTGTAATTTTTCACGCAGGTGTTTACCACTGAAATGGTCAGATATAGGAAAGACAGTGCAAAGCAGCGAAAGACTAATAATGATAACACTGAATATAAGTGAATGGTGATCAGTCACTCATGGGCAGTTGCTAGATTCCATTAGTTGTAAATAATGTTGAGCTATTCCTTTAAGCCAGTTTCCCCCAATCTTGTTCCTGGAGGCCTCCCTGCTCTTCATACACTATATGGATAAAAGTATTATCAATCTTAATGCTTCAGCATACCAAGACATTTTGGACAACGCCATGTTTCCAACTTTGTGGACACAGTTTGGGGAAGAACCTTTTCTAT
>JBBPCZ010000142.1:15167476-15196299 GCA_037974445.1 Brycinus macrolepidotus | reverse complement strand
CTACAGAATGAATGGGCACAAATTCCCACAGAAACTCCAAAATCTTGTGGAAAGCCTTCCGAGAAGAGTGGAAGCTGTTCTAGCTGCAAAGGGGGGACCAACTCCATATTAAAGTCCATGTATTTGAATGCAATTTCATTAAAGTCCTTGTTGGTGTAACGGTCAGGTGTCCTAATACTTTTGTCCATATAGTGTAGTTGGATTTGTTAGGATACAGCAACCGGTTATAACCTTTTTCAGACTTCTGATTGGTCAACATGCCTTTACGGTTAGCAGTATATCACTGCCTGGTAGCTTGGCCTACACTTGACAGCGTGTTTTTTGCGTTTTCAAGTGGACAGTTTTCTCAAAACAGTGCTTGTGTGGATGGGATTATTTCAAGCACAAAGAAGGAAAATCACCACTCTAAAAAATACCCGTGTAAGTCTGGACTAGGCTTGACATGGTAGTGTGAGCATGTGTGTGTGTGTGTGTGTGTTTGTATTGTACAGAGTGTTCATTGAAATTAACATTCTTATCACCCGGTGAGACAAAGTACAGACATAGTGATTCATAAATCATAAAATATACTTTTTATGAACACCTCAGAAAAGTTGTGGAGTCTACTGAGGCGAAGCAGTAACAGAATACAAACAGGATTGTGGTCGAGGGAGGCAAAGATTTAAAGAAACGGCGCATGAATGAGTTATGGAATAACAGCTCACAGGCTTTAACAGAAGAAAAAGACACCTCCTCTAGCCAGCAGGACACAAACGCTGCTGAAGGCAGTCTCACGGGGTCCAACATTTCTTTCATTCTTCCTTTGATTTTGAATGTTAACAGTGCTGGCTGGAGGGTACTGACTGTCGCAACAAAAACGCAATCAGCAATGTGATCACTTTATGAATAATAATGGCTTGCGCATTTAACTTGAGTAAAATGACAACAGCCGCCTCAACAGAACCCAAACAGAGTGCTCTGGGTGTTTCTCTTCTCATTTTCTTTTTCATAAATTTTAACTTCATCTGTGCGCCGGGATTTTTGACAGTGAAAAAAAAGTTCAAATACTCCACCTCTCATGCTAATAAATATGACTGCATAAAGCACTGTCTGTCTATGACAACGGGGATTGAGATTAAAATATCTGCGGTTTATTATGCATGCCTACCTCGTCAGCATACATAAATATAACTTCTCAATATAACTTCTACATATCATCACACACACACATTAAGAGCTTAGGTCTAGGTCCCCCCATCATGCAATGAGGTGGAATTGTCTGAGTCCTACCAAAAATAATATTGAAATGTAATTTGATCTTTATGACAGCACACATTCATACTAAGCACTCTCATGTTTGTTTTTACATGACAACACCTCAAACCACCAATAAACACTGAATCTCAATACCGCTAAAGCGACGGTGATGCCTTTTAGTGTATTAAAGGGCTTGAAGTGGGAATTAAAAAGGCTTGAAGTATGTAAATATCACTGAAGTGTCAAAAAGTGTGTTTCCTCCACCATCTGTAGAGTCCATATATAGAAACTAAGATGCAAAACAGTTTTCAAATCAGTTTTTGTGATGCCATAAAACCAACACATTTACACACACACACACACACACATATACGTATATATTGACACTCACATGGGACGATGAACCTGTAGTCTGGCTGATGCCAGTCGTTGAGACCCGGCGCGGGATGACACGAGGTGTTGTAGAGAGTCCAATACCTGTGTCCGGATGACAGGCGCAGATGTCATGGGGTTCTGTAATGCTTGCCACACAATAGGATGATCCTCCCTTGGTGTGGTCAGTCTTGGACGACCAGAACCTTCACATGTGTGGATACCCTCACATGCCCATTGGTTCCAACATCGGGCCACTGTGACATCTGTATGCCCCACATGCCGGGGAACTGCACGATACAACCACCCAGCCTCATGCAAACCCACAATTCAACCCCTATCAAACTCCCTCAAGTGCTGGTAATGCTGTCTAATGCGTCAACAAGGCATCCTCTGTCTGGTGACTAGACATGCCAGCTCCTTGCAAATCGAATCATTTACATACCCATCGCTTGTCTGCACATGTACCGAATTACGTCCAAATTGCAATTCAGGGCAGTCAATCAGAAAAGAGCCCATTTGCATATATTGGTCTTAAAGCAGTAGTGTCAGAAACTGCCTGTTTACTACTAAGGTATAAACAGAACAATTAATTCTGAGTTAAATTTTTGGTGTACAAACCCACACAAACATCATTGAAAAAACGAAATAAAAGCAAGATTTATTTGATAAATCAAAACACCCAGTAACACCTGGAGGTGGTCACCCTGTCAAAAACACTGTGACAGGTTAGAGGCTTATTTGCATACTGCAGCCTTCTGCAAGGTCAGTATTCCAAAGCCCTTTTATTCAAAAGTGAGTTCTGGCACTGACGTTAGATGAGACGGCCAGGCTCTAATCCATCTCAAAAGTGTTCAGCGTGCATGGCGTCAGTCATGCTGGTACAGGGAAGTGCCTTAACCCAAACTGTTGCCGCAAAGCTGGAAGCACGTAATTGTGTAATGTATATATGTATGTTGTAACATTAACAATACCCTAAGGGGACTTGCCCCAAACCTGAAAAAACATTACATTACATTCATTCATTCATTTGGCAGACGCTTTTATCCAAAGCAACTTACAATACGAGAAAACATTCAAGTTTCAGGACAGTGTGAGAACCAGAGGAGAGTTCTAAGTGCTAAATTTTTATGTAGGAGTAGTGCAAGAAGATTAGTAGAGGAGATGCTCTCTGAACAGATGAGTCTTCAGGAGGCAGCTCATTCCAGGAGCGGGGAACCACAAAAGAGAAGCGTCTGGACTGGGTTTGCCTTGTGTGTAGGGATAGCAGAGGATTAAGGTAGCTGGGTTCAGATCCAGATGTCCCTCTGTAGGCAAGAGTTAGTGACTTGAATTTAATTCAGGCAGCCATGGGTAGCCAGTGTAGGTCAATCAGAAATGGGGTGACATGCGACCTTTTGGGCTGGTTGAAGGGCATTGCAGTAATCGAGGCGAGAGATAACTATGGCTTGTACCAGGAGTTGGGTGGCACACTGAGTCAGGTATAGCCTGATTTTCCTGATATTGTATAAAACCTTGAATTGTCAGACTGCTAGATAGTGAAAAAAGGTTCACCATTCAACCAAAAATTACTATGGAAATGATAGCTGACTTTTAAGAAAGTCACAACTTTTGCATACATAATTAACATTATTCTACCTGATCTTTATCTTTTTAATGACTCAGCAGCCATATGACAGACTTTTTCTATACCAGATAGATTTACATGTGTACTGCAGTTTGGCAAGGTGCATTATTTTCCTGAAAAATGCCACTGCTATTAGGAGAATACTGTTTCCATGAAGGGGAGTACTTGGTCTGCAATAATGTCAAGGTCGGTGGCACATGTCAAAGTAGCATCCACATGAACGGCAGGACCCATAGCTTCCTGGCAAAACATTGTCCAGAGCATCACACTGCCTCTGCCGGTTTGCCTTCTTTCCATAGTGCATCCTGCTTCAATCTCTTCCCCAGAAATGCGAAGCATGTACATGTGGCTGTCCACGTAATGTAAAAGAAAAAGTGATTTAACAGACCAGGCAACCTTCTGTCATTGACCCACGGTTCAGTTCTGACACTTTAGTGCCCACTGTAGGTACTTTTGGCTGTGGGCAGGATAGGCACTCCAACCTGTCTGTGGCTACAGTTCCATACGCAGCAAGCTCTAATGTCCTGACACCTTTCTGTCATAGCCAGCATAAACTTTTTCATCAATTTGTGCTACAGTAGTTCTGTGGGCTAGCCTTCACTCCCCATGTGCATCAACAAGCCATGGGCACCCATGATCTTGCCCATTTTTTTCTGCTTCTAACACATCAACTGACCATTCACTTGTTGCCAGTATGTCAGTGTTGTGGCTGATCTGTGTACAAGATTTAGTGATAGTGATCATTCGGTCATACGTGAACACACCACAGCACACAGTGTGAACAGCATGAAACTCTTCCTCTGCATTCACCCAAGTGAAGCAGTGGGCAGCCAGGAACACAGCACCCGGGGAGCAGTGTGTGGGGACGGTACCTTGCTCAAGGGCACCTCAGAGGTGCCTAGCGGTCTTGGGAATCGAACCCACAACTTCCTGATCGCAGGGCGAACGCCCTAACCACTACGTCATGGAAGCCTACTAACGTTCCCTGGGTTCTACGTGCCTAAACCCTTATATTGGCTCAGCTGTTTATATATCATACTTTAGTACTGCAGTGATATTACACCTTTCCTAATTTAGTATTATCTGTAACGATCACAAAACAGCACTATATAACTAGCACAAAGGTAATACATTTAAAGCATTTGGTATCCTTTTTGTAGTCTGATTTCTTTAAATATAGTATGCCATTTCCCTACTACCTATGAAAACACAATACGGACAAAAGTATTGGGATGCCTGACCATTACACCAACATGGACTTGAATGACATTGTATCCAAATACATACACTTCAATATGGAGTTGGTCCCCCCCTTTGCAGCCATAACAGCTTCCATTCTTTTTAGAATGCTTTCCCTAAGATTTTGGAGTGTTTGTTGGAATTTGTGTCCATTGATTCTGTAGAGCAGTGTGTAGCGCTGTAGCTTCACACCTCCAGAGTTGGGGGTTCGAATCCGGGTCCTGGCCTTGTGTGTACAGAGTTTGCAGGTTCTCCTCTGGGGTCTCCGGGTTTCTCCCACAGTCCAAAGACATGCGTGTCAGTTGAACTGGGATTCTAAATTGACAGTAGGTGTGTGTGCACCCTGCGGTGCCCAGAGTATGTCCCTGACTTGCGCCCATAGACCCCGGGATAGGCTCTGGGTACCCGCCACCCTAGTAAAGAGTAAGCGGTAACAGAAAAATGAATGAATAATTCTGTAGAGCATTTATGAGGTCAGGCACTGATGCTGGACGAGAAGGTCTGGCCCGCAATCTCTGTTCCAGTTCAAAGGTGTTGGATGGGGTTGAGGTCAGGGCTTTGTGCGGGCCAGTCAAGTTCTTCCACACCGAACTCACTGTGTCTCACCAACTCACCAACTATGTCTTTATGGATCTTGCTTTGTGCACTGGGGCACAGTAATGCTGGAATAGAAAAGGTTCTGTGTCCACAAAGCTGGAAGCATGACGTTGTCCAAAATCCCTTGGTATGCTGAAGCATTAAGATTGCCCTTCACTGGAGGTAAGGGGCCTCGCCCAAACCCTGAAAAACAGGTGTGTCCCAATACTTTTTTCCCTATAGTGTATCTTAATTTTTTCCCCACAAAGGAAAATAACGTATGAACTAGAAAAAATATACAGAAGCTCCAGTGTTCACAAGCCCAGTGGTTCAACAGGGCAAACAATAGTCACCTATTGTGTTAATTATGAATGAGTATTTTAATGTATTGACTGATTTTTTTAATGCATGAAATAGTCATTTACCATGCTAAACAGACATGAGCCATAACAGCTAAACTGTTTGCATTCTGTACAGCCATGATTCCTCTTCTATGCCGCATTGCCTATAGGAAGCCTACTCATCTGGTTGTGCCTTAAAAACAAATAAGTATGCAAAACCATTTTAGCAACAGCTAAACACACTGTTTGCTATTTAGAACTATTTTTATTTGGGGAAAGATTTACATATGTACATAAGAAGTATGTACAAATGTCATGCAAATACATGACTCTTTTTGAAAACCCATGAACATAGGGCAAGATCAGTTTGGAATATTTAAACGACCATAACCATCCCTATTGTAGGCTTTGCAATTTAAATATGAATTCATATAAACTCGTCATTACATACCCAGCAATGTGAAAAATATAAGCTATTTTTCCCAAAAGATTCAGTGTAATTTGACAAAAATTCATAAACAAACAAAAAAAATTATCCACACTCGTCTTCATTCCATGATATCAGCAATCAGCGTATGACATCATCAAAATTCTGACTAGAAAGAATGGAGGAAAACAAATATTTACAAAAGCTTTATATCAAAACCATGTTTGAACAACCCAAATAATACATTTTCCATGGATTTTCATTAGAGGCAAAGTTTTACCTAAATAAAGTGAGTTAGTTCCATATGAAATGGTACAGAGGTCAAAATAAGTCAAGCAGACACTTACATAATTTAAGCTCCGTCATGGCACTATTTTAATGTCCTTTTAAGAGTAGCGGAACATTGTTCATTCTCAGGGAAAAGTGATTTTGCTCGGATGTATGTTTTAGTGTAGTTGTCACAGCCAGCAGCCCTGCTGTAAATGCTACAGATTATAAAAGGTTATCGTAAATCCACACACAGCTTAAGGATTGGCTTGTTTAGGCAGGGACAGAGTATCACATACATACAGCACTCTATTTTCGCCCGGTCATTCTGACTGTATCAAACAGCTTTCATTACTGCGTTCACAACAAAAGAGGGGAAAAAAACAGAGGACAAAAAAAAAACAACCTCTCTAAACATGAGAGCTTAATTTGAACAAATATTGAATTCCCTATGGAGTATTACATTAAATTAAATGTCCATATATATAATCTTTTTTTCATTTCGCATCATTAAAAGAAAAGCAGGACAAAAATAGAGTATTGACAAGGGGTCAGTCTAGCTATACTGTATACATAGCACATGCAGTAAGTGGCCGGTGAATGCTAAACATTTCACAGAACACAAATGACAAAAGTATGGAACACCAAAAAATGCTTAACCACTGATAAATGATTGCCTTTTTGCAATATAATCAGCCATCATTCTTAACGGAATCGAAGGGCCATTATTTATAAATCAAGTAATATGACTTTTGATATAGACACATATATATATATATATTTATATATATTCCTACAGTTTTCTTTATCATCTTTTTGGGTTGCACATCCAACAAAAGGCTCATTTATGAAAAGTGCATTTAGAACATGCCTCTGTCAGCCAAACTGAAGCATACAAGGAGAGATAAGGCTCCTGATGTCTTTGAATATTTATCCGATCAATCTAATCCAATTCAGCCAGATCAAGTTCACCAGCGGCTGTCTGGAGTTTCTCTAAAGTCAACTGAGCTTTACCTGGATACCTCCAACAGGGATTCCTGGAAGAAATGAAAGAAAAAAAATTAAGTCCCTGCAAAGTTCTTGTCAGCATAAAACAGGTATTTGCCATTTGATTTTTATCTTTATATGTCTTTTTCTGGCATGAAGAGCAAATAATTCAACATTTTTCCCCCCAAACTCCTGATAAAAGCACATACAAGCTCTTCTGACCCAAATGTAAATTAAACACCTGAAAGGTCTCAGTGCTCATTAGAGCTGGAATCACAACAAGGATATAAAATACATAATCCATTACAAAGTAGTTATAGAAAGTAGTAACAAGAACAAGGCAGGTTCTTTGGGCAGGGTTTCCAATAGTTTTGCAGAAAAATGACAAGGTCTAGACAACTCTCTATTTAATGAGTATAGTTACAGGAACCTGAAAAAAAAATGCTCATTTGTATTTAAAACATTTTTGAAAAGCTGGTGTCCTTACCTTTTATTCTCCAAGTCCAGGCTCACTATTTAAAGGCTCTTCATTCTTCACCTCAGCATTAGCCATTTGCAGGCTGCGTGTAACTGGACCACCCACTCTTTCCCGCATCCTCTTGGAGAAACGCTCCTCTTTCTTGGATTGGACCTGTGCTTTGGTCTCAGCCTCTTTCTCGGATGCCGTGTCTTTACCGCCACGTTGGGTTTTTGTAGCCGGACGTGCTAAAAGGTCATTTGTAATAGCTGGTGATGAAGAGGTTGCAGTGGAAGGCTGAGAGATGCTCTTTCTTCCTTTCTTGCTTTTGGGTGGCATGCTGTCTGTACCGGAGGCATTGGATGCATGCCTTTTGGCACGTAGTTGAGACATCCCTGTTTTTACTTTTCTAGCTGGTGTAAATTCATTCTCTGATGGCTCAGCGATCCGGGTCCGTGTTTTCCCCAGAGGCCGCCCGGCCATGCCCGACTCGGCTTCTTGTTTGACTTCAGAGCCGGTGGTTCGACTTCGAAGACTCATGTTTTTGTCCTGAATTGTTAAAGCTTCTTTCTTTTTCTTAGAAACTGGTTTCTGAGGACAACTGCCTGCAACATGCTTCGAGAGACTGGCGGGGTATGTGAATTCCCGACTACAATATGGGCACATATTGTGTGGCTGTTCTTCCACCTTAACCTGAACAGAAGCTTTCCTTGCAGAAGCAGCAGCAGCTTTGTTCTTCTGAGATATCGCTTTCTGGACAAGCTGGTTTTTCTTCTTGTTCAAGGCAGTCATCTTCACCTTGGAGGGAATATCCTGGTTAAAGTTAAGCCTTTTAGGTTGACCCATCCTTCGGAAGGCATTCTGCCCTGCGGTGGCTACCGTTGTGGTTGAAAGGACACCATTCTGAGGCTGTTTCACAATCTGCCTTAAAGGAATGGGGTTTTTCTTGGGAGTATACCGCCTCTTATCACTAGCATTGGCACAAGCTAAGATGTGTTTGTGGAGCTCGGGCATGTTGTCAAAACTGTTACCACATTTGGTGCACCTGATAGCTGTGCTGAACGTCTGGGGTATGTTGTGGGTGGTGAAGTTAGTTGCAGATGCTACAGAGCCAGCAGGTGTTCGTTTGTGGTAGGGGAATGGTGGAGGCTTGAAACTGGGGTAGTGTTGATTGATGCCAAGGCGCACATCTGGGCCTTTGGGCTTTCCAGCCTCAGAGGCCATAATCTTTATTGTAGTGTACAGCTCTTCTGTGGGATCCTCTTGGCCATCTAGATCATCACTTTCTTCCTTTTTGATGTCATTACCACCACACATCCCAGAAGAATCCTGAGAAGCAACATCTACATTTGTGTCAGGGGTTGAATGCAAGGAATTTCTCTCCATATTTGCCTGAGAAGGATCAGTGTAATTCTGAGGCCTGAGTTTGCCATTTTCAACCGAGGTGTGAGCACAGCTCTGGCTGGGATGAAGGTCACTCTGGTGCTGCTGAAGGTTGCAGAGGTAAGCAAACTCCTTAGAGCAGACAGAGCAAATGTAAATTCTACCGACTCCATGGAGAGTGGAGCGATGCTCCAACAGGGCTGGAGCATTTCCAAATAACTGCACACAAAACTCACACTTGAAAGGCCATTCTACAGCATGTTGCATGATATGGCTACTAAGTTCTTTGATTGAATGGAAAGGCTCCTCACAGACATTACACACAAAGGTCTTTGTAAACGTCTCCTGTTCTGATGTTTCTGTGTCAGAAGACTTTTCTGCAGCTCTAGATGAAGTTGATGTGGAAACAGCATCCGTACTGGCTGCAAGTTCACACCTCTTTCCAGTTGGTACATGTTCATTAACAACTACGTTATTATCGGTTAATGGCCCTACATGAGAAGACTGAGAGTCTACCACTACTCTGTGACTAAGAGGAGAAAATGATTCCATATAAGGAGCTAAGTGTACAGGAGAGTGCAAGGATTGTGGACTTTGACACCTCTCAGTTTTAATATTGAGGTTTGGTGGGAAAGTTCCATCAAAGGAATTACTTTGGCTGGCTTCGGAGTCAGGACTCCTATCACAGGAAGAAACGGCATGATTTGCATTTTTCAGCAAATGAAGCTTAAAATCAGAATTTGAGCCCTTAAGTAGTGTTTCAGATTTTGAAAATGAATCTGTCTTACAATGTCTTTTTGTGTCCTGAGGACTTTGAGGCAGTGCATCAGTTATGGGGTCTAGCTGCTTAGCAGTTTGGTCCAAGTCTTTAAAGTTCAGCGTATCATCGTTCCCCATTTCATGACACGTTTCTATTACATTAGTGGACCCTGACATTTCCTGTAGTGGGTGGTCAAAAGGTTTGGGAGACAATTTAGGAAAAGAAGAGTCCGGAGACTGAGTGAGAGGTGGGGGTGAAGGGACAGTGGGCAAAACAGGAGGTGGAGGTGTAGAGGATGCCAGGCTAGAAGATGATGGAGAAGAAGGATTCATAGTTACAGGGGTCAAGGATGGCGGAGAGGAAGATTCACACTGAGGGTTTTCTAAATTAGAATAAGGACTAGCAGGATATGCACCTGTGGCACTGCCTGGTGAGGAGTTAGCGTCTGGGCTTCCAAGACTAATAGAGCCTTCCTCTCCAGCTGAGCTTAAGCCAGCATACTCATTCATTAGCACTTTCTCTAACATGCTGGTATTGGGCTTCTTTCTCTTAACATGCAGTGGTAAAGAGGTGCTTGTTTTTGTATCTTGATGAGCCCCACCTTTACGATGCATGCTTAAATCTAAAACTGATTCACCGGACCCTTTATTTAGGCTGCTATCTCTTTTGCTAACAGCACTGGACAGGTCAAGAGGCTGCTGATTGCAAGAATTGCCCCCACTTACTGACGCTATCCAGTCCTTTCCAGGGGGACTCTGGGAGTCCCTCTGATCTTTGCTGGTTGAATTCCAGGACTGGACTGCACAATGGCTTTCAACCTTTGGCACCTTAAGGGTTAATGGATCCTCTCTTTCAGTGTTTGAGCTTTCAGGACTCAGTGAAGAGCTACTTTGTGCAGGGGTAGGAGGGGAAGCAGTCCTTCTTTTAAATCTTCCTTGAACAGAGGGCAAGGAGGTAACAGAAAGCGGGGTAGTCAATCTACGGCTATCTGCGATTAGAGCAAGAGTTGGTTTTTGACTGTCCTGGGTCTGTAGAAGCTGCTTCAACTTAGGGGACAGATATATGGTTTTCTCTTTTTGAAAGGCCAATGTCTCTGTGGACTGTGGGAAGACACTGCCTACCAATAAGGGTGACTGAGAGGAAGCAGACGACGATGAGGCAGTAGATGACATAGTTTCAGGTTCTGTTTTCATAGTAGGAAGAAGTGGTGGGGTAGAAGTTCTCCTTTTAGGAACCAGCTGAGTTGTAACCGAAAGCTCCTTTACAGGACAAGGTCGTGCTTCGACTTTAAGTGCCTGATTTATCTGGCTGGGATTCAAGATGACTGCATCGAGACCGAACAGCGCAGCAGTACTTGAGTCAACCTCTATCACTTCACAGCTGCTAACAGTGTTTGTGGACAGGATCTTCCCATCGATGTACAGGCTAAGGTTCTCCGAAATGTTTTTGGAGATATCCACCATGGCTTCCTCTCGTTCTCCCTCATCTTCTGTGTCCATGCTGGGTATGTAGGTGGGTGGTGGGCTGGCATCTGGAGATGCCTTCTGGAGTGCTGTGGTTTGGCTCTGTTCCATTTGCTGAGAAGGCATGTCCTGTAGAAGAATTCCTTTCCTCCGAACACCTTTGGGCATTAGATGGCGTTCGTGAATCCTGCGCTGGTGCCTGCGCATGTTTGTATGAGTGCCAAAGGTCTTGTTACAATATTTGCAAGGGTGTAGCTCTTTTGATTCCCCATTCTCATCTAAAACAGAAGTATGTTCAGGCTCCACTCCAACATCTTTAGCTGAAGCATCTGAGCCTGGCTGAGGTGGACTACTCTGAGAGCTCATGATGATGAGGCTTGGAGACGTCACACCATCAGAGGCAGGAGGAGAGTCATTAAGCCTAGAGGGACTGAAGGGAAAAGCTGTTCCTGCAAGAGAACCCGGCCTCTTCAGGCTTTTACTCGCATTTTCGTGCCGTCTCTCGTGCCTGCGCCTGCCTACCTGAGAGCCAAATGGCTTGGTGCAGTATTTACATTTGAAGGTATGCGTCTGGTGGTTTGCGATGGTGTGAATGTGAGTGTGGCGCTCAAGACCTTGTTTGGTAGAGAAATGGCGCTCACAGTGCTGGCAAGGGTGGTTTTCATTTCCACCCTGCGCATCATCTTCAAAGTCAGGATCCCCCTCTGCATCCAATTCGGGAGACACTACAGAGGACACACACTCAGCTTCACACAAAGGACTCCCAGAACTTTCCTTGACAGGGTTGCCAGAAATTAACTCTGGGTCAGGCTGTTCTTTCCTGTCTGCTGACTCTGCTTCAGCAGGCTGCTCTGGGCTTTTCTGTGGTGGAGGCAGCTCCGTTTCTCCCTGATCTACTTGCTCCTGCTCATTCTGCTCCATCTCTGCGGTAAGAACTTGAGATGGAGAGGAGACACTGGTCTCTGTGGGGGATGAATGAGAAGCTGTAGTCTCCTGTGCCAGCTCTAAAGATACAGAGGGTCTATCTTCCTCTTTATTCAGCCCTGAAAATGGAGGAAAATGCATATTTTCAATTAGCAGTCCAGAATATTCCAAAATTTGAGATCCCTCTGCAATCTCTAAATTAACATTAAGATATGTATTTATTATCACACTTTTATGACACAGACCAAAGTTATCTAAATTTAATTTCAGAAATTTAATTTCAGAAAGAACAAAGCATTTCCAGAAACCGACTCAAAAGCAACAAACCTTCCTCTGACTCACGCATCTCAGCCACTGTAGGTTTAGACGTAACTGACAACTTGTCCTCAGATAATCTTTCCAAACCAGCCTGCCGGGCTTTTTCCAACAGCTTCTTTCTTGCTGAGGAGAGAAACATATCGGAACACTTTCAAAAAAGAAAAAATTTAAATAATCATTTCGTACAACTTTTAACCTCTTAAATGCTTTGCTTATATTTCAGTTATTAATCTTAAACCTTATTATTCATAAGACATTATGTTGTTGCTGATCTATGTAAGTACTATGAAATTAAGGAGTTTTGCAGATGACAGTGAGGAACTGAAGGATGGACCCATTTCCAGAAGCTGTGGAAAACATAAAAGGGTTAAAAAATAAAAATAAAAAAAAAAGGGTTAAAACATCAGAATGCCACTACCCTTCCTCCCACAGACAACTACACCCACCTGACTACAGAAATAATAAGAGTGTAATATATGTATCCAATGATTCAGAAAATACAAGGGATAAAAAACACTACCACAAACATCTGCAGTTTTATTACGCTTTAGGATCTAGACAGTGGACACAAATATTCTAGTGCTGTGATTACAGTGCTACTGAATGCCTTCCAGTATATGCAAGGTGACTCACGAATATGATGCAGTTGCAGACTGTCCTGTAACATTTTGACCAAAATAATTTATTACTAATATTCATCGAAACATCCAGACAAACGTTTTAGAACTGTGAGTGATCAGGACTCTCACAGCACACACTAAAAACACTCTGACTGCTTATAGGCTCATTTGTATATTGCAGCTACCTGTGACATGAGTACTGTAATGGCCAACGCTGCCCTAGGATGTGGGCATAAAAAGAAGCTTAAGGGTTATCAAATACATAAGAATCCATAAAAATAAACCTACTCCAACTCTGAAAGGTGATTTTAAAAAAAGTAATACACTTCAAGAATTTCAGTTATAATGTCTCAAGAGGACAAAGCCAGCTGCTATCAGTTGCTGCCACTGTGCCAAGGTCATCTGGCAGCATCCTACACAAAGCTTGATTCATAGCTCACACACACACACACACACACACACACACATACACACACACACACACACACCCACACCAGACATCCACTCTCCGGACTCTGTCATCTGACTACACTTGTTAAATGCTCACCATGCTGTCAATGTATTCTTCAAGTAAGTGTCTAATAACACTGCCTTTCATACTGTTCATTTTGTTAAACAACAAAATTTAAGTGGCACAATATTAACAAACAAAAATAAAACATGAAAAAGGGTAGATGCAATTTTGGAACATTTTGGAGCTTTGTTGCAAGTTATTTATCTGTTATTAACTTATAAGCTTATTTACATAACTTATTTATAAGTTATTAGCATATTTATAAGTTATTAACTTATTTACATAACTATAGACTAACACAGTAGTCCTTTAGGTAGACTAAGATTCATTCAACAAAGCATTAATTAACATAGATATAACCGATTTATGCGTAATAATAACAATAATATTTATAACACCCAACCAAAACTGTAGGGGTAATTCAAAGTTTAGTTCAGGGAATGGCAGGATGACTATGTTTTTGTTATAGATTACGATACAACAGACGTTCAGAATACATCTTAAATATCGTCAGCACACAAGTAAGAACACAAGTATCCTAAAAATAGTAACTGCAATAAGTAGCCAATTAGATGGCAGCATGTCAGTGTGATATTATTTGGAAAAAAACACATGCCACATTCAGGCACCCCTTTGCCTTTGTCTGTTCCACACATACTACCTGTACGTAGCGTGAGTAACACAGAACCTGTTTTGCTTTCCATTTCAGCGCTCATGGGAACAGGCCAGAGACTTCAGATTTAAGAAGATAGGGAAGGAACCTATTTTCTACGAAGTATAGTAAAATAAGCTATGAAGATCAAAAATGAATCAGAAAACTACAACATTTTTTGGATAATGCATTTATGCATTTCATTAATTCAGTTTAAGAAAGTACCACCACCTACCTACATACCCAGCAGTTAACTATCGTGTGCTGCCCACACATTTCCTTGTAGGTCTACCAGGCTTGATACGATTGCACAATTCACAAACCAGAAAGCATCTGAGGATTTGTTTGTTTTTAACAAAAATAAATGATCTGACCATTTCTCCATATGGAAACAGGATGTCTACAGAATGTGTTGTTTCACTCCACAGAGCAAACGCTGTGCATGTGAACAAGCGACACACTTGAGCTGTCGCAGTCAACCCTGCTGCGTCGCTAATGTCGCAATTCTGTCAGGTAAGGATTACACCAGTCTCTTGAGATCCTGTCTTTTTCAGCCCACTCTTTCACTAACTTTGTGTTTCATGCCCCAGCAGAAAACAACACTGACAGCCCCACATTTCAGGATGACAGCTGCAGAGTGTTTGTATGTGACTGATTCTGTGGTGTGGAAAACTGGGACACCTTAGCTGACCAGCAAAATCACCAGACCTCAAACTTCATCCTCAGTTATTAGAAGTATGAGGTTATTTCAATATTAAAATCAGGAAAGTACTTTTTTAATTTCTTCTGCTATTGCACATTTCTAATTTACACCTCTGGATAATGAGCGTGCGGCCTGATCTTGAAAAAGTTTAGGCCCAGCTTTTCCTTCCTCTCTGGGTTAAGAATAAACTTTACAGCGCGAACCAAACGGTGCAGTGTTATTTCAGTATGGCAAGTATAAAGAACAGTGTTACTGAGAAGCACATTTTTATGTTACTGACTCCAAAAACAAAGACGATACTTCTTTTTTTGTTAGAAACCGACGCAATACATGGAAGTGACATTAGTGACATTAGCAGCTAGCCCTTTAGCCAGTTATATTCCACTGTTCTTGCAGCTCTGAATGTGAATTTACTGGTACTGGCTCTTTTGTATTTGTCTTTTTTTAAACAGTCAACTGCGTAGAGTGAATCTGACCAATATCCTGCAGACTGTGTGCAACTACACCCTTGTTTTGTCTGCAGAGCACTTGTAGAGTGCCCTTTGAAATGTTTCTCAGCACGGTCAAGTAGTTCACCTGCACAGGTTTGAGTTTTTATGCACCATCATGAGAACCATAATCACATCCTTCTGGAGCTGAAACAAGTGTGAGAGCAAGGAAAACAGAAAAAGGACTGGAAACACAGGCTTATAACATGTCTCTGACTGTGTCTAGTTACACAAGTTTAACACGACTATGTCCAAGACAAGTTTTGTTATGAGGTCCTCTCAAATATACTGTTTTTATCTATTAACTATATATACGATTTATTATACTATGCTTACTTTAAGATGATGCAGTGTATATGAAGCACCCGTGAAGTAAACCAGCATTAATGGCTTGCATAAACAAATCCACCTGGATTTGTTCAAAGTCATAAAGCAGAAACACGAAAAGAAATACATTTTTGACCCATTTTCCCTTTATTTGTATTGCTCTATTGATCAGTTCTCAGTTTAATTTAGTGGCATGAGTCAGAATCATGAACACTTAAATAAGAAAGACAACTGTAGGATCATGTTTTCTACTGATCTGAGGAAAGGTCACTCTCTGTTCTTTACTTAGTCCTTACTAAACGGGGCTGTCTGGGTCAATAAAACAACACTAGACTGTCTGCAAGAGACTGAGCACTTTACTAACATGTTATTACACCGTAACTACGA
This sequence comes from Brycinus macrolepidotus, assembly GCA_037974445.1. Taxonomy (NCBI): domain Eukaryota; kingdom Metazoa; phylum Chordata; class Actinopteri; order Characiformes; family Alestidae; genus Brycinus; species Brycinus macrolepidotus. The sequence continues at coordinate 15,180,231 of JBBPCZ010000142.1, read as the reverse complement.
CTTTTCTTGGTTTATTTCAAGTTTTAATCCGGCTCTTTTGGAAATGATCGCATGCAGCAGGTCTGAGCTCGGCTAACTCGGCTAAGGCTAACTAGCAGCTCAACTCGCAGAAAAACACGGACTACGGGGGCTTTCTGGGCATTTATTACACATGTATTCTCATTATACGGGTCAAAGGAAGATCGTGCTTGTTAGTAAAGCTGATATTTTACCTCGTTTCGCCCTGGGAGAGTGTTTTTTGCCCGAGCTGCTGCTCCTTTCTTCCTCCAGCGCGGCTGCTATCTCTGCGCTTTCTTCCCCATTGTACCACACCAGCAATTCTTCGCCTGCTTCGATTGGCTGCGGGGAAGGGATGAAGTCGGCAACAGCCAATCACAGGAGGCCTTGTTACTTAGTGATGTGAACACACTACACAGGCCTGTCAGGCGTCTCCATATAAACTCATCCTGAGCTGCTCAAGTGACTGTCAGTGTCACTGAAACATCTCAAAATATCACAAAATCTCTCAAGTTCAGCCTCTCATCGTCCTCTGATTTAGCTGAAGCAGGAACAGGCATCATAGTAAAGCTGTGTCTTTAGTAATTCATTAACTATAAGTTATTTATTTATAGTATTTATAAGATAAGATAAGATAAGATAAGATAAACCTTTATTAGTCCCACAAGTGGGAAATTTGCATTGCTACGGTAGAAAGTGGACAGTACAAAGGTAAGAGCAGCAAAAATAACAGAATAAAAACTATACCACACAACAAAACAGTATAAAAAGTACACTATACAAATAATCTAAAAATATAAATATGGACATGTGTATTGAAATGTATGTATATATTAGCGTATTTGTGTATATCAGTGTATTTGTGTACATCATCGTGTATTTGTGTATATCAGTGTATATCATAGTGTATTTGTGTATTTCACAGTGCATTTGTGGATATCATAGTGTGTTTGTGTATATCAGTGCATTTGTGTATATCATCGTGTGTTTGTGTATATCAGGGCATTTGTGTATATCATAGTGTATTTGTGTATATCATAGTGCATTTGTGTATATCAGTGTATTGTGTTTATAATAGTGTTTTTGTGTATATCATAGTGCATTTGTGTATATCATTGTGCATTTGTGTATATCATAGTGCATTTGTGTACATCATAGCGTATTTGTGTATATCTGTGTATTTGTGTATATATAGTGCATTTGTGTATATCGTGTATTTGTGTATATCGTGTATTTGTGTATATCGTGTATTTGTGTATATCGTGTATTTGTGTATATCAGTGTATTTGTGTATATATTATAGTGTATTTGTGTATATCATCGTGTATTTGTGTATATCAGTGGATTTCACATTGAGGGTTATTTTCTACTTACATCTGTGTTGTTAGAAATTCACTTAACTGTAAGTTACTTATCTATAGTATTTACACCCAGCATTTGTGTATATAGCATACTGCATTTGTGGATATCATAGTGTGTTTGTGCATTTGTGGATATCATAGTGTATTTGTGTATATCAGTGCATTTGTGTATATCATAGTGTATTTGTGCATTTGTGGATATCATAGTGTGTTTGTGTATATCAGTGCATTTGTGTATATCATAGTGTATTTGTGTATATCATACTGCATTTGTGTATATCAGTGTATTGTGTATATCATAGTGCATTTGTGTATATCATAGTGCATTTGTGTATATCATAGTGCATTTGTGTATATCAGTGTATTGTGTACATCATAGTGTATTTGTGTACATCATAGTGTATTTGTGTACATCATAGTGTATTTGTGTATATATAGTGCACTTGTGTATATCGTGTATTTGTGTATATCGTGTATTTGTGTATATCAGTGTATTTGTGTATATATTATAGTGTATTTGTGTATATCATCGTGTATTTGTGTATATCAGTGGATTTCACATTGAGGGTTATTTTCTACTTACATCTGTGTTGTTAGAAATTCACTTAACTGTAAGTTACTTATCTATAGTATTTACACCCAGCATTTGTGTATATAGCATATGCATTTCATATTGAGTTTTTTCTACAGATTTTTTTTTAATTTATATAGACTATATGTCATAGTGTTCTTGTCTCTGTGTCTCTGAGTGTCTTTGCAATCATAACATTAGCAGTTTCCTCTGGGATCAATAAAGCTTTCTGATTTTGATTCTTAAATGAATGTGAAATACTTTCTTGAGGAGTATAGTAGTACACTTGTTGTGTGTGGTGGGATGTTAATCTTTTTCCTCCTGCTGTTTTCCTCAAACACAAAAGTCTGTGTCATCAAGTGAAATGCATTGTAAGCAGGGAAGGAAAATACTATGTGATGGTACTTTGTTCTTTAAGTATTTTTTGGACAATTTGTACTTCACTATAATTTTGGGGCAGCTGGTGGCCTAGTGGTTAGGAAGTTGCCCCTGTGATCAGAAGGTCATGGGTTCGAATCCCAGAACCACTAGTGGCACCACTGAGGTACCCTTGAGCAAGGTACAGTCTCCACACACTGCTTCCCGGGTCTCCCCATTGGTGGCAGCCCACTGCTTCACTTGATGAATGGGTTAAATGCAGAGAAAGAATTTCATTGTTCACACTGTGTGCTGTGGTGTGCTGTGTTCACGCGAGACTATAAGGGGCCGCTTTACTTTACTTTAATTTAACCAGAATAACTACTCTTGTTCAATTTCATAGTCTCCATTAAAACCTTTAAAGTATTTACAAATCTCAGGATGGAAACTCAGCAGGGGATATCGCTGTGCAATTCACTGGTTATAGCAATATCACTACATATGCAGACAAAGTTCATCCTAGAGTTTAAGTGTGTTTGAACATTTAAGAGTTTGACGAAAAGGTATAAGAGAAGGTTGAATCGTTAGTCTGGCCTATGTAGTACATAATCACTGAGTGCATTTCCTTTAAAAACATGAATTTTACCAAATATTACGTTTATGCACATAAGTACACTATATGGACAAAAGTATTGGGACACACCTGTTTTTCAGGGTTTGGGCTAGACCCCTTATTTCCAGTGAAGGGCAATCTTAATGCTTCAGCATACCAAGACATTTTGGACAACGTCATGCTTCCAACTTTGTGGACACAGTTTGAGGAAGAACCTTTTCTAATCCAGCATGACTGTGCCCCAGTGCACAAAGCAAGGTCCATAAAGAAATAGTTGGATGAGTTCGGAGTGGAAGAACTTGACTGGCCAGAATGGAGCCCTGACCTCAACCCCATCTGTTATAGTTGCCAAGGGGGGACCAACTCCATTAAAGTCTATGTATTTGAATGCAATGTCATTAAAGCCCCTGTTGGTGTAATGGTCAGGCATCCCAATACTTTTGTCCATATTGTGTATGTTTAAAAGCAGTCAAGTGCTTTTACTCATGTATATGATTAGCTCCATACTGCACACAGTACCCATACTTATAAGTAAAATTTCTCTATACTTTCTCCACCCCTGATTAAGGTGGGGTCATTCAAAATTTCTTACCCTCAATACTTTGTAGTAAATAGCCCTGTTGATTTCCAGAGGAAAGAGGTTCTGCTCTTGAGATGAGCGCGCCCAGTTCACATACCGCAACCAGTTTCCCTTCATGGGGTCAGTGGCGTCTACACACATCCATCCCCGGGTTGGGAAATATACCTAAAGGTAATCAAAATGGTTTTGAATGGTTAAAAGGCAATGGCTCAGAAACTAACTGTACACAGATGAACAAAAATCTGTTTTTTCACCTTTAATTTGAAAATAAAGCACCTTGCACTGCTACTTATATGAAAGCTGTACTTGTCATTATTATTTGTTAATTGAGAAAATATGAATATAAGGTTCTTTAGCAAATGACATGCTTTCAGAAATGCACCAGTACACCATGGTGTGGGTATTACAAGAGTCTTTACCTGCAAAAGACATACACTTTTATCATTCAATACTTTATTAATGATAAGGGGAAAATGCCGTTTTGGAGGACCGAAGTTAAGTTTCAGTGTTAAGCTTATATGAAACTAGATACTATGGAATACAGTGTATGATACTTTGCCAGTGATGATATGGTGATTGCTGTTCAGCCACACAAATGTAAATCTTGCCCCTACCTGTGAGACACCCCCATGACAAATTTTGCATCTGAAGTCAAAGTTTTACAGAAAGTGTCATTTAAATGTCAGTTTCTATGCATTTTTACCAATTAAATTATTGTTATCTAGACTAAAAATGTTGGTCCATTTTAAAATTAGACTACCCTTATAAAAGGCTTAGGAATGCTTTAAAATAGTTTATTAATAATGAAATAACTACATTATTAATAAGCAGGTATAACACATATAAAAGGTCAACAAAAGGCAACAGTCGTCATAGCCAAAAGTATAATTAAGCTAGTCAGTGAAAGTCCAGTAAACAACTACGTATTTTATAAACTTTCCCTGTATAACTCGATATAAATGTTTTGATCACTACTATCCAGTGACAAAGAAATTAGATCATCTGTCCCTGAGCATTTGTAAGAGAATAAGTCATGGGGGGTTGTTTATGGGGAATATGTTTATTTTTTTATTATTGATATCGTTTGCCAGCCGAGACTTTATGAGGCTTCAAAGTGCAGCTTTCCCGCTATACCTGTGGTACTCACAGATTGCTTTTGTCTACTAAGCAGCTCTTGTCATGCAAAGATGAATGAGCATTTTCTATTTTAGCCCTCTGACATACAGAGGAAACTGGGTTGCGGGATCATGTACTGTAGGCTGTTTTCATAAGGCAAAATTAACTCCACTGCTATGTTTTTTATACACAATATGCCATAACAATACACACAAAATAACCAAAACAGTAAAACATAAGATTATTGTTGGACAGCACAGCAGGCCAGTCTAGGAGGGTCAGTGTCTCTTACTGAGACACTGACTGAATGACCAAGATCCACTGTTGAAACCTGAATACGCAAGCGTCACCCAAGTTAAGCAGCTGGTGCTGTAATGATGCATTTACACCCTACTAATACTATGAATATAAAGCTAAAAAAGAATGGAAGGAAGCAGCAACACATTCGTTTAAATGCATCAGTGGTCTTACATGGCATAACATAGCATTGAGTACTTCTGCTTCAGCTTGAATAGTGTCTGACTTCTGTTATAATACTTCTTTCCTTCATCTTGCAGCCTTAATCAGTCGTTTTAAACTGTTCCCGGAGAGGATACAGTCACCAAGCACTATTACATGACCAATAAGTGTATCAGAATATAAAAGGTTATTGCAGTTTGTCATTCACTTTTTTAGTATTATAACTTTGCTGAAAGTTATTAGTCAATGTAATGTTAGCTAGTTCTGAAGTTGTAATGCTAACATTATTAGTATATATACTAACAGGTAGAGAATGACTTTTCTGTTTGACATTTCTGAATGACGTTTTTGCTTTTATTTTTACACTCAAGAGGAAATGTACATTTCTTGACTCTACACATGCCTGTGGGTAACAACATTTGCATAAATTATTTTGTGAAGAGTTTGCCACGTTAACGCCGGCTAGCTCTAAAGTTATAATGACAGAGCTACTAGCATGTATTCCAGCAGCTAGAGAACAACTTGGTTTTGCTCTTATTTTACACTCTCAAAAGAATATTTACAATTTTTCTTGACTAATTATGATGTAACATTTGTGTGAGTGTGTGCAAATAACAACCTGATATACACCCAGCTAGAGAGAACGAAACATGTCATGATAGCAGCAGAGTGGACAAACTTTATTAAAATGAAACATATCACTGAAATGGACACACAGAGTACTGGAGTACTTATACAAGACTAGAAATACAGGAGGGGTAACAATCTACACACAGGTGAACATACTAATAAGGAGGCAAAGCGAATGCAGCAGCAATGAACAATGACAAGAAAAACACAAGATCATATGCACATGGGAACATAAACAACAAGGGACAGAGACAAGGACTATGCAAGGCAGAAGTTACAGAAGCCCACCCCCCAGTGTGCAACTTCCGAGGCACTAACAAGAACTTGTCACAAGAGCCAGCCCAGAGACTCAGAGGAGAGGCCAATAACGGCACATGGGAACCAAACAAGGGTTACACAGACAAGGGCACCAGACATGGAATAGGGTAGAGGACAGACAGCTAGATGGGAGGCTGAACCAGTGACTGGACAGGAGGCAGGACAGATGAATGAACGGGGACTGAACATTCAAAGGTGACATGTGGACCAATGACAGGACTATGACAGGTGATAATGACTGAATGGGAACATGGACTGGGACAGGAATGAAGACTGTTATGGGCAATGGTGACTGGTATAGAGACAGAGACAGAAACAGGCACATGAACTACTGGGGAAGTTATATGACTAAGGAGAACTCATTGTAGAAACACAGGAGGCATATACACCCAAGAAAAGGGCATGGGTTTGGTAGAAAAGTCGTGAACCAGCCTAGCAGGGAACTGGGGGGCCAGCCAGGAAGGAAACTAAGAGTCTGGCCCAGCATAGAACTGAGGGGTTGGTCTGGAAAAGAACTGAAGGGCCAGCCTGGTAGGGAACCTAGAGGCCAGCTTGGTAGGGAAATGAAGGGCAACCCTGCCAGGAGCCAAGTCCTGGGCAGATGGCTGGGCCTTAGACAGCTCCTGGACACTAGCCACCTCCTGGACAGCTGGTGAAACAGCAGCCACATCCTGGGCAGTTGTCCTAAGAATAGGACACAGCACTATGGGGTCAGTCAGCAGTGGGTCAGGAGACCAGGGGGCATTCATAGAGTCAGGAAACAGGGCGCTCTCTATGTCAGGAAACAGGGTGTAGATAAGATGCCCAGTGGTGAGGTAGGTGGCAGAGTGGATCCGCACACCTGCTCAACAGTGCCCTCTGAGGCACTGGGCGGAGTTTTGCATCAAGGCGCCTACAGAAGGTGGCCATCTGGAACACAAGATGGTGCTGTCGTCAGGGGCTACTCTGGGGCATCTTCCAGGAACTCCAGGCAACATAGGTGCCTCAAAGGTGCTGCCAATCTGAGAGCCTGCTTGGGATGGCCAGGGAGAGAGCCCAGATCTGAAGCGGAGGTCAGCTGAGTGGGCCACTGAGGACCTTGGGGAGCCACAACTGGAATAGGCTCAAGAGCCGGCACTGAAACACGGCACTCAGCAGATGACACTGAGCATGACACTCAAAAGACACAACCTTGACCGTGGCAATAGCCAGGAGAACTGGGAAAACAACGTGTCAACAATTCTTTCTCAAAAGCTGTCTCTGGCTATGTGGAGGATTGTTCCTTTCACTGGCCAAATTCATTCATACATTCATTCATTTTCTGTAACCACTTAATCCTTACTAGGGTCACGTTTACCCAGAGCCCATCCTGGGGTCTACGGGCGCAAGGCAGGGACTCACCCTGGGCAGGGCACCAGCCCACCGCAAGGCACACACACACCATTCACTCACACCTACAGTCAATTTAGAATCCCCAATTCACCTGACACGCATGTCTTTGGACTGTGGGAGAAACCGGAGACGCCGGAGGAAACCCACCCCACCACAAGGAGAAACTGCAAACTCCACACACACACAAGGCAAGGACCCGGATTCAAACCCCCAACCCTGGAGGTGTGAGGCAACAGTGCTACTCACTGCGCCACTGTGGGGCCCTGACCAAATTCCCCACAGCTAATTCAGCGGAGAGATGGGTTTTCAGCCTACACTAGAGTTGCAGTGTTTACCTCCAGTGAAGCCTCCTCTGAATTCTGGCCAAAGTCCTTCCATCTCGCAACCTGTTGTTTGCTAAGGAACTTAAGAATGAGAGGCTACAGCAGGTATGAAGGCGAGCCCCTCAGCCACTTGGCCTCACAATGGCTAGGTCCCAAGCTCTTTGCCGTCCCCCAGAATATTCCTCTGGATTCCTTGTCCATTTGTCAACCGGGTGGGTGGGGGTTTACGAGGTTTGTCTAGCATTCCGTTACTTTTTTTTAAATGAAGGCCACTACTGCCCCTTTTCCAGCACAGGATCAGAGAATTTCGTCAGCGTTAAACTGGCTGTGACTAGAAGAGTCCAGTGTATCTGTACTGTTTAAATCAGCAACTCCTGCTACTATTATTCTAAATGCAGTGACATGATGTTGGTCAATCTACCACTAGCTACCTAATATTACATTGGTGATTAAAAGTAATTTTACACCATGATAATTTTACTGCATAAACAACATTACAACTGTGTCAAATATATAGTAATTTACATATATTTATACTGGCATTACCCAAGCCACATTTAAACCCTCACATCACTGTTCTGAGTAGTTTTAGCCTACCTCCCACATGTAAACGTTGCTTGTCACTTGGGACCTCTTCTTCCTCTCTCCTACAAAAGGACCAAACCTCTTGCCTTTAGGAATTAGTCTAGATGCCCAGACACCTGTAGAGTCCAACATAGGAAATGAAAAATTAATACACGGTGACCAAATGTTTTTAACACCTTATTTTATAGTTTGAGGAAAAACTGAATAATTGGGATGCATGCATTATAAAGGCTTATTTGACATATTCACACACACATGCACAAATAGAAGCAATATCTTTAATCATTATGATGACTTTATTCTGAAAGGTCCAATATGTGTCTCACAAAAGTAAAAATGTGCAGGGCACAACCCAACATGGGGCGAAATGCAGCTGATGTTTATACAGTTTATACGAAAATACAGTTGAATAGATTCATATAAAACATTCTTCTGGTAAGTTTTTCGTATTCCCATAGCAATTCCATCTGCGAATGTTCACAGCAATCAGACAGATATTTCACAAGTACATATCCCCTCATATAAATTCGAAATCGCTACTTCTGTCTAACTGCTTATTCACAGGATCATCAAACATCACACTACTGGTGTTTTATTTTATTAACATGTTTCAAATTTTATCATATTTACTCTTCTACTTTATGGTAAAAAACCTGTCAGTTATTCACATAGCCTCTTTTTACTAATCATATCTGTTGCATGTCATGTGTAGTGTGTGGATTGGAAAGCTATTCATCTGATTGAAATAACAACTGGCAACTTGCCCCTCAGTTTGGGACAAGTCCCTGCTGATAGGGGCAAATTGTAACATTTCCACTCATGACACTTTAGGTGATCTGTTCCCAAATGGAAGCTGCTCGAAAATTTGTTTGTTGTGTCCTACTCTTCCCTGTACATTATTACCCTAATACCTCGCTGTAACTACAATATCCTCAGCTAAATGACTCCAAGCTATCCGTCCAATTGTAAGAACGGGAAAATCTGACTGTCAAGAGAGTCCAAAGAAAGAAAGTGCTGCCTACATCCGTGTGGTTAGAATAATTTAACCAGTCTACTTTAGCTCCCACATTCATACATAGGGGAGTTCAAGCTGAAACTAGATAAGAGAGAGATGAAGTATGAAAAAGTCTGGGGACACCTCACCTTCTGTTGAAATTTTCTGAGCAATGGTTGATTATCACTGCTACTTTTTTTGCAATTAAGCAACAAATTTTGAGAACACCTACATACATTTTTATGACAACTGACATTGCAACAAGCATACACTGCCATTACACTCTGTGTGGTGAAACTGACTAAATTAGCCTTCATAACAACTGACTCTAGAATAAACTGGAATAAACCTTTATAAATAATAATGTAGGTTTATGTCATAAAAGACTTATGTAGGTCAAGTCATGAAGCTCTATAAATGCTGCCCTTCAAATGTTACTGAATTTTCTTCTAGCAGGAAATAGTTCTTAACTAATATATTGGTTGTATTTAACTCCAACATTGCCTAGGCTTTATGTTTAAGGGTCTTCCTTGCCTAAATAATGTCCTGGCAGTTTTCTTTTCTAACCATTTTTTATTCTAAACAATTCCTTTTTGGCACAAAAGTAGTTTAAAGTGCTGATGAGTTTTGACATCATAACAAGAGGATGCAAAAATGCATAAGATTTGGCATTATTGGAAAGGTAGTACCATTTCAGATAAGTCTTTTTTCATGTATTTTTCTTTTTCTCTAAATAAGCTTAGTCTTAAAGGCTATTTCATAGTTTAGAACAGAGTTCTCAAACTGCTGGAGAGAATGGTACGACCTGCCACATCTTTACAATTTATCCCTAAATTGGTGGATAAATAGACTATATAAACAAAAGTATTGGGACACACCTCTTAATTACTGGATTCAGGGTCCGCCTCACTTCCAGTGAAGGGCAATCTTAATGCTTCAGCATACCAAGACATTTTGGACAACCCTATGCTTCCAACTTTGTGGACACAGTTTGGGGAAGAACCTTTTCTTTTCCAGCATGACTGTGCCCCAGTGAACAAAGTAAGCTCCATAAAAACATGGTTGGATGAGTTCGGTAAGGAAAAACTTGACTGGCCCGCACAGAGCCCTGACCTCAACCCCATCCAGCACCTTTGAGATGAACTGGAATGGAGATTGTGAGCCAGGCCTTCTCGTCCAACATCAGTGCCTGACCTCATAAATGCTCTACAGAATGAATGGGCACAAATTCCCACAGAAACTCCAAAATCTAGTGAAAAGCCTTCCAAGAAGAGTGGAAGCTGTAATAGCTGCAAAAGTGGGACCAACTCCATATTAAAGTCTATATATTTGAATGTAAACATCATTGAAGTCCCTGTTGGTGTAATTGTCAGGCCTCCCAATACTTTTGTCCATATAGTGTATTTCTGGTTTAAGCCACATTGACTTGCACTGCATTTGAAAAGAAGGTATCAAAGTAAAGGTACTAGTATTGATACTGAGCACTGGTCATGAAATAGTGGCTGATTTAAATGCGTAATAATTAAAAAATGGAGTTATCAAGCAAGCATTCAGTGTCATTTAATTTTCCTATTAAACACTACTAATAAAACACAAAATACTTTTAAGGAGTATGTACTTACTACTACTACTACTACTACTACTCATTAAACTATTATTGCCACTACTAGAAGTAATAGCAGTACTAGTAGTGGTTACAGAATAATTTTAATGTAATTAAATTCAATATACTTTAAAAAGAAAATGGGACATTTTTTCTCCACCTGACCCCCTTAGGAGGAGACCACTTGGCTTGTGGTTCCCAAGAAAGTTGGGTTTGAGACCCCTGGTCTAGAAAGTTACTACAAACCAACCACAACAACATGGTTTACCTATACGGTTTGGATTGACAGCAGATGGGCTCAGGCTCATGCTGTCTGGAAGCCCCCTCCACATGTGGGCTGGGATATCATCCAACGTTTCATAGGCCCCTCCAGATACAGCCATTACCACCTTGAAGAGAAGAAAATACAACCAACCACATATCCACAAAAGCAAACTGGAACAGAAATAGTACCTGCCAGCAAAGCAAGGGCACTTTATTGGCACATTTTATATATATTATGTATATTATATCGTTTAGTATATTGTTCATTGTGTCTTTACATATTGTTGTTGTTTTATACTGTTGTGCTTCAGAGACGGAATCAAATTCCTTGTATGTGCTCGCTCACATACTCGGCCGATAAACGCGATTCTGATTCTGATTCTGACATTTATAGATTGTGTCCTACCTGAAGACTTCATTCAAACTCCACAGACTCTACCTATTACATGGAATCTGTAAAAGAGAAAAGTAGAAGCTAATTGTTCATACAGTCGTACAACAACAGTTTGGTGAAATCTGGACCAACAAGGAGAATTTAACAAATAAAGCTTATATGTACAGCAGCTAGCACTGTGCAAACTTCACGCCTAAATCAACATAGTGATCCGTTTGGCTAGGGATTGAACTGCAATAAGGCAGTTTTCTGTTAATTGTAACTCATCATTCTGCAATCATACAGAGCCTTGCAATTTAGGTATGTTCTTTGTTCACTCTGTTTTTCTTTGTAATCATTGATTACTTCACTCTTAGCTAAATAATAAACTGGGTCAATGGTTTGTCTCTACACTCTCTTGATTGCTTTATAACAGCAGGAGTTAATTATTGGCAGCATTTAAGCTATAGTTGTCGATATTGCCGATGTCAGTCCTCTGCTTAGTTACTACTGTAAACTGTACAAGTTAACTAGATTAAAGACCTAACTCCCGACATTAACCAAGCATCAATTTGTTAAGATAAGATAAGATAAACCTTAATTAGTCCCACAAGTGGGAAATTTGCATTGTTCTGGCAGAAAGTGGACAGTACAAAGGTAAGAGCAACAAAAACAAAAGAAAAACAATGTATGAGCACCGTGAATATGTAAACAGGTACAAGCTTTCTTTGATCAAAAGCATTCTTTGATCAAAAAGTAAACTGCTGTCCGGTTTGATAGCTTTGGTACAGTTGACCATTAATCAAGTGAAGGTGCCAACAACCTACACAGTACACAAACTTCTCAAGGTCCGCAGTGCAAAACTAAACATAAAATATAAAACCACTCAAGTGCAGACAGGAGAGGACTGAAGAAGAAAGTACAAAACTTGAAAACACAAGAACGAACATTACAAAAGTACAGGACAGGACAGGACAGTACACATTGCAGCCGACAAAAAAAGCAGTAGTGTGAATGAATACACTATTGTGTCAGATGCACTAGGTCGACAAAAGTATTGGGACGCCTGACCATTACACCAACAGGGACTTTAATAACAATGACAATGCATTCAAATACATAGACTTTAATATGGAGTTGGTCCCCTTCTTCTCATCTATAAAAGCTTCCACTCTTCTTGGAAGGCTTTCCACAAGATTTTGGAGTTTCTGTGGGAATTTGTGCCCATTTATTCTGTAGA
>JBBPCZ010000142.1:15134422-15148966 GCA_037974445.1 Brycinus macrolepidotus | reverse complement strand
ACACACACACACACACACACACACACACACACACACACACACACACACACACACACACACACACACACACACCTCAGTCACCTCAGTCACCTCACCAATAAGCAGGCAAACTGTATGCATGATCACACATTTGCCGCAAACTGTGTTAAGTAATCCTAAACAGACTTGAGGTGTGGTTTTTGACAGTGTTTAACATACTGTTACCCATTAAAATGGACAAAACTACAAACGCAGGCTTCAATACGCTACTCTTTTTAACTATGATTTAGGTATGTAGCTTGCAAGATACTAATTATTGTACATAAGCTTCTATTACTTGTTAGTTACATTAACCTCGTAGCTCCAGTGCAAAACTAAAGGAGTAAACTTCAGACAGCAAAGATATCTTGGCTGATCAACTACACTGGCAGTATAAGGTGAAACTGAAATTGTGGAAATCTGAATATCATCTAGCTTAACAGCCCTCTAGAAGCACAGAGCCTATCCTCACATAACCAGCATAAATAATTCCCTGCCCTATAAGTCAGTGTTACCAGACGGCAAGGCAGTGACTCAGCTTGTTTTTAAGCTCAATGAGGGTAGAACACTAGGGTCACTTAGTCAATAAAATCGGCTGATATTTAAGTTCCACAGATTTATCAGTTAGAATTAATTCCATAGATGAAGCACTGATGATGTCCCTTCAATTTTTAACCACATTAAATGATATAATATTACATATTATTGAATATATTGCATATTATATTGTTGAATTTTTTTAGCTTCTTAGCTAAATTCTTAGCTTCAGTTAGGCCTTAGTTTTCCAAGTGAAATACTTCAGAAGCATTAACATATCAAAGTTAGAGTCCTTAATCCGTTTTATTCTGATACTTATGAATTGCGGCGTAATAGAAGTAAAGCATAAACTACAATATTCAGCCTGCACATTCTGTAATGCTGAAACACACAGAAACATGAAAGTAGATAAACCATGTAGTCATGATAAATGATAAAATTCATAAATAATGCACAGAATGAGAGGACAGAGCTGGCAGAGACTGGGGAAGCCTATGGCACAATGGAATATATTTCAATATGTTGTTAATATATTTCAAAATGTAAACAGAACAAATTGAAATGGTCAGAATTTCCATCTCGGTCAGTTACATCGTTTTCATATTGGTACAAAGTGTATTTGAAGAATTTGAGCAGTGGTTTTTGTTTCCATATGATACAAATACGTTTTAAGTTCATTAAGGGTTTATCCATTTTATGGTATTGTACCCGTGTCATATTTCATACTGGTAAGGGCCTATTGCACAGATACACAAACACGCCAGCCCGCCGGTCTTAAGAAGCTGCCGTCCATCACACTGTTGGCACACAAAATCTATTTCAGTGGAGTGCTTTTAGAGTCGGCTCTGGGGCCCGCGCCACCGCAATCGCCAGAGAACACTCATCGGCAGGGTGACAGAGGGGCATCTCTTATCGCCAGAGAAAGCCCATTGTCCAAGCTGGGAAAGTACAGAAAGCAATTAGCCGGCAGCCCCCCTGAATAATAATGCGAGCTCATTACCTATTATCAAAGCCAGTGAATTAGCTCAGTGTCTCCGGCATGGGGGTGTGAAATCCTCTCGCCAGCTTATTTTGCGTGTTTTAATTGCCCAAGCTTGTCTGACTAAGAGATTTCACTTTTATGCACGTTAAAAAAAAAAAAAAAAAAAAAAGGTAACAACTTTCAACTAATGAAACATAGATGATGGATTAAAGGAGAGGCACCACTCCGAAAACATTAACATGGAACGCATTTGATTTGCTGGAAAAGTAGGTTAGGTGAGAGAGGTTTCAGGGCGACTTTATCACGCACAAACCTGCGCTTGTCAAGTGCTTTTTGTACATCAGTCAATCAGATTACAAACAAAAGGTTTTAACTTCTAAAAGGCTGGAAATGCCTGCTGCGGAGCTACACTAATGCCAGATCTGCAGTGCTTTAGTGTTTCATTATGAGATGCCATTTGAGAGGGGAAACTCCTTTCTTTCAAGTAGATTTCAGTACAAATCTGTTACACACATACCTTGTGGCTTTAAAAACAACACTCAAATGGAAAGAGAGAGATCATTATTTTTGCCTAATAACATCTCATTAGTAAGGATCCATAAACACAGCAATTTCTACATTTATACTGACCAGTTGTGGTCTACATAAGGCCTATAGTCAATGCAAAAAATCAACTTAAAAATGTGTTTTTATTCTAGGGGGTGTAAAAAAAAAAAAAAATACAGTGACGCATTATAGCACAAGATTTGAGGAAAAATCTTGTCTAACCGATCTGGTACGTTAGTGTGTATATATATTTTTTTCAAGTGTTGCTGGTAATTATGCTGTAAAGTTTCCAGAGCTGCTTACTTACCCTGTTGGTTGAAGGACTGCTCAAAGACAGACTTGTAAAGGCTGCGGAACGAGGCACTGAGATCTTCGAAGTCGGAGAACAGTAGCTGCTTATCTCGCTCGGGGATGCTGTACTGGGGCTGGGGGGGCGGCTGCTGCTGCAGACTCAGTGACTGAGGTACCGACTCAGGATGACTCGTCACCTACAGAAAAATATGATACTTTTCTTTAAAAACAAAACAAAAAAAAAAAAGGTCAAACCTAAAAAAAATTAACTTAACTGAACAACAACAAAAGATGCACAGCCTTTCAAACATTCCATTATAATTCAGTGGAAAAAAAAGTAAACAAGAAAGTCTTCAATAAAATATATACGTGTATAATACAATGTGTTAAATACATGCATATATATGGATTTGTAAAGTTTCCAAAAACCCAAATACACTTCACATGAAGGCAGAAGGGGGGGAAAAATGCCAAGAAAGGACACAACATAAGCTACAATGAACGAAATCGGCCATGACACTCTTAACTCCAGCGCTGCCCACTCTGTGGCTGTGGCTGGCGGACTGGAGCTGAGATAGGAAATGACAGTCCTGACTACAGCACTCAACATCATGAACCTCAACAAACGGAGCTGGAGCTGCTCACTGTATCCCAGCACAAAGAAAACCTGCAGGAAGCCATACTGCCCTTCTCTCTTGCTCTACTCTATCCATCTTTGAAGGAGGATTCCAGCACTTTTTCTTCTTACAAATTTTTTTTTTTAAATAAAGATTAATTTCAATTTGATAAAATGAGTATTGCAACCCTTACAGCATTTGTGACTTCAGAAAAAAAGTCCAGTCACGTTTAAGTGTGTATAAATGGCAAACGTCCCACCTCTCCCTGTCTACTCTACCCTGTTAGGATACAGCCAGGTACTTAGCTTTGGTCACTGATGATGGAGTCCATGAAAGACGGTAGTGAGAGACTGAAGGACATATCTATGATATGGTTTTAAATTTCAATACACTGTTGCAAATGTACCATTCATTTTTTCTATACTATATTGAAATCTCTCCTTTATATCATACTGTTGAGTAACAAAGACAGTGTTCCACTATATGTAGAGAAAAACAGAAAACCTGATGAGTTCAAGTGCACTTAACAACACGTAATTGCTGTATTCTGTGAATAGCTATAACACATGACTATATAATGTAAATTTGAAATTACGACTACATGTTTACAGCTTTACTTACTTTTGACTGAGGAATTCATGAAAGTCTTCAAAATCTAAGTTTCTGGACACAGAATACTTATTGAGGAATTCAGCAACTTCCCACTAGCTTCAAGTCAACGAATGTATTCTTTTTCAAATGTGAAGAAACGTGGCATAATATAGTGTTCACTGGTGCGATGGTACAGACGCATCAATTAGAGATTGGGTTTAAATTCTGCTTGTTCATTCTTTAAGACTTGAAAACTGAGCTGAACTTTGAGTAAACAGAGTCAAACTGGGACTGATTAGAACAGAGTAGACCATTTTCTGGGAAAAAAAAAAAAAAAAATTCAAGTTGTGCTTACAAATCCTTGTTTTGTATTTAAGAATCTTAAACCAAACTGTCTAAGAACCAATCCACAGGTGAGCTGTAACCTATTTAAAAGCAAAATCAATGACAGAGCTTACAGCAAACAAGTGTTCCTAAAACAACACTCCCTCGTGTTTAAACTACACACTATACATACTAAGTGACAAGGAAAAATAACACATTCAACCACAACACTGTATTTTAGGATGACTAATTTGCTCTCTAAGCTCTATTACTGATTTACTCTTACACAGATAAGAAACATGCACTTTTAAAAACCCATGTTTTCTTTTATGTATCTATAGTTTAATGCAAATTTGCACATCTTGGTCATTGCTATAGATTTTTCCTGTACCTGTCCAGGGACCGCAGTTAATGAACAGCGCAATGGAGAATGAGGCATCCATACAGTTGATGCACAAAAACTCACTGATTCAAAATAATAACCCTTGTTATTCTAATTTCATACATTAGTTTATCCAGCCTTCACTGCTAGTCTATTTGAATGGAATCTGTGCCTGTGGCTCACACGTCTTTTAAGGCACTTATGAGGGACACTAAAGAGAGGCTCTCCACTGTTTCATAACTGAGGTGTTTTGCCTGCATAGTGACTCATTTAAATAGTACCCAAAGCCTCCAAATCCAGCAGTTATGGTTTAGACAAAGCTAGAGGCAGTGCCATGTCTATTTACAAACAAGAAGGTTTAAAAAAAAAAATGGCTATGCATGAGTACTTCCAGGTGCTAATAGGAAGTCTGGGAAAAAATGGAGTGTTTATATTAAGCATTACCAGGTTTATACATTATGAGAAATTACTACATAGGGCCTATAATAAGATTATGAGTTGACAATTTTTTTATTGTATGTTCAAAATGTCAGTTCATTACTTCTCTATATTTCTTTTGTTGAACAACTTGTGCCACCAGTTCACTTTTAAAATATGCTGACATTGGCTGTGTTTAACCGAGCATCTGTTTACTAACTTACAAATAAACAAACACAAAAATAACATCATTAATATCCTATATTTTAATAGTGAATTATTTTTTTTCCCTGAAGTCCATGCATGACACCTGGGTTTACGCACAAAATTTTCCAGCTTCCCTTAGAAATAGGTTGTTGTGTTACTGTTAAGACTGACATATGTTTGACTGAGCTCTGTTGGGACTGGTTGTCTGAACTGTGCCTCATTCAAAAAGCCAAATATTCCTCATAACCTCAGCATTAGGTGGAGCTAAACTGCTGGAGGCTAAATAGACATCTATGCAAACATGTTGGATTCAGGACATTAGAAAAACAACCTCCCCAAAAAAAGTCAATTCAAAGCTCTGTATACCATTTAAGATCACCAGCTGGCCCAAACATTACATGAATGAACTGATGATTCAGAACATAATCTCATTACATTATTGTACACTGATGTTAAAGACTGTTTACCATGTCGGAGAAATAAGGTTTTGTAACAGCAATTACAGTAGCTATTATTCTGTAATTATTCCATATTATTCAATTAATCGACTATTCTGTTTGGTTCCTCAGAATTTGGTTCCTCTCTTTGCCACCGTCACCACTCAAAATTCTGTCTAGGCTACAAGTGACTCACTCTCTACAATTCTTGTCTTATCTGTGAGGAAAACTGTGTGGATATGATTATTATAGACAGTTTTTGGAAAGTAACTAATAATCAACAAACTGAGAACGTTTGCAGTGTTACTTATAACTTGGTTCATGTCTAACAAGTCTTGGTTTCAGAATCAACAGCAAGTAAGGAAGGAGCAAGAGGGATTGAGATTGTGTGAGAGAAAAGGAGATAGAAAGAGAGAGCATTGTCTGGCCTGCTGCAGTGAATTCATCAGTGTATGTAGTGGATCAATGCTGGAGCCTGAAGCGTGGGGCGTGTGAGGCTTCAGGGGAACCACAACAAAGCAGGGGGCGTCTCTGGTGGGAGAACTTCAGAGGCGGCGGCTCTCTTTAGCCGGGCTCCAGCAGCATGCTCACTGCCTTTCATTCCCTTAACCCCAGCGTCAGGCTGCCCCCATGCAAGGGCCTCCACGCTCTCTGCAGTGTGTTATGTGTGTTCAGGGAGTTCACTGGGAGGAAAGCACACTCTCCACAGCACCACTGAAGGAATCTGCAGAAAAAAACTCTCAGCCAACTGCTGCGAGTCCTGCAACTTCTGCTTTAGCTGATGGTATAAATTCTGGAATACTAATGCTGGAAGGCTGCGAGTTGAGTCAAAATGTGCGTTCAGTCTGGCTGTGCAGTGTTTATCAACCCAACCCTGGTTATGTATAGTAATGTTTACTACAATTTAAGCCAGTTTTAAAATGCGATAAAGCCTCAGAACCAGGCTATCTGCCCAAAAAGTCTTGCAGCACGAGGTCTTGTTACAAGAACTTTCAGAGATGACCTTGAGAATGCAAAGACTAAATGTAGACATCTTGTGAACAAGCGTGACGTGAAACCCCTGTAAAAACAGCTGTTAGCCAGTGATGGCATTTTGTGAGCTAGCCTGATTAACTGTCATTCAAACTAGTCTTGAAGCCACAATTAGTTTTCTGAAACTGTCTGTTGTAGACAGCCTTCGTTGATGGCAACATTATTTCAATTTTATTTATATCGCGCTTTTTACAACCAACGTTGTCACAAAGCAGCTTTACAGAGTCCAGGTCCGAGCCCCCTAGTGAACAAGCCAAGAGCCGAGGAAAAACTCCCTAAAGCTGGAGGAAGAAACCTTGGGAGGAACCAAAAATCAAAACCCATCCTCCCTCTGGTCGACCCAGAAAGAGAGAGAGTGTAAAGCTTAATCACTGTTGGACAGATTGGCCATCTATGGCTAACGGAGTTGGTACAGTTAAGGGTCAGTAGAGGTAGTTTTTGTTGGAAGAGTAGCTGAGAGTCTCTAGTCGAAAATAACAGGAACAACAATCTCTGTTGGAGATTTGAGCAGCAAATTAGCATGTAAATTTTAGCCCATTCAAAAATGGATGTTATTAACTTGTGACTCACAGAATCACATAATAATATAAAGTATAATAATAAAAGATAATGATAATGATAAAGCTCGCCAAGGAATGTTCTCCCCAACCACGTACACGCACATACAAATTTCTCAGCCTTGTTTGAATATCATTAGAACAAGCTAGCAAATTTTGCTTGTTTCTCAACATTTTTATAGGTGCTCATGGTGCAGATGTATTTTAATAGTCTGTATATGAATGGAATGGATTTATGTAAACTGTGAATGTGTTTCATGCCGCGAGCGCAGCCACATCGCTGCATATCAATAGAATCAATTAGATTAGTACTGCAGAAATGACAGTACACATTTCAACACCTTTGCTAAACAAGTATGGTTGACAGAATCTGTAAATGATTTTAAAAGCTTACTCAATGCTCTGAATTATAAGTATTTTCTTACAAGATATCTTTCTTACAGATATTTTTTATTACTGTATGCATCCTTCCTGTTTTATATCCTTTTACATTTCTCGGTCAGTAATGTTGTAGTCTCTATGTCTGTCCAAGAACTGGTGTTGAAAGCAAGCTGGGACAGAAATGCTTAATAATGTACACCGTCCCCTGAAAACCTAAACTAAACTCACTGAAACTCACCGGCGTGTAGCTGTGCACGCTTCCCACACTATTCAAATTGACTGAGGCCAGACTCTGGTCTGACAAGCTGTTGTTAAGGCTGCTTCTTGGGCTGTCACTACCATCCTGGTCTGGGTTGTACAACGCCACCTGAAAAGACAACACAATTAATAGCAATAATAAAATAATATGAACCAAATATAATAAACTGATCAGATTAGTATTGAGGAAGATTACAGAGATGCTAAAATCAACACATTCTAATCATGTTACATAGATGGAATATGATTATCAATAATGAAATTATTAAATAACATAACTGACCTTAAATTAAAAAGACAAGTAAATCCTCATACGTCTTATATCATTATTCATAACCTATGTTGTATTTCTAATACCTTGTAGTTTTGTTCTTAATTTTCTTTAATAAATTACCATTTAACATATTTTTGTTGTGGAACTCACATAGTTGTACTGAACCTAAATATCAACAATAAAATAATTTAATAATAGTTAGTGTTGCACCAACACTGATACATCAGGGCCGTAGGACTGTAACTGCAGAAGCTATATGTTGTCAGTGTCTGATCATTTCCCGACTGAGACAAGCAGCAGAAAAAAACCTCTCTCTGCAAAATCTCTAACCCAGTTAGAGTGTGATACAGTAGTGTGGAATTCCAGCTAAAGTTCCACCTAATCTAACCAATACACCGGCAGGCCAGAAACGACAGCATGTACATGGCTTAATTACAAAGAGGGCAGAACCCGCTAATGTTAATGCCACTTGAACTGAACAAAAGATAAGAGAGGTAAGAAAGACATAAAAAGGAACATATATTAGTCTCTTGGTGTAATAATATCATTTAGCTAAGGTTTAGTGCAGTATCCCGCTTTGACGGTCTTGACCTCACACCAAGCCAAAAAAAAAATGCGGCTTAGTAGCGGCTGCTGATAGCGCATATGAATTTAACAAAGTAATATTTACCAAATACGCACACAAAAGGGTATAAAGTATTGGGTACTAGCACTGGATATTAAAAAGTGTTCCCTAGTAATAATAACAATAATGACAACAAAAATAATAGTAATACGAAGAAGACGAAGAAGAAGAAGAAAAAGACGAAGAAGAAGACGATGACCAAGAAGACGCAGAAAACGAAGAAGAAGAGGAGGAGGAAGAAGAAGAAAAAGACGAAGAAGACGACGATGACCAAGAAGACGCAGAAAACGAAGAAGAAGAGGAGGAGGAAGAAGAAAAAGACGAAGAAGACGACGATCACGAAGAAGACGAATGTTAATACTTTTAAAGAATGATTAACAATTACTGAATTCCTTAAGGGAGATTCCAGAGGTGTTAGTGAGGAATCAACAATCCAAGTATGCTGCACAGATAACAGGGGTGGAGTGGGAAAAAAGAGGCAAACAAACAGAAACTGTCTGGCGGTTTCTGAGGTCAGGAGAGTGGAATCCTCTCTGCCTGTCACAACACTGCTGGCTGTTACATCACACATGTGGAAGGGGTGTAGGAGGGCTTCCTGTGTGTAGAACACTGAGATGACCCAAAGTCCACACAGGGGGCTTATGGTCTTGCTTAAAGGAATAGTGCCATTAAAAACAGGTCATTTTTTTAATCTCATTGATGGCTACTACTATTCATTAGTATGGTAAAATTAAAACACTGCACATTCACAGATACATATTTGAATTTTCTGGGGCAACCAGCTGAGGACTTTCCTTGTACTACTGGTATTTAATGTTTTAATATAGACTGCACTTTTGTAAATCTGCAAAACATCACCTACCAGAAAGCACATGAATGGAAAAACAACTAAAACACACTGCAGGTGAAGTCAGTTTCAACGAAGTTCAATGACATCAGACAACACTTGTGTTTTCACTGGGATTTATGAAGTCTTACACAACTTTCCTGAAGGAGAGCTACAGCTTCTTGCAGGGACATCGAATACATACATAAAATAACAGAAACTGTACCTGTAACTGAAACTGTAACAAAAAATTGCATGACAAAAAACAGCACCACAGTGAACACTGCTGAGCACTGTACTGTTTTGCTTTATGGGGTGAATATGATGCTATCGTGCCCCTTCAATTTTTCTCTTCTTTTATATTTTTTGATGAATTTGACATTCATCTGAACGCCTTGTTACATTTTGCATCTTGATCATCTCTGTTTCAGTCACTGGTTGTCCTTGTGCATTTGGTATCCGCAACTTGGTAGCTGCTGTTGGTATTTTAAAAATGGTAAACAAGAGAGTTCTGTCAATCTCCACCACAATAGTCCCTGGTCCACAAAAAGTACTTAGAGGTTTCTCCTCCATCTTTGTCCCAGGGACAAAAATCGACCTTAGTTTCTTGGGACAAAACAACCTTATAGAGTGGAAAAAGTTCCAGTGGTGGCCATGGGACTAACATTGATTTTTAGTTTGTAGTTTCTTGCCTGTCGGGTTGATAAAACAAAAGGAAGTAA
Source organism: Brycinus macrolepidotus (assembly GCA_037974445.1). Taxonomy (NCBI): domain Eukaryota; kingdom Metazoa; phylum Chordata; class Actinopteri; order Characiformes; family Alestidae; genus Brycinus; species Brycinus macrolepidotus. Next base: position 15,138,942 of record JBBPCZ010000142.1, on the reverse strand, counting down.
GGAAAAGGCGAAAACTGTGGCCATCTTGGAATACATCGATCAGTTTGTGGGTGGAGCTTCTGTGGTAGGCGTTGAGAGTCCATGGCTGTGGGTCAGGTAGATCCTGTGTTTGTCCGAGACAATAAAGAGAACCCTCTGTCAGTAAAGGTCACGGCACTGGCTGTGTCAGAACCATCAACTTGGCCAGCGTAAATTGGTTTGGGAGAGCTAACAAAAGGTCCTTGGTGCTACTGAGACTGTGACCTTTCCATCCAAAGAAAGAATACAGTATATAGAGCAGCAAAGAAAAAATAAATTCTCCACTTCAAATAGCAATCCCAATTATCATTTGAAATGCTTTACTGCAAATATGTACTGCTTGGAGAGGGGGAGTAAATAAGGCATTGGAGGGATGATATGTAAATGAACATAATGAGATCCTGAGAGAATAGCCTTACATTGAGCTTCCTGTGGTAGAAAAGGATGAATGGAATTGCAACAATGCTAGCTGCGCTCACGTCACAAGGCTACATGTCTTGGCAGCCCCAGTCTGGTGCTAAAACCACTTAGCAAGGCTCAGAGACAAACTCGGCACAGTGTACGACACAGCATACTTTTTTTTTTTTCCCTTTCTTTTTTGGAAGAGTGTGCAGGAGCAATGGATCAGTGTGTTAGCGCTCCAACATGGACAGCATGCTAGAATGCAGCTTAATTCCATTAGCAACAGAAAGGCAGTGTAGGCCACGACTTTTCTGGTCTTTTTTTTTTTTGCCTCGGGCCGTCAGATGGCAGACGGAGAGGGAAATGTAAAGATACATGGGGACAACAAGGGGGGGGGAAAAAATAAAATAATAGTCACGTCATAGTCTCTTAGAGTATTATCATTCAGGCAGAATGAATGCCTCCCAATCCTATTATTCATCTCACATCAAAAGGAGAAGCATAATAGATCCGAGCTGCATCTGCATGGAGGGGGAGGATATCATGGCCTGATTTGCATACTACAACCTTTTTTTAAACAGCTCAGTGTGGGCCGGGCTCCAATGATATAGAGCCACTAACCCATGGAGCCTCCGAGGACAAGGGCACAGACACGTTGAAAAATTTAATCGTGCAGAAAACGGTCACAATTACAATCAAAGCCGGGCACGTCACCGTATAAATGTTATGTGTAATTAAGTCATAAAAGAAGCTTTTAGCCTTAAGCCATGGCCAACCACAGTCTATTTTTACTCCCTCTACCCATAAAGCGTGAGTTTTTTCATCAAAAAAAAAAAAAAAAAAAAAGAAAGAAAGAAAAAGAAAGACTCTTCACTGTGGTTAGCCCGACACCCCAAAAGCAGACGCCTACACGCTGCAGCAGGGCACGGCACGCACTCAGACGGAAAGGAGACGCGGGGCGAGAAAGGAAGGGGCGAACAAATCCACAACAAATACTCCTGGGTGTTTGCTGGTGGAACAGGAGTGCTAGGCCTATATTTAGCCATGAATTAAAGTCAAAAGCCAGCGGTGTCTTTTACACAGGAAGACTAATCTGCAGCATGAGACGTGGATTATGAAATCAAAGAGAAATCCACCCAGGTGCATTAGACAATGGCACGTACTGTAGAGAAGATTCTCCCTGACTGGGATTTAAAGATGATGGCAAAACAGAAGGGTATGGCTGGGAAGGAGGGAAAAAAAATGACGGCAGATTTTTCAGTTTCGATCTGCAAGTTTTCCTCCAGTTTTGGTGCCAGAAAATTATTTCAGATCTTTCTTTGCTTTTCTTGCCTAATAAGACAGCTTATGGTTAATGACCTGTTTTAAGAGCAATGCTAACAATCTCTTGCAACACTTCCCTGCTCCCTTCCTTCAGGGTTTGTTAGCAACAGCAAGACAGAATTCATAAAACTAGCCAGAAAGCTACAAGTAGAAGCTACAAAACTGGTGACTAATCAGAAGTATATGAGCTAACATCACTAAGAAAGTTTTGTCCCTAGTTTATGATAACATTACAGTTCATCATTTAAATCTGACGCCACCATAAACCTTTTCCAGGGTTAAGCTGGTGAAAAAGCATTCATTCTGTCTTATAAATGTAATAAAAAAAAAAAAAACACTGACACAGAAAACAGTATTTCCATAGTTGATTATTAATTTTATACACACATTTTTCATATATATATATATATATATAAAACATATTTTTAAAAGAAAAAAAATATATAAATATATGTTATCTATTTATGATGATCACAGTCTAAATGTGGCCTGTAAATGTGGAGTTGTAACAAAAACATTTGTAATAATGAATATTTATTTATAAAGAGTAACTTCAGCATACAATATAATCATCATTGTATTTTTACTCAATTTAAGTTTTCACTCAAATATTTAATATAATTGAAAAAATCTTTGTTCTGACAAACTGAGGTACTGTTGAAAAAGAACTCAAATACTAATGTGGAAAAAAGCATGCACTGCTTAAATTCATGCAACTGTATTAAACCTGCCCATAATTTAGTGCTACTGTAAGAGTGCAATAGCTAATCATAAGTGATTTAATATAAAGCATAGAGATTTAGGTTATAGTTCTTTGCACTGCAACATCATTTAACCAGTTTAACAAGCAGCTCTGTGGGTGATTTTATTTATTTAGGTGAGTTGTGTGTGAACAGGTTTTTTGGACAAAATGTTTACAGAATTATTTGTACTTTAGGCTGGTTAGCCGGGTTTACGTGGCTAATTAATGTACATTATATGGACAAAAGTATTGGGATGCCTGACCAACAGGGACTTTACCAACAGGGACTTTAATGACATTGCATTCAAATACATAGACTTTAATATGGAGCTGGTCACCCCTTTGCAGCCAGAACAGCTTCCACTCTTCCTGGAAGGCTTTTCACAAGACTTTGGAGAATTTCTGTGGGAATTGGTGCTTATTCATTCTGTAGAGCATTTATTTAAGATCGCCCTTCACTGGAAGTAAGGAGTCACCTGAATTGAATAATTAAGAGGTGTGTCCCAATACTTTTGTCCATATAATGTTTTTAACACTGTGACAGGACCCTGTGTTCAATCGCTTTTTGAAAATAGCTCCTAAATACTACAAATGAACAGAACTGATATGGTTTAGAGCATTCACTCTGATAAATCACAGTATAAACTGGGTGTTCTCAGGAAATAACAGTTACTGACAGCTTCAGGATCCAACGGTTGAAGGTAAATGTGCTTAAGTGGAAGATCAAACTTGCATATGTTACGTGATCTACTTATTGAAGAAATTATTGATCATTTTGACTAATTTCTTCAGCCCTATGTTCACCACTAAGTTAATGCACTATACACGAGCTTGGTTCTGCGTTCACATGGGATCAGAGAACATTCTGACTCGCGATATGCAACAAGATTTTTCAGCAGTTTCAGTGGTGGCTCTCAACTAAAAAAAGATGCAGTCTGAATAAAGAAAGAAGGCTAAAGCTGATTAATTGCGGAGGACCTGGCAGGCAGAGTTTGAGTGTGTGCAGAATGACCGAGAGTGGCTGTGCTGAGCTGCAGAGAGCTGAGCTCTCACTGGCCTGCAGCGGCAGGCGGGAAAGCCAGAGAAAGAGGGAATTCCTGTGGCTTGGCCTGGATCAGCATAAGAGGCGTGGCCTGCTGTGTTTACAGCACTATCACTGAGAAACAACCTCTCCAAGGAGAAACGGCACTCAGATCTGTTGTTTTCCACTTTGTCTCCTGCTCATTTCACTTTTGTTCCATCACTGTGTAGAGCAAAAGGAGAGAAAGAGGAGAGACGACCAAGGAACACAGCTGGGCCTCGACATCTGAGTTAGGCCTGAAACAAACACTGTCATTAATCTTATTTTTCAGTAACTAGTATGAATTATGACATAACTTCTGAAGTATAGACCCACATGTGGACCCTAAGGGTTTAAAGGATTAAGTAGACTGTAGGCCTTTTGTGAAACACTGGAAAATTTCTTAAAGGGGGGAGAATAGCAGCCTTATATGTGAAGCTAAGAGAGAAAGACCTGTTTCAAAAAATAATATCAGGCCAGGTTTGTAACATTTCATTTTCATGTTTTCTGAGTTACCATGTGTATATTTTTAGTACTTCTAGAACACTGAAGTGCATGTCTGATAAAAAGACAGATTAAAGAGGCCCAAAAAACAACCAGGGTGTAATAACTTCAAAAACTACACAGCAACAAGTAGTGGATGTCAGTCCATAATGTCGATTTTCAGTTTTTAGTGTTAGTGCTTAAATTTACTCAAGCTTAATTACCACCTGATGGCAAGACCTACCCCATATCACATAATGCTGCAATGCTGGGGTGGTGAGGGATAGCACGTGTCCTCCGAGGCCACAAAAAGCACAACCACATCCTTTTAAACTGCCGCTAATGTGATATCATTGGACAGCTCAGCACAGGAAAGCACCAACTGTCTATTCTGTTACGTTAACCAAAATATGCCCACATTGGCTAGCACTGGCGTGCTGAGTGGGGGGGGGGGGGGGGGTGGGAAAGAGCTTCCCCCCCCGGGAAAAAAAA
>JBBPCZ010000142.1:15014402-15032484 GCA_037974445.1 Brycinus macrolepidotus | reverse complement strand
GTGTGTGTGTGTGTGTGTGTGTGTGTGTGTGTGTGTGTGTGTGTGTGTGTGTGTGTGTGTGTGTGTGTGTGCTTGCTGTCTCCCTTTGCCATCATCTCTGTGTCCAGCCTCTTGCAATGCAAAGCAATCTCATGCACATGAAAAAAGTGGTTCTCTGTTTCACCCCACAATTCCCATGTAGATGCACCTCTAACTTTTCTGGACTGTTTTTTATGTCTATTCTTAAAAGCACACCACACTTTGCTTTGTTAACCTGACAGAAATCACACTTACATTACAGAAACCAATTATTTATTTTGATTTATGTACGTTCTTTAAGAAAAAAAACACAAAATGACAAATGACTAAGAAACACTGGAGTTAACTTTCAGTTAATTCATACCATATGTAAACTGTACAACAAAATTTAAAAAATTACACAATTCTACGGAAAGGAATATTACCATTTATGTGACACACTGTATATTGATTAAACTGAAAATCTGTGTCACAGTGTGACCCCGATATTGGTATACCAGTAAAGACAACATAACACCCGGCACTAATATCTACAGAAAAGTCTGAATGCCTTCAGACACCAGGTGCAGCTTTCTCCAGGAGACCGGCCCAGCAGTCCAAAAGCAGCCGCTGGTAGGGTCACGGCAAGGCCTAGGATTCCAGCCGGTCTATTTACGAGGAGATGACTCAGCCAGTCCAGCCCAGCGTCAACCACTGAGGGATATGCCACAATATAGTTCCATTGATTAACAAATCTAACATCCTATCGCAAATGCAGCAATGCTTAGCGATAGATTTCAACCTTATTCCAAATGTCGTCCGCAGCCAAAAACACGTCTTTAGTTTTGCAGTGGAGCTAGAAGGCTACTGTTTGCTAACAAATAATAGAACCCTATGTGCATCAATTAGCATTGTGCAAACTGCAAGAGTAAACCACGCGCTTAAGTAATCTCAAACGGACTTCCTTGTGTGTGGTATCTAAAATCGTAAAAAATCTGCAACGATGGACTAACAAAATTCGCCCCCTATGTAAAAGCAAGCAAATTTCGTCTTATTGAGTAAACTTAGGGGTGTTGGAGGAAAAGTCATTTTTGGCCGGACCGTCGCTTTAGTAGAACTGGAAGTGACCAACTCTCCACAGCAGTACAGTCGAGGCGGGATGAGTCAGCCCCTCCTCCACTCGGCACACAGGGAGCGCGCTCAGTCCAAAGGAAATATGACTCATTTGAGTAACATGAGGCATTCTTCAGAAATCTCTACAGAGCGCTTGTTTGTTAAGTGAAGAGCAGACTGTGAATGCAGCGCTGTAAGAGTCCAAAAGTGAGAGAGAGAGAGGGAGAGAGAGAGAGAGAGACAGAGAGAGAGAGAGAAGGAGAGGGAGAGGGAGAGAGAGAAGAAGAAGAAGAAAAGAGAGACAGGCTGTGGGGGGCGGAGGGGTTTATGGGTAAGGGGAGTCATCACTCAGAGTGTCAGTTTTGTCTTTGTAGAGCTGCAGCTCCACAGAGGGTTTCCTTGGCTGCATTCTGGGGTTTTCTGAATCACACTCACAGAATCATAGCCCTTGAGAAAAATGTTTAAAACAATTTACTCGGTTGAAAATAAATATCTTCTTCAGACCTGTTGTGCAATGCAGGCAAGGGTCACACAATCTATTGTTTGTTATTCATTATCACAATGCTGGACTAGACATTATTTTATTAGCAGAATGCTGCAATATGCAAACGAGCCCTCAAAACCAATCAGAATATTTTGTGTTGTGAGCTCCTGACCAATCAGTGAAAATATACATATACATATATATATATATATATATACACACACACACACACACACACACACATATATATACACATACACACACATATATACATATACATATATACACATATATACACACACTAATTGGATGCAACAAGCACCTACTGTTGCTGTCACTGGATTTCAGTAATGAAAACTCGATACTGCGATCACTCTGAAAATCATGTGATTTTCATGTACAAATTCATGTTCATGTGCTCATATGACGTTCCTTGAGGTTTAGTTTTTTATGTCCGGACCATTTCTATAGTTTAATTCAGTCTAAGATGTTATTGGACCATTTCTGTAGGTTAATTTGGCTTCACACAATGTCAACAGCCTTTCTGTAAATGGTGACAGATTAAAAGACATGATAATCCCCAACATGTAGCAACATAAGATCCTAGACGAACAGGGTGAGTACTTACTTTTTACATACAAGTTTAAAATTTATTGCAAGAGAATGTCTTAATGCAGACATGTGTTGCAGAGACTACTAGCATCACCACACTGATGCGACTGTATGCATCTAAGGGTTAAATCAAAATGCTTTAAAGGAGATTACAAAGTATCGAGATACATATCATGCCAAAACATGTCTGAAGGTTAGGTCTTTAGTTTTTTAAAGGAGCTAGAAGGCTACTGCTGCCAACCCAACACTTAAAAGAATCTTTATGCCCACCAATTAGCACTGGGCAACCCACCAATCAATAGAATCCAGAATGTTTCAACGCAGAAATATGTTGCAGAGACTACTTGAATCACCACCCTGCTGTGACTGTGTGCAAAGGGTCAAATCAAAGGGCTTTAGAGGATATTTAAATATACTGAGATACATATCACGTATAGTAATAAGGCCTAGACATACAGAGCCCATACTGCTCAGCCCTGCTACACAAGTTAAACTCCTAAACGCAAAAAAGAAAAAAGAAAAAAAAAAAAACAGCCCCAGTTTCTCTGCAGCAGTTTGCATATAGTCATACAAACCCTTAAAGCCAGAGCAAAAGTCAAGATGCCTTGTTAAGCAGTTTATACATTTCCTTTTAATCAAGTGAGACCTTAATCAAGTGAGATCAACAGATTAAAAATCACCTTGTATGTTGAGTCTACAATAGTTAAACTTCATTAAAAAACAAAACTGAAAAGATCCTAACATATTTACTACTACTAAACATAACAGGTTAACAGTTACTGTACACTTGTAAAATCCTCTAAAATTTGCAGCAAAAAACCCCCAAAATAATTAGATGTACTGAATTGCGGTGCGTAATATAACCGCTGCAGAAATTGAATGAATAAGCAGCAATCGGCGGGGTCCAAGCAGAATGTGAGAACTGGCCCAAGAGCGTGAGGTTAAATGATTTTACAGGTGCTTTGACAAGTCTGAAACTTTACTGCACAAAATACTGACTAGTGAAGTGCTAGACTTTCGCATGTTATTCACTAGGTGGGGCTACTTGGGCCTTGTGCCTCATAGAAGCCGGCTTAGAAATGTCATTATTTTTGGTGAAACACTTGCTGAGCTATTGCCTAACAAGTGTTTTGTGCCATCCCCACTTTAGGGGGCGGTAGCGTAAAGGGACATGCCCACCTAGAGACACAAATCTCTTATTTAGTATCAGCAATGTGGGGTTACAAAAGTTTCAAGTGGATTGGTGAAGTCTAAGCATATGATATCATAACAATAACTTTTTCTCTATGCTAGCCTTCTGCTAGCCTTCTTTGTTCTGAATAATCCGCTTGCTTCGAGCCAATTAAGTTTGTTAATCAAGGGTTTCGTATTAAACTTCCTCTGTTTGACTTTCGTAAGCTAAAGCACAAACCACTGAGACACTTACCAAAATTCTAAGAGAACAGAGGGAATGGGACCGAAATTGCTCTGTGCAGAGCACAGATAATTGACCATCTTTAGCGGGTTATTAGAGCTGGGTCTCTTAAGACATGTATTTTCAACTACAGCTGAGTGTGCACTAAGCTAAAGTAATTAAAATGGATATCAAATGGTATTAGGAGAGCTTGATTATCATTACTTAAGCTGTGTAAGCTTAGCAAAATCCTTTCGCTGCACACAGCCAGCAAGTCTGAACTGAATATGGAGCCTATTGCTGTCTATATCTGGGAGAGAATTTTTAGCGGATGGCCGTGATCTTCCATTCCAGGGACTGAAAGATAAGGGGCATTTCATAGAAAACAATTTTATTGGGTTTTTTTTTTTGTTGGCTTTTTTAAAATAAAGGGTAATACTAGGGATGACAAAATGTTGGTATTTCCGAATGAGTATGCCATGACCGCTTTCAAAGTCACCCAAAATTTGCGTTTCACAATTAGCCATAGCTCAGAGTGTTTGCTACTGCAGTTCAAAACGTATCCAGTAGGTGGCAACAATGTATTAACAGTCAGGCTGAAGCCCAGCTGCAGCATGTTAACAAAAAGTTAAAAATGTAGAAATATTGTTTTATTAATCACAGGGTCTACAGGGTGTGGATGATTTTTTTAATGTATTCAACTAAGCCAGCTTAAACGTACTTATTTAAATTTTTTCCATGTGTATACAGCTTGGATAAGGAATTTTGAAAATTCGACTAATCGTGACAAAAGTAACAATAAATATAATTTATTTTACAATAACGTTTTCTGGTAGACCCTCGGACAGTTTCCATTTGTACCAATGCAGAGTGGCAACAAAACCTTAGGCCTTTTTATAGTAACGATTTTTTTTTCTTAAGCCAAACAAAGATTAATTGATCAAAAATGTATCTCCACTTTCTTGCAACCAAATTTGGATTCTAATAGTAGTAAGACAATAGTTTAGTCACATTTACTGCCACACATTGGAGACATGATCTCACTAAACTCATTAATGATTAAATGAATTATGAATGCACTCTTTTATATACATCTGGGTATGTTGCAATCCCATTTTGCAATAATGCCCCAAACCTGTTTCAGGAGGGATTAGCCCAGACTTGATTTAATGTTTTCTAATGCTACTAGTTTATGTCAAATTATTTTAGAAAAGTTTGACATTGCAAAATCTCCTGATTGAGCTAAGGAATTGAGATTAGTATTTTGTCCAAACATACAGAACAGGAAGACCACCTAGTCTGCAACAACCAAGCCATTACAAGCTGTAACTGTAACCAATGAAAAACAGAAACTGAAAAGCTATGACATTTCTGAAAATGAAAGATTCTTTGTTTCGGTAAAAATATTTGTTATTTGATTACTTTGAAACATTCAGCAACAACTATTTACATGAATATATGTTGGAATTCTTTTTCAACCCAATCCAGTGATCAGTAGAAACTGGCGAGGCTTATGATACCCGTACAAAGAGTCGCCAAAAATATTACATTTAGACCCAAGGGTCAAACTTCCAAAATTTATAACTAAAAAAAGCATTTGAAGGTCCCATGAATTTAAAAGAAGCTTAAACTTCTGGAAGGTTTTATGTGAGTTGTTATGGAAAATGTAAAAAAAAAAAATAATAATAATAAAAGACTTCATTACAAAGCGTACACAATAATGTTAACAGCCACATAATGGCTTAAGGTCAGTTCCTTTGTATGCTTGGAGCTCCAGGGTGAAGTAGAACCTCCAACGGCTCCACACACACAGCCCTTGGATGCTTGGAGTTTCAGCCGTCACTGATTTCTTCCAACATTTTTTTTTTAACAGCCATCTTTTTCAGCAATGTCTCTCTGAATTCCATCTTCAAGTACTGATTGTGATGCCATTTTCCTAATTTAGTCTGCCACAGTCACTCACAGAGCTATCTGCTGCTGTGTGTGGAAATGAAACAAAGCCAGAGCACAGATCAGAGCCCAGAACAATCATGTTTTCACAAAAGAAGGGGAAAAAACATCAAATTCCACTTATCCAATCAGTGTCAATCATTACTGATAAATCAATCCACGATACCAGCCCTACATGTGCAGTAACTGTCCTTTATATTTACAGAGCTTTACTGATGAACTGTGCTACAGTTTAACCTACCATTTTTGTGGCTTGTAAATAAAGGATTAAAGTTTCAAGTTTCAAAACATACCATTCATACCCCACATGCAAACTCTGCGATAAATACATCCCTCTTTAGATTAACTGTTTCTGTATGTCACAAAAAAACAACATATTTACATATTTTCACAGTCTAAAAAAAAAAAAATCTAAAAATTGGTAACTTTACAGGAGAAGGTAAACTGCTTTTAAATATTTATCGAATTAATGGCAATTAATACTGAGATATTTCTGTTAATACACAGCATAAAAAGTATTTTCAAGTTAAGTAAAAAATTAAAAACAAAAAAATGGTTTCAATAGTGACAATATCTCTACCTATTCAGGCAACAATGTTTTAGCGCCAACCATCACACTGAGGTTTAAATGAAGGAACAAAAACATAATGCAGCCAATCACAACACAGGTCATTTACAGTCTTAAAGGAACAGTAACAGCAAAAACAATGCTAGTGGATTAGAAGAGGCTGGAAAACAGTTATGTCAAACATTTATCTATCAGTTATCAATGCACAAAAATAAAATGCAAGAAAATATATCAATAAACTAAACACGCCCTTTAAGAATACGGAATCTTTATAACTGTTCAAATGTTTTAGAACCAATGGAAACATATATAAATACATTTCTGTTAGAGTGAAAAATCTTTGCTTCTTTGTCGCGTCACTGCTGATACAGAAGGCTTCGTTCAGCCCTACATAGTTAGATGTAAAGAAGAAAAAAAATTTCCAGCAGTCAAACTGAAAGCAATGTCAGTACAATACGGTGTATCCCCAAAGCTTTCTGGGAATGGCTGTGGTGTAGCGTGTCATGCAGAGTCAAAGTGGTAACGTGGTCTGGCTAACGAAAGTGAGCGCCAGGTCACACTACACACCAAAACCACACAACGAACAGCTTTAACTTCAGCTTTAGATCTCAAGGCTAGGTTAACAAACGAAACTTGACAGTTTAGACTCTACCAGAGTTAGAAATAACCAGGCAAAAACAGAAATAATTCAACATTTTTTACCCATGTACTGGGGCAAAAAATGAGAAACTGTCACTGTATACTATATGGTTAATCTAGCAAGTAATCTAACAATCTGATAAGATTTATTTATTTATTTATTTATTTTTTAACAATCAAACAGCAAAAACGGGTTAGTGTCCACCTCCCACACAGGGGTTGAAAATACCTAAGTCAGCTTTTTTCAACACAGACAAGCATTTGATGCATTTAACAGACACTCAAGCTGTATATTCTTTACTTTGTCTGATGCAACTTTACAGTAAATCCTTCAGTAAAGTCTAACTCTGACTATTTCTTGTCTTTCAGTGACAGCATCTTGAGTGCTAATAGTACAACTTGGGGGGGAAATATTCAGTCAGCCAAAAATAATCTTCTGAAGACTTCCTATTTATCATTCAAAGTGCACACAAATAACTAAAACTAACTGAAGTAACAACCTTAAATTGTCTTCAAAACACTGAGTGTAATTAAAGTGTAACAACTCAATGCATATAAAAATGTTTCACCACGAGCCATTTTGCATTTCTTTTCCCAATAAGGCAAACAAAATTGAATTTCTACACTGACTGATCTGCTATTTAGTCTTCTGAACTGTTGAATACGTTGTTCATGTTTCAACTGGGATACATATGCAAATAATTCCTAGTTACATGCTAATAAGTTGTTGCTGATGTTTCAGGTCCTGAATGCTTCATCTGAGATGAAATACATAAACGTACACTCTAAAGTGACCAAGTAACCTAATGCTAACTACTCCAAGCAGTAAAGCTGCCTGAAATTTGCATTAGTCTACGCAAGTATATTCCGTTTTTCCTCTAATCTCCCGACTGACTAGACGTCACTGGAACCACAACACTCTGATAAATATTTTTTAATTCTGCAACCTCTTTTCTGAGCTAGTGATTTACCAATGAGAAAGCCGAGTATGCAAATAATGTAGTTAGTTTTAGCTCTTTTAATCAAAGAAATTGTGCACTTAAATCTGGTTCTAAAAACAGATCTATGCATGTGTGTACATATATACAGACATTCAAGTAATTCATTAACATTATTTTCCCATTTCTATCACTGACATCTAGTAAGAGCAACAGTGACAGCAAGTTTCAACCTAGGATTGTACATATGTACAGTCAAGAGCTGCCCATGAGCATTATTAAAATGGTGAGGTTAAGGTTTTACATCATTTTTTGGCAATTTTGAGAATACAGAACCATAAAAAAAACTAAACTAAAACAATATCCATGTTAGATGTCCATGTTTCAAAATGGTCTTTTGCTCATTTGCCTTCTATTTCTTTCGATGATTAGTAGAACAAATATCGATAGACATGTATCTACCCTACAGCTTTTAACACCCATTAATACTGTGTATCAGTAGGGATATTTGAATAATATGTAAAACTGATACGTGTGTAAAACTAGGTTTTAGTGCACCCATATACGCTTCCTCTTATAGCTTGCCCATATATGTTCTTACAACATATAGTTAAGTACTCAGCATGTTACAAATCTTCAACAAAAAAAAAGGCAATAGAATCATATAAGAGTTCAGACAGCTCAATAATGTTGTATAGTGGAGACTCAAATTTCCAGCCCCCCCAGCAATTAGCAAAGCGAGAGCTCCAAAACATAATCGTTACTGAAGTAGTTGGGTTCCGATATCAGCACGGGGTTGTTCGGTGCAAGGAGAAGTTTGCGAAGCTGTGATGCAGTCCAACATCTGACAAAGTTCTTAGCACATGGAGAGACTGTTGGATTCGTGGCAGTGTATTTCGGCATGAATAAAAAATGAAAGTATAGTGCTCCCCTTCCCAAGGGGAGGGTGGTGGGGATGGTGAAAAACTGAACCAATGCTGCATTCCTACATTCACCCATATCTGGCGAGGGGCTCTTTAAAAATTCATTAATTTACAGCAAAAATAGATTAAAGCACCCAGCTGAGCAAAACTCAAAATTTGGCTCCTGAATAACATTAATAATAAAACAGCTGCCCAAAAGCCCAGGAGGTTTCGCCTGAAGAAACTGTGTTGGCTCGGTTTCACCTACAGCACCTTGAGCATAATTTATTTTTAATAATTACTAAAATAACACTTTAAACACGATGATTCTAAAAAAAAAAAAAAATTGTAATATATATAATATATATATTATATGACAACCAGCATAAAAATCAATTTTCCTTCTGCGAACACTTCTTTCTAATCGCGCTCTGGCCATATCAGTCTTCTGCTGAATGTTACTGATCTGACGGCAGTCTGGCAGACTGAAAGGCCGTTTGCTGGAGGCCCAAAAAACTGCCTAGAAGTGCAATTAGTCTTTTGCAAGCCAGTTCTAAATGAGGTTCGCTTAAGTGCAATTATCCTCTCTGATCTTTCACATAGAGAGACTTCTCTTACACAGAAAAGTGGGCTCGCACAATGTGACTTCAAACGAGACTCAAATTGGAATCAGGGAAGCATTTCCAGGAGACGAATGGGTTCATAGCTCATCTGCATGCTAGTGATGCGCAGCATTGCTAATGAAGACTGAGCTATTCCAGTCCCCTTCACTCAAGCACAACTTAATACTGGGATTAAAGTCCATGTTCAAACTTCCTATCCATTCTTCAAATATTTCCAACTAAGGCATGCTTAGAATTGAGACTGGTTGTGAAATGCTGTAGACGCCATCAGATACACTGAAATAACAAATTAGAACATCTATTTTTAAATTGTTATTCTAAGAAAAATTAGTCTTATATTTGCAATAGGACTTTGATGAAAACAACAAAAAGAAATGCAATTCTATTTTAACCTTATGTATTATAACATAGCGCAAAATGAAAACTCATACAAATGTGTATGTATTGTTACACCCTTACTCTAAGATACTAAAAGAATTCCATATTGTGATTATATTGCGACTGCAATGTGCACAGCAATATATTACAAAGCCAACAGTGTGTTTCACACAATTAAAGCCTAAAATTATTTAAATATAATCATTTACATTTGCTGGATCATGTAAAAGTCTTGACTGATACGAATATCAGAACAGATGTGGACTACTCGAGTACTGATGTACGTCGCTCTGAATAAGAGCGTCTGCTAAAGTAACTAGTGCCATATTGCGAGGCCCTACCTCACAGTAACAGCATAAAATTTTAGGTTAGACCCATACTAGAGGTCAGTGAGGTACTTAAAAGATAAGCATCCTACAGATAAACTTTACAAACCGTCACACTGAGACGGTCACGTTTCAATAATACGTTTTTCTGAACATACGCTATACAGACAAAAGTACTGGGACACACCTGTTTTTCAGGGTTTGGGTTAGGCCCCTTACTTCCAGTGAAGGGCAATCTTAATGCTACCAAGCATCTTGGACAACGCCATGCTTCCAACTTTGTGGACCCAGTTTGGGGAAGAACCTTTTCTATTCCAGCATGACTGTGCCGCAGTGCACAAAGCAAGCTCCATAAAGACATGGTAGGATGAGTTCGGTGTGGAAGAACTTGACTAGACTGCACAGAGTCCTGACCTCAACCCCATCCAGCACCTTTGGGATGAACTGGAACGGAGATTGAGAACCAGGCCTTCTCGTCCAACATCGGTGTCTGATCTCATCAATGCTCTACAGAATGAATGGGCACAAATTCCCACAGAAACTCCAAAATCTTGTGGAAAGCCTTCCAAGAAGAGTGGAAGCTGTTATAGCTGCAAAGGGGAGAACAACTCCATATTAAAGTCTATGTATTTGAATGCAATGTCATAAAAGTCCCTGTTGATGTAACGGTCAGGCGTCCCAATACTTTTGTTCATATAGTGTCTCAAGATCCCATCACTGCCTAAAAGACTGTGCTTATTGTAAAGTAAGTGAAATAAATAATTTACATGGCACTTTCCTAAGCAAAAGCTACAAAGTACTTTACAACAAATCTAAAAAGCAACTTATTTCGAGGACATACAGCACACGACAACATAAGACCAGAAACGTTTAATAAAAATCATCTGTATTCACAGTTTTTGATAGCATTTTTTTCCAGCGTGGTCCAACTGGCTTGTTTCTGTCCGCACTTTTTAGACCTCAGAAAAAACGCAATGCAGAAGGGCTCGATCTCAACCGTCACGCTCACGACCCTGAGATGAGCGCACGCCTGCCTGCCTCGGAGTTGGAAAGTTTTCCACTTTTGTGGTCGTGACGCGAGGACAGCACTGGCGTCAGTCAATGAAACTGCCGCTCTTGCTGAGGGGAAAATCAAGGAATGCCTCATCCTCAACTCACGACTCTCTGTTTTCAATATTTATTTTTATTCCTATTTTGATTTTCTTATTTTTGTGTTTCAAATAGTGCCTGTGATCTGCGCTGGATGAGCTCTAGCTGTGCTACCATTGCGATCACCACATTTACCACAAAATCTTCGGATGAAAATATGTGCTAGAGAAGAACAGGCGGGAGCGATATGTTTATATGCACAGCTAAATGATCCAGTCTGGAGACACAACGTTTAAGGTTGCTAAGAAAGCAATTATATGATACATTACTACAGACTGTTACACACCACTGGAAATATAAAGTGTGATAAGGCAAGAAGGCAAAGTAATCATATTAGCTGATTAACAGCAGAATTGTCAAAGCGTTAAAAGATGTGTTGGTTTTCATGATACGACAAAAACTTGTTTCCAAATAACAACTGTATAGACAAGTGAGTCACATTTTGAAACTTAAACAAAAACACTCATTGAAAAGGTCCCATATTCTACGTTACTGTGCCTTTAAGACTGATGTATGTCTTTATGGACCTTGCTTTGTGCACTGGGGCACAGTCATGCTGGAATAGAAAAGGTTCTTCTCCAAACCGTGTCCACAAAGCTGGAAGCATGACGTTGTCCAAAATGTCTTGGTATGCTGAAGCATTAAGACCGCCCTTCACTGGACGTAAAGGGGCCACCTGAATTCAATAATTAAGAGGTGTCCCAATATTTTTGTCCATTTAGTGCATTTTACCTCATTTGTAGGCTTACATAATTAAATATTTATGTATCGCCACTAGCAGATGTCTTCATGAACAATACTGGGCATCAGCACACAAATCCCACACTGTTGCATCCCGAGCAGTAAATCAGCTGAAATGGTGAAAGTGGTGTCTCAAATTAATAATTTATACAGTGCACTTCTACACAATGCTCTCACACGAACAGATCTGCATCACAGCACCACTTAAAACAACAATTATCATTTTTTCCAAAAATGTGCAGCCCTATCAATTAGGCTGGATAATCACAAAAAGGTGCAATTAACACATTTCATAGTGTATCAAAAATAATGTAAAATCAAGCTCTAATGAGCCACAGAAAGCTGTCACTGCACTGACTTATCACATACAGGCCAATTTCCACAGTCTTCCAGGAGCAGCTTGGAGATAAACACTCAGCACAGGCCTCCTGTTACTACCCAGGTTGGTAAATTTGTTTAAAGGGTTAACAGGGATCATAAAATGGACATCATATAGCAATTACACTGCTTCATATTGTGACTGGTGCAACAGAACAATAGCCACAGCCAGCAAAACATACTTTGTGCGCAGGGTCACCTGTAAATATCACCATTACTTGAACAAAAGTAAACACTATGGCTGGTGCACTTTGTGTTTCAGAGATCATTTCATTTCAAGGTTTTCATTTCAAAGGGCTATAGAGGACATTTATTTTTTATCTATTTGAAGTATTACATATTTATTTTTTCCAAAATTTGCACAGTCACGCTATTTTTACAATGATTCAGTGCTCTACAGTAAACATTTTCAGAGTATCATGGGTAGCATCAGTACCTCTAAAACAACAAACAAACTGCATGCATCTTAAAACAGACAATTACAGAGAGCCTGTAAACAACAACAATAAGAACCATGATTGGCTGTCAGCCCATTACGCCATTATCTTATTTTTATTCGTTTGGTTTTCACATACGGTTCGATTTTCCCTCCTGTTCCATCTTACAACCTGTGAAACTGTAAAACTGTGAAGAAATGTTTTCAAATACTAAATAAATCTGACATTTTAGGCAACAACGGCCAACTTTGTTCCAAATACTGTTATCGATCTCCCTGACTAACACAATTTTATAACAGAATCAGCCCTGAAAAATAAAAAAAGGTATATCGGTTGACCCCTAGTAGCTCCCTGACGGGTGATAGGTGAATAAGGGGAAGCGATGCTTTAAGCTAGCCTGGAGCCCATTTACCAACAGGGGTCTGATAACTCCATCTCACGGACGGCCATTTGAATAATCACTTCAACAAGGGGAAAAATTAAAAAGCCTTCGAGTGAGACAGGGCCAGGGAGAGGGCCACGGCTGAATCACAAATAAGCTATTGGTATGCGAAAGGTAAGGGGAGGCTGTCTCTTGGTCTTCCACGTCAGTCCGCCAAATCCATGCACACCTCGCCGTTAATTCAGGGCCGTTATCGCACACTCTGAACGCTGCAAGCTGCTTTCAGTGTCTCAGTCATTAGTATCAGTACATACTTTAAACTGACGTTTACAACATGAACACAAAATATCTAACTCAAGCTGAATTAATTGTTAAAAAAAAAAAAGGCATTAAATTTCATTTACAGGTGAGAAGATGCTAAAACACCAACACCGCCGTTACCTACATCAAATACTCCATTTAAAGGTCAAAATAATCCCAAAATAACCAAAAAGGAGCAGAAAAAGACTAGCATAAACATCATTCTTAGGAAGCAATTTCTGTCACACATAACATTCAATACATCGAGGAAGTGAACCAATAATTCATCAAAATGTTTTTGATGTCAAACATTGCGACACATCTAGGGCTATCACAAGCACTCGATTAAATCTGATTACTCATTTAAAAAAAGTCATAAATTAACAGTTATCTGCTTAATGATGAATGTGAAATGATTAGTTGGAGTGCCTGATGATATGCATATCTGAAATATTTTAAACTGTCCTCCTTCTCGCTGACAGGTGGACACACCCATTACATGCCAATGCATTTGTTCGTTACTGTTCAGTTAAGTCTATTTTTGTTGTTTATCCTTTTTAAAACTCAAAAAATCTCCCCAATGAGTCATTTACTCCATAATATTGACAGCAACAGTCCCAAACATGCAACACTGGACTTATGTCGTTGTTTTATCAGATTTAGGTAGTTTAATCTGATTTTATCATATCATAGTGGAGAGAATTTAATCATCTTAAAAATTGGAAGACTCTGTCGACTTAATTCGTCGTCTTCGCCATTAAAAAGGTCAAACAAAATATCTACTTGCTGAAACTACACCAAAAACGACAAACAGAAAACGGGAGACTAGGTTTAGTACAACTTAGGCGAATCTATGTTCCTGCACAAGGACAGCTGGAGAAAGCTTTAACTTTCTTGAAGCAAGATCATTAATCAAGTCGGTGAAAAAGATGGTTTAGAATAGAAAAAAAAGAAATGGTTTAGTGCTGAAACCTAAGATAAACACTGTACTCACTGTATATCACCTGACAATCCTCATCAACATTAAGCACACTGTGCACAGAGAGCCAAAAAGACACCATGATGAAGCATCAAAAGGAAGAGACTGAAGAGGATCTCGCTATACGATGCCAGCCCATCTGGTGTCTAGCCTATGGCACCGTTTAGCAGAGACGGAGTAAAGTGAGAGGAATGCAAAATGCCAGCAGTTTCCAGGTAAGTTTTTAGCGGCAAAGCGGCAGGATGCGAGCTGGAAACCCTTCGGGCATGAGGGATGCCAGACTGTAACAAAAACCTTCACAACATCCTGACACGGGAATGATTACCACACACTGCAACAAACGCCTTACAGCTTCCACTCTGTCACATTTAACACACAACACAGCCAGGAGATCAGACGGAGAAAAGATGAGTAAAGAAAACTCACTGCCCATTGCAGGCCTTAGTGCTGAAAGCAAAACAGTCCCCTGTTAAAACGACAACATAAAATATCTAACTCAGGCTGAATTAAGACCATGGGTGTTTAAAAATATCAGTAAATATCATTTACAGAGAAGATGCTAAAACATACAAAAGAAGATGCTAAAACAACAACAGTGCCCATTACAGGTCTTAAATCTACATCACATACTCCATTTAAAGGTCAAAATAAAGCCAAAATGACTAAAAAGGTGGAAACAAGACCAGCATAAACTTCTTAAGAAGAGATTTCAGTCATGTCAAGTGTGATCAATGTAAAGAATGTGACATAAAAGCATAATACTTTTGACTTTTGGAGAAAACCAAACAGTTACAATTCAACAGAGCTATTATGAGACATTTAGTTACCACAACCACAGGACACAAACAAAATTAAATGATTGGCTGAAATTTCTCTTTTTTTTTTTTTTTTTACACATATGAAGCCAAAAAAAACAGTCTTTTTTTTTAAACTGTGCTAAAGCACCCAGACCTCAATACAAAAAGTCAGCGGTTTCAAAGAGGGACTACCAGGCATGTTCTGACAAGCAAATGACGGTTCAATCATTTTCTGTTTTCTGAGAGTCTACAACCTGAAGACAAACAGGTCTGGCGCTAACTGGAATACTTAACAGGCAACGCTGAATCTCTTTACTGATGGACGAGGCAGAATCTTACAGATACTTCAAATATTACAGCCTTTATACAGAGACGGTTCCTGGCTGTGGATCCTTAAAAACATTAAAGTCATTAAGATCATAAATCTTGCGAGGGAATATCCTGCGAGGGGAACTCCCGTCACTGTCTGTTTTACTTTTCTTGACAGACAGTGAGCTCTTCACAGCAGACAGGCACGTACAGTAAGAGATGTCTCAGCAAAAGCGCAGTAAAACTGAGAGAGATTAGTCAAAGGTGAACTGAACATGTGCACTCATATGCACCGGCAAAGTGTAGAGAGCAGCCAGTCAGCAGTTAACACATGCTTGAGGGGCATGGCCCAACCCACTACACACCACTAACACATAAAAACATCACATTCAGGAAGACACTTCCAATACACAACACAATATCACAACTAGAACAGTGACACATGTAGAACAAGTTCACCAGCGGCATCACAGAACAGTTATATCAGTAACATAGAGATATTTGGTCCAAATTAAATTATTTTCAGGCCCATTTCTATTCCATTCAGGAAGACACTTCCCACATATAATACAATATCACAACTAGAGTAGTATCACAGAAAAGTAACTCATCAGTGGCATCACAGAACTGTTATATCAGTAAGAAAGAGAGATATCTGGTCCAAATGATTTATTTACAGACTTGATCTTAGCCATCAAGTTATTTTGCACTAACAGAGAACCACCAACCCAGCAATCTGCAAACCCTAAGCCAGCTCAGACACACTTGTGTCATTTTCCCACCTGTAAAAGCAAAACTCTGAGCTTTGGTCAAGATCTTTCACTTCATCTTCTGCAAGTAAAGTTGCAAGTAGGTTGGTTTGTGACTGCTTTGTGTTAATAATACACAAAAGCACCACGTTCTTTTTGTTAGGACTGTCCTGGCTGATGCAGATTAAGTCAGTTGATCAAACTGGCTTTAAAGTGAAGCTGCTTCTTCATGACAGTCCACCTAAAGGTGAGGTTATTTCCAAAAAGAGCTGGGGGGACATGGCCTCAACCTCTAAGATGAAGCTGACTTGGCTGGAGAGAAATGTTTTGCAAGCATGTGGTTTGTAAAATTGAAAGATTAAAAAGGCATTCTGTGTCACATGCATGATTTATGAGTCCGTGAAGCCTCAGAAGGCATGAGAGTTGGAGCAGCATGCAGGACGTGGCTGCCTGGGCTCAGTCACTCTGGCAAGGCTAGGCTACGGCTATGCTAAGCTAAGCTAACGAGACTGCTTTTTCTCTGACAGCTGGCTTCTTTTCAGTCCAACTTCTCCACAACTGCAGTCTAATTTCCACGTTCCTCTATCTGCCTCTCGTCTAGCACAGAATTCGCCTCGGCGAGCTTGGGCTAAAAAGAAAAGTCACCCTCCCTGACCTCCACCCGAACTCCCCCACCCCGGCACAACCTCCCCGCCCACGCCGCCAGACTCGCCCCTTCCCCCGGCCTCAGTCTCAACTTCGCTCCGCGGCGTTAGCTTAGCAGCATTAGCTCGATGGCACTCACACTTACCCGGGGATTTTTTTTCTCTTTTTCGTTCCTTCAGCTGCGGCTGCCCTGTTTGGGAGCAAGGCAGCCTGGTTTTTAAACCGTTCCCCTCCCTTTCTTTCTCGGTTAAACTGAAAATAAGGTCCCCGGTGGTGCTCCGGGAGCGCCGTGCCGTGTGTCCGTCGTGCTGCAGGCTCCGCCGGTGTGTCCGCGGCTCCGAGCGCCTCCGCCTCCAGACCCGCTCCAGAGAGGCCCGCTCACTGACGAGTCGGCTCAACTGACTCGGCTCTCTTCAACTCACAGAGCGAACCGATTCACAGAGTGGTGAGTTCTAAATCAGAATCAGTAAACTTCACTGACTGCTTATGTCGTGACTGCACAGACACACAGAGACACAGACAAGGACAAAGTCTAAATAAATCCAAAAAAAATCTGTAGAAAAAACTCCACATGAAACACACCACGATATACAGAAATGCGCTATGATAAACACAAATGCTGGGGTATAAATACTATACATAAGTAACTTACAGTTAAGTAAATAACTAACAACACAGATGGTAGTTAGAAAAAAAACCCTCAATATGTGAAACAGCTCACCGTGAAACAGTGACAAGAACAGTATAAAATATAAAATATAAATAAATCTAATTTAAAAAATCTGTAGAAAAAAACTCAATGTGAAATACACTATGATATTTACATTTACACCCCCATATACAGACTATACACAAATGCACTGTGATACACACAAATACTGGGTATAAATAATACAGATAAATTACTTCAGTTCAGTGAATTACTAATAATACAGATGGTAGTTATTGCACATAGTAGAGATCAGTAGTGTATAAGTACTGTAAGAAATAACATAAGTATAATAATGTAAATAATATTAATAATAGAAATAATAATATAATACAACAATAAAATAACAATATAATAATATGAGTAATAACATAAGTAGTACTATTTACATGGTCAGACTATTGCACATGGTAAGATATTGCACAAAATGAGAATGTTTTAGCGAGCGATAAGAACATGGTAGACTATTGCACATCATAGGAAAATAATGCACATAGTGATACACATAAAGATAGTGATTTATCAGTGCATTAATCTAGCATCTAGAATAGAATAGAATAGAATAGAATAGAATAGAATAGAAT
>JBBPCZ010000142.1:14995105-15014302 GCA_037974445.1 Brycinus macrolepidotus | reverse complement strand
TCACTCCCACCACTCTTCTCCACCCATTCCACCACACAAATCACTCCCACCACTCTTCTCCACCCATTCCACCACACAAATCACTCCCGCCGCTCTTCTCCACCCATTCCACCACACAAATCACTCCCACCACTCTGCTCCACCCATTCCACCACACAAATCACTCCCGCCGCTCTTCTCCACCCATTCCACCACACAAATCACTCCCACCACTCTTCTCCACCCATTCCACCACACAACTCACTCCTACCACTCTTCTCCACCCATTCCACCACACAAATCACTCCTGCCACTCTTTTCCATCCGTTCCACCACACAAATCACTCCCACCACTCTTCTCCACCCATTTCATCCTACAAATCACTCCTGACACTCTTCTCCACCCATTCCACCTCACAAATCACTCCCACCACTCTTCTCCACCCATTCCACCCCACAAATCACTCCTGCCATTCATCTCCACCCATTTCACCTCACAAATCACTCCCGCCGCTCTTCTCCACCCATTCCACCACACAAATCTCTCCTGCCGCTCTTCTCCACCCATTCCACCACACAACTCACTCCTGCCACTCTTCTCCACCCATTCCACCACACAACTCACTCCTGACACTCTTCTCCACCCATTCCATCCTGCCTGCACTCTCTTTTTCACCTCTCGTTCACACTTTCCGGTACTCTGGACTGTTGACCCCAAGTATTTAAGTATTTGAACTCCTGCACCTTCACCAGCTCTACTCCCTGCCTCCTCACCATTCCACTGTCCTCCCTCTCATTCATGCACAGGTATTCTATCTTAGTCCTGCTGACCTTCACTCCTCTCCTTTCCAGAGCATATCTCCATCTCTCCAGGGTCTCCTCAATTCTCTTATCTCTACTCTCACTACAGGCTTAAAAACATACATTTATCAAAGCATCTCAAAATCTCTATTCATCACAGATAACGCACAAAAAATTCCTTACAAACTTAGCAAAACAGACACTCCAGCAAATAAATTGCACCAATAACATTTCTGCTAACCTGTCACTCAAAACGAGTTGCAGAACAGAAAGCTCATAAGAGAGGGAAGAATAATAAAAAGACTTGGAAAATGTAGTTCTAATATTACAATAAACTTCTATAAACAGCCTGGAGGAAATTTTCATCACTCGTAAACTCATTACTTGAGAGTATCTTATGCAGGCCATTCTCTGCTGTTAGCATTGGGAATGAACCAAAATGATCCAAACTTGTCCAAAAACTCTCTTTAAGCAATCCTATCCTGAATGAATGTTCGCAATAAGATGACCATTATTATGTGCAGTAGTCTTACCATGTGAATATCCCTTCTATTCTATTCTGTTCTATACTAGATGCTACATTACTGCAATTTTTACCGGGTTTAAATCACTATCATTAGTGATTAGAGTATCACTATGCGCATTATTATTTTTGCTATAATGTGCAATATTCTACCATGTACAGTCCTGTGCAATGTTCTTATCGGGTGCTAAAACATTATAATTATGTGCAATATCTTATTATGTGCAATAGTCTTACCATGTGAATATAACTACTTATGTCAATATTACTTATATACTACTGATCTCTACTACGTGCAGTAACATACTCCTAACCACCATCTGTCATTAGTAATTCACTTAACAGTAAGTTACAGATCTATAGTGTTTTTACCCAGTATTTGTGTATATAGAATAATGTATTTCATATTGCGGTTTTTACTACAGATTTTAGGTTTATTTAGACTTTAAATTTTATATTGTTCTTGTCTTTGTGTCTCGATGCAGTCATAACATAAGCTTATTCCTCCAGGATCAAGAAAATGTTCCGATTCGAATTCTGTATGTTGGTGGAATAAATCCTGCAGATTTAAACATCATACCTTCTTGCTCGAACCATGTCGTCCTCGGGTCTTTATAACAGAGACTGTCTTGCTCAGAAAAAGAGGTAAATGAACTGGTGCTAGGATTTAAAATTTGATCTAGATCCCAACATCTAGATCTACGAGTTCTCCAACACGTGTTTACACACGACTAACTGATTCCTTCCCGTACAGAACTCACTCTTCAAAATTAAAGTCCTCGAGTCACGAGGACTGCAAAGACCTCTCATACAGACTTCATAGATGACAATGAATAAATTGATTTGAATAAATACGTTATAATTATTTAAAAATCCGTATGATTGAATTGTTTGTAGAACGGTAAAAATAGCTGATGTGTAAGGTAAAATATAAGGTATATGGAGGTTGATGGTCAGGCAGAAGGTGTATTTTAAAAAGCAGTCACTAGAGGACGCAGTTCTGCACTGCAGAGGCTGAATCTAACAAAGGTTCTCTTCAGTTATTTTATTTTAAGCGAGCACATCACTTCAGTCCTCAGGTCTTTGCACTGGCTCCCAGTTCAGCACAGAATGACTTTCAAAGCAGCTGTTGGCCTAGTGGTTAGAGAGTTGCCCCTGCAATCAGAAGGTCGTGGGTTCGAAGCTTTTCTATTCCAGCATGACTCAAAGCAAGTGCTCAAAGCAAGCTCCATAAAAACATGGTTGGATGAGTTTGGTGTGGAAGAACTAAACTGGCCCTCACAGAGTCCTGTTTCCTACAGAAACACTCCAAAATCTTGTGAAAAGCCTTCCAAGAAGAGTGGAAGCTGTTATAGCTGCAAAAGGGGGACCAACTCCATATTAAAGTCTCTGTATTCGAATGCAATGTCATTAAAGTCCCTGTTGGTGTAATGGTCAAGCGTCCCAATACTTTTGTCCATATGGTGTATCATAACAAATGCTGTGTAGGAAATCACTGAATGGCTAAACTGAAATATGATTTCACCCTTAAGGCAGTTTCAAGTGATTGTAATTACTGTAATTTACGTGAGATCTGGAATAAAACAGGTTTTATTAAATGGCGAGTTGACACAGGTAAAGTGAGCACACCCAGCCCCACAGCTTGTCTCCTACTCTACTCTGGGGTTTATTTTTCATAGGTTGAATTCAGCAATGTAGGTAGAGTGGGGCAAATGAGTTTCATTCTGTATTGGTGTTTGAGTGACAGGAGCCAACTAAAAGTACCTGATAATTGCAGCTATTTAAATTCCTTATTAGTATTATTAGTATTATTACGTGCCTATCCTGTGGTGGCTTAGTGGATGGGGAGTCGCCCCTCTGATCAGAAGGTCATGGGTTTGAATCCCAGGACTGCTAGTGGCACCACTGAGATACCCTTGAGCAAGGTACCGTCCCCACACACTGCTCCCCGGGCACTCCTGAGCTGACCACTGCTTCACTTGGTGAATGGGTTAAATACTGAGAAAGAATTTCACACCGTTCACACTGTGTGCTGTGATGTGTTGTGTTCAAGCATTGTAAGACCTCAACCATTTATAAAATTATCATTTTTATAACACTTTACAGAAGCTATGACAGGCACAGTGATACAGTTTAAGTAAAACTTATATTGCAGTCTAGCTTTCCACTTTTTAAAACAATTGCAAATAATGAAAAAGAGACAGTACAGTGTTTTATATTGATTGTACCCACGGGCGCCGGAACCATTATAGCAGGGGGAGGGACATGTCCCCCCCACTTTTCAAAATCATTAGTTTCGTCCCCCCCACTTTTTGTTTCCCGGACAAAAGCCTAACACAGAGCTGTAGGCGCATCCCACGACCCCCCCATCCCCTAGTGGCCGAGACGTAGAGCGATGCGCACCTCCCTAACCACCCGGCCACCAGCTGCCCCAGTTCTCTGATTTCACTACAAGTTCTCGGATTCTCGTTGAAACTTCTGTTTCTCTTTGAATCAGTTAAATCTGTTCCCTAATTTTCACTACAAGTTAGTGTGTGGAAAGCGTCTATTTGTCATACGTGAACGCACCACAGCACAGCAGTTGTGCTATATTTTACCCATTCACCAAGTGAAGCAGTGGGCAGCCAGCAACGCAGCAACCGGGGAGCAGTGTGTGGGGACAGTGCCTTGCTCAAGGGTACCTCAGTGGTGCCACTGGCAGTCCTGGGATTCGAACCCACAGGATTCTGATTATAGGGGCAGCACCCTAACCACTAAGCCAGCAGCTGCCCCAGTTCTCTGCCAGGCTCTCTGATTCACATTGCAAGTTCTCTCACTACAATGCAGATCATTCGTGATTGGCCCCACTAGAGGGCGTTGCCCGAGTGACACGCCCACCCGAGAGAGACCCGCCCCCCGGGTCTGTAGGTAGTTTGAAGCTGGATGTGATTCTTGAGGCAGCCGCTGGGGACGCTGTGCATAGTCATAAGTCTTCACTGTGTTTTTCAGGGGCGCCATCACTGCTCCGAGCTCCAGAGAGATGTTTCTGCAGGAGGAGGGAGAAGAAAACTGACCCAGAGGAGCTCTAGAACGACCCGCCGCCTGCTAGTAGAGCAAAACAAATAACCAAAAAACAAATCTAAAGATCTGTTAAGGCAGATATCTTCGGTAAGGACATGCAAAGTGCAGAAATTCAGAGTGTTTGTTCAAACTGTTAATGTTAGCTGCTCCTTGACGCCATTTGGAGATCTGAAACCTGAACAGGTCCTGTGTTAGACAGAGAAACACGGTAGAAGCTGAAAATTAGGATTTTTTTTGGGTTCACTAGAGAGACTAGAGTCTGAAGAGTATCATGTTTCCTTCGTTGCTCTGTGTTAAGTGGTAGTTTTTTTGTTCTGTGGGTAGATAGAGCTGTGGGTGAGAACTGCCTCTACGCCATTTTGTCCCCCTGGGTTGGGGACCTCTAGCTGCAGTGTGGACCTGAATGGCCTCTTCTGGGCTTATTTCTGATTTAAAACTTGTGCTTATTGGAAGCTTTTATGTGCACAGAGTTTGCCAATGCTGTTGGGTTGTATTTTGTGCTTTTCCTTCTTTCATTCTCCAGCTGTTTTGCTTTTTTCCCCCTCTGTGTTTTCTTGTTATTATTCTGGATGGCTCACCCTGCATTTGTATTGTACTGACTCTCTTCTCTGGACACTTGGTTTGTTTTTGAGGTTAAAAAAAAAACGTCTACAGCCTTACATTTATACATTTATTGTCTTACATTTTTATTCCTGCTTGATGAATAAGTGTCTGGTTTGCTGTTAAACTAGTGCTCCTGACATGTGAAGCTGAGTTAATCCTGTGTGTGACCTACATATTGTGCCAGTCCCAGACTGAGGTTTTTTTGGTGCTTGGTTGTTTATACAGCTCTGATGGGCAGTTTTAAATATTTATAGGAA
Organism: Brycinus macrolepidotus; assembly: GCA_037974445.1. Taxonomy (NCBI): domain Eukaryota; kingdom Metazoa; phylum Chordata; class Actinopteri; order Characiformes; family Alestidae; genus Brycinus; species Brycinus macrolepidotus. The sequence continues at coordinate 15,009,079 of JBBPCZ010000142.1, read as the reverse complement.
GAAAGAGCAGTCTGCTCTGCACTCAGAGTTCGTCCAAACCTTGATATTTATTTGTTTGTTTGTTTGTTTGTTTATTTATTTAAATGCTTTATTAATCCACATCATACTTGTCAGGTCTTTTTGTCTTGTGACTAGATAATTGGCTCATCATCTTTTACTGGTGCAGATTTCTATGGATTTCTATTTTGAAAGTTGTTTTTTTAGGTGTTTTGCTGTGATTTCTAATTTGGTGAGGTGAGAAGAAGCTGGTGCTGGTGGTTGGTTGTTAGTTTTCAGCTAATCCCTCCTAGAGAAAGCTTAAGTGATTTTTAAAATGTGGTTCATGTAAAATGAAACAACAGGTGATTGAACACTAACACTTTAACAGGTGATTTTTCCGTAGTAGGTGTATTTGAGTACATGTGAGTTGAACCTTATTTAGCCATGTGCCCAGTTCTATTGTAAAGATGGGTAGATGTAACCAGGAGCATTCAGATAGAAGTTCTCTTGCAATGTCCATCAAGGAACCTTTACACACTGATGTTTGTTAAATATCTTACTGATTTGTGCTACATATGCTTCATCCCAACTGTTATTGGTATCTCCCTGATTGAAAAATGTTTTGCTCTCACACATGTATGTTTATGCTGGGTTCAATATGAAATACATCATATGCATGCTTTTTACCAGTTTTAAAATAGGCTGCGGCTTTTGCAGCTAGCCAAACTTCTGGTGTGACCGATTGGTGTTCCAAACTGATTGCTGAATCTGACCACATTGCACTAAAAGCTGGACAGTGCTGGTGCTGAATGGTGTATAGATGCATACTGGGCGTTCCTGGTTACCTTGCTGTTTGCATTGATGTCTTTGCCTCCATTTATTCTTTTATTACAGTCGAGAGTTGATTTTAAATGCTTGCTGTCAAGATTGGCTTGGGTTTCATCCACAACTAGTAACGAAGCACCACTAATTATACAGGTAAGCAACTGCGTAGACTTTGGTTTAGGATTAATCTGTATGAGAGTCCAAACTGTCTTGTCTTTTTTCTTACACCTCAGCTCATGGTTTACTGGGTGAGCCATTTTTCAAGCTAGTCCAAGATTTGTTCAAGGCTACAATTGAGAATTTTAGTGTTCACTGAAATAATATTGCCTAATCTGATGCTATTGTGATCATGTTATCACACTGTAAACAAATGCCAGTATATAGGACATGTATGATATGATAACTTACATTTTTCACATGGTTTACTATTATTACCAGAATGTTAAGGAAAAAAAACACTACGTATTAGATAAATGTGGACATGTAATGTATTTTTTTTTTTCCTTAAATCAATGTGGACACATTTTGGGTATTTCAGTCCATTTAAAAAGTGTGCGCTAGCACAGCAGTTTTCGTTCATTTCTGAAATCCTGTTTTTTTTTTTTCTTCCAACAGTCTTAATGGACATCATTTGGTTTCCTCTAAATACTGTTATACACTAAATTCTTGGTTTTCTAAAATGCTGAGACATTTCATAAATTTTAGTGCCGTCTGTTGTTGTAATATGTGTTGAAAATACTTAAGTTATATATGGTGTTTTTATTAGTAAATGTAAGCACATGTCTACTGCATCCTGTAATATATTTTGACATCTGGAATGAACTGGAAGGCTAGAAATGTTTGTTCTGCTAAAATTGTTTTCTGCTACCCATCATAAACCATATTGGTAATCAGATGCAGTTGTGAGCAGCAGATCTGCTGTTTATTCTGAAGATCAATTGGGCATAAAACTTTACTATGCACTTTTGGGGCTTTTGCATTGGTTTGGCATGGCGATAAATGTGAATGTGCCCTCTTCCCTTCTGTTGACGGACTGCAGGAGTGTTAAAGGGTTATTTCTGGTTAAATCATTTATGTAGGGTATTTATGTAGCTATTCTTTGCTTTTTTTGAACAAGCAAAAATGAAATAGTATTTAGAATTAAATATCTACTATTTATCTCAGTGGGTATTTGCATCACAATTCTTGTTTTATATTCATATTAAATGTTAACTATTCCAAGCAGCTAGCCGTACATTTTATGCTTACAGTGGCTGACTTTACATATAAAATTATCAGGGGCTAATTTTCAGGTTCACCAGACATCAAAAGTCCCTACCATCTTCCTCCAGCTAATATCTATCTAATTTAACAGCGATAGGGCACACAAAATGAGATGATGCTTAAACATTTGATGAGTAGAATGAATGTTTTGTACATGGTGATGTAGACCGTGTTGATTGTATAAATGCATTGCAAAGACCAGATTCATTTGGTTAAAGTTAAACTCAGTTTCAGCTTACTGCACCCACCAAATCTTAAACATTCTCCATGCACCTGCTTATAACGAGACTTGAATAAATGGGTTCTTTTGCAGTACTTTGCCTTGCTGGACCAATATAAATGCCTAATTTAATGTTTTTGATTTTGAGTAGCCTTTTCTGAAATGTCAGGCTTAATGTTGGTTTGTCGGTGCTTGTTTACCCATTTGTTATTTAGCTGTTTTTAGTACATATTTCAAAGGGGGGAGGATTTAGTATTTTACATAGTCATGTGGCTTTCAGGTGAGTTCCAAAATTTAATGCTTAAATGCAGTTTGCAAGGAAGAAAAAGTGAAGCATGTTGATCGTCTTTGGAAAGTACTGTTAACCCACATAAGCATCACTGGTGGTGAAAACTGTATGTGGAAGAGTTACTGTTACTGATTGAGAAACAAATAATTTTATTTAATGATTTAAGCCCAGTGACTTTGAAAACCCTGTTTGTTGTTTTGCTTATCAAGAGACAAGTATATCTGTTGTGCTGTGGTCCTTATGTGATTGCTAAGATGCTATGTGTACAACCACTTCCATTTTCTCATTCTATTGCTCTGTTGTGGTTAGAGTCTTGCTTCTGTGTGACTTTGTCCTATTGATCACTCTCTTGCTCTAGCCTGACGGTCGTTGCCTTCTTTCATCTACAGGTGTGTGTTATAGCACCTCAGCATGGCTGTGGTCATCCGTTTGCAGGGTCTTCCCATTGTGGCGGGAACCATGGACATTCGTCATTTCTTCTCCGGACTGACCATCCCGGATGGTGGTGTGCATATTGTAGGGGGTGAACATGGTGAAGCTTTTATCGTGTTTGCTACTGATGAAGATGCAAGACTTGGAATGATGCGTACAGGGGGAGCAATAAAAGGTTCCAAGGTGTCACTGTTGCTCAGTAGCAAAACTGAGATGCAAAACATGATTGAGTTGAGCCGCAGGCGCTTTGAAACTGGTAGTACAGAAGGGGTTGCAGGAAATGTCAACAGGTCAGGGCCACCTAGCACTGCTGGGGGAAGTGGAAGGGGTAGCTTGGCAACCACTGCACAAGGTTTTAGTAATACCACTTCAACCACACCCACCACAGCTGTCTCAACAAATGAGCCTGTAAACAACAAAAATGCCCCGACTTTTGCCTCTACAACAATGGGTAACTTGCCTGCAAACTTCAATAATTTCAGCAGCCCAAGTCTTAATGTGGGATCTACAATGACTACTGCCATGTCTTCCTTGAGTTCTGTACCGCCACCTATACCCCCCTTGCCTACTATGCCGACCTTACCACCCATGCCACCCATGCCAGTTCCACCACCAGTTTCCACTTTACCCCCAGTCCCAGCTGTTAACCCTCTCACCTCAGTGCCTCCAGTCCCTCCCATGACACACATGCCACATATCTCTGCTATTCCTCCTTTTAATCCAGGTGTACCTCCACCTGTGGGACCTGTGACTGGTGGTCTTGCTGCCTCAGGACCACCGCTGTCTCTTGGAAACCCAAATCCAATGTTTCTTAATCCTCTGAACCCTCTAAATCCCCTCAGTCTCCAGGCTCATTTGAAATCGGCAATGGCAACCCCAGATGAGTTGTTTGTACAGCTTCAAGGCCTTCCTTTTAGTGCATCTGAAATTGAAATCAGAGACTTTTTCCATGGACTAGGGGTTGACTCTATTAGGATACTCAGAGACAATCTGGGTAGAAGTAATGGCAGGGCTTTGGTTAAGTTTTTTACACCTCAGGATTCTTTTGAATCTCTGAAACGAAACAATGGGATGATTGGTCAAAGGTATGTAGAAATATCTCCTGCTACAGAAAGACATTGGCGAGAGAGTCAGGGATCAGGTGCAGGGCATGGCAAAGTGGGTAATGACTCCGAACAGAATCGGCATCATCGTGGAAGTGCCACATCAAGTTCCCCTTCGGGTAGAGAACGTGCTAGGTCTCGCTCTCCTCACAAACAAGAATTCTGTGTATACTTAAAGGGGCTTCCATATGAAGCAGAAAACAAACAGATATTTGAGTTTTTCAAAAACCTGGACATTGTTGAAGACAGTATTTACATTGCATATGGACCCAATGGCAGGGCAACAGGAGAGGGTTTTGTTGAGTTCCGAAACGAAATGGACTACAAAACGGCTCTTGGATGCCACATGCAGTACATGGGTAGCCGATTTATACAAGTGCACCCTATCACAAAGAAAAACATGTTTGAAAAGATAGATGGAATCCGCAAAAGACTGCAGGGATCTCAGGGTGATCAGAAAGGTGGTTCTGAGGGAGGACGGGGTGCCAGAACTTGTGCTCACATCACAAATATCCCCTATAACGTGTCAAAGAAAGATGTACGCCTGTTTCTAGATGGCATTCAGTTGTTTGAGGACAGCCTCAAAGTACTGGTTGATGGCAATGGAAATGGCCTTGGCCAAGCTGTTGTGCAGTTTAAATCTGAAGAGGATGCCCTAAAAGCTGAACGATTGCACAGACAAAAGTTAAATGGCAGGGATGCCTTTGTCCACTTGGTCACATTTGAGCAGATGAAGGAGGTTGAGAGAAACCCTCCACCACAGACCAAAAGAGGACAAAAAGCCCAAGCCAATTCCCTTGCGCATGCGCATGCGCATGCACATGCACATGCACATGCACATGCACATGCTCAAGCCCAAGCCCAAGCTCAGGCCCAAGCTCAGGCCCAAGCACAAGCCCAAGCTCAAGCCCAAGCTCAAGCCCAGATCCAAGCTCAAGCACCACATGCTTTTCCTGGAATGACTGGAGAAGAGTTCAGTTTTCTTCGAAATGCTGTTGGTAGCCTTGGTAATGGCCCTCCATTTGTCAATCCGTTTGCTGCCCCGGGTAATGGACTAGCAGGTCCGCCACCTCTTCCACCATTGGGTACAGCTTTGGGTGAAGTCTCGCTTCCTGTTCCTCCACCCATGGTTGGAGGGCATTTACCAGGGCCTGTCCTGGAGCCCCCTGTATTCAGACCTGGTGGAAGCAGTGCACCTCCCACCTTTGTTAGCTCACCAGACAGCTTGAGAGGTATGTCACCTTATGATAATGGATCATCAAGGAAGGGTACAAGTCAGAATCGTAGTGGGAGCCAGGGGCGTTCGGGAGGGTCTCAGCCTGCTTTCGGACCATCCTCTGAAAATCTCAGAGGGTCATCAAATAGTGGTCCAGCTAATCCCAGGCCAACCATTGTCAAAATTCAAAATATGCCTTTTACAGTCACGGTTGACGAGATATTAGATTTCTTTTATGGATACAAGGTGTTGCCTGGCTCTGTGTGCTTGCAGTTCAGCGAAAAAGGACTACCTACAGGGGAAGCAATGGTTGCTTTTGACTCACATGATGAAGCGATGGCTGCTGTTATGGACCTCAATGATAGGCCAATTGGTGCAAGAAAAGTAAAGATCACAATGGGATGAAAAAATTAAGGTCTCTTTGACGGTGTCTTTTCACAAAACATACTGTTTTTGTTTGCGGAGCTTAGAGTGGTGTAACGGTAGATATTTTTTCTCATTTTGATACAACATACTAGTCTTGCCAGAAAAGTAGACTGGTTAGAGAAAGCCTGCATTGATTCTTTAACGCATGATTCAGTTGTTTTAAAGTGGATAGTTTTTTTTTGTGTTGTTTTTGTTTCTCTCTCTCTCATACAAGCTTTGAGGTGCTTGAAACTGAAGTCAAATCATGTGAGAGTTGGTGTTGTAGTATGTATTAAAAAACCCTAAGAATTTTGCTAAGAACACAGTGGCTTTGTATGTGTGCAAGTGTAGGCTGATTTTTGTGCTGGAGTGCCTGTACTGGCAAACATGTCTTATCTCTTGACTTTCAGTTACCATCATGTGTTGATATTCTGTACCCAAGTCAAGTTTTTTTTTTTATTATTATTTTTTTTTTTGTTGAAAATTTTGCACTTCTTTTTGTGTGCTTTATATTGTGTGTTCTCTGCTTTCTCAGATGGGGTGTACACCCAGTGCTGCTATGCATGGTGTGTTTGCCCATGTCCATATGTTTTATTACTGGTCAGCTTTTCTCCAGTGGCAGTAAGTGCATGTCAATGTTCTTGTCAATGTATGTTCCACTGCCAACATAAGGCGTATGAGAAGAAGCTTACCTGTGAGAAAGTCAAGATGTTAAACCAATGCATCATTGCAACCCCCTGCCTCCCCCCACCACCACCATCCCCACTGTAAATGCATCAACAAGATTCAGTAAATGCGGCAGTGTAACGTATTGTATATGAAAGCTTTTCATTCTTCTCTTGACTGTGCTTATTTCCTCAATGTGTGCTTTGGTGTTTTTTTTGCTATGATATACAGTAGTGTTGCTTTTTTTAAAATGTCAGCTCTACACATTTCACTTTATTTTGGTGTTGAACGTATTTGCTGTTGTACATATTTTTTCCAGCTCAACTATTTTGTCAATAAAATGACATTCCTAAAATGATTAACCTGCAAGGTATTGTATTTTTATCCTGTCTTCATTTCTCTCTTTCAGTCCACAAATGAATGAATAAAGATTTTCCCTCTTCTGACTTTCATGTTTCACATGGTTAACCACGTGTTATTTTTGGTAACAGCAACTGTCAAATATTTTTTGCTGTTTTCCCCAGCCAAAACATGTCATTGCTATATGTGCAGCTTAGCATCTTGCACAGTGCTAGCTTAGTTAATACTGGTGGTGAGTGTCACAATCTCAATACGAAAATAAGGAAGTAGCTGTTTCATTGGTGGTAAATATTTGCTTATTCTCTGGGATAAAGTGCTTAATTATTCTTTCAAATGCGGTTTGTTTTTCTGCAATAACCTATTGTGAGACTTGAACATAGTAAAATCCAGATGTGATCCCTTGTTTGCCTTAAGATAAGGTTCTGCATTCTACTAAAGGTTAAACAGGTTGTGTCAATTGAAATTACTTCTTGAGTGAAACATTTTTTGATGATGAGAACCTGCTGAGTTTCTGAAGTAATAGTTCCTGCCATCAAATTATGTTTTCCAGTTTTGGCTGATAAGAAGCTGACAGCTTGTATGAAGAAATTAAAGTTTAATTTTGTTGCCTCATTGTAGCCCTCTTTATCTTTATCCTGCTGTATATTTGGCTCTGGAGAATTATGCTGTGGATTGTATGCTATTGATGCACACCTTTCTGAGATTTTGCATGATTTGAGTCTTTGTTCATGGCTTTGGAACATGACTGGTTCTCACATACTTGATTATGGTGGAGGAAAATGAGACCTCAGTAAGATTATACATTTTATTAAGTGGAAATAAATGTAGCTACCATTTAGGATAATATTTGAAAATTGATAAAGTAACAAGCATCTAATGAATGTATTACAAATACAAACTCCGATAGAAGACTTGTGAGATTTCTGCGTGAATATTAAAGGTTAGACTGAACCAGAGCTTGATAGATAGATAGATGCTTTTATTGTCATTGTACAAGTACTATGAGATGTAGTTTGGAACACGCCAGCGAATGGACGGTTGAAAATATTTAACGGTAAGAAAAGCTTTAGGTCTGTTTATGATGGGCAATGTGAATAGAGTTATCACAATAGATTATATCATGATAGACTGTTCTGACTATATTATAGGGGAAAAACTGATTTGCTGCAAGTTATTTTATAAAACAGTTTGTACAAGACTCCTAAGTGGTGTAGGCCTTTAGACTTGCCATATTGTTGGGAGACCTGAAATCATGTTTCTAATACTGGTTTTAACAGCTACCTTAAAATCTGGCAGTCATGCCCACTTTTCAAAGCCCCAGATAAATGATATATAATGACTAGCCATATTGCCCATTCTTAGACAGAATAGTGTACTTACATTCTGTTGTGGAAAGACCTGCTTTTCCTAAAGCATCACTTATTTTCTTCTCGCTCGCTGCTTGTTGCTAGAAAAGATCCAGAAAGCATCCATAATCTAAGATGGACTGTGAGTGGTAATTTAGGAACGTCAAGATGGGAAGGTGGATTGTCATATTTGCTAAGAACTTCCAGCTTTGTTATTTTGGTGTTTTATCCTTTGCTTTTTTGACCACTTCGTGACTAAGGGCTGCTTGGTTCAAGAGAAAATATTGATGCTGAAGGTAAGTTTGTGGGTTTTTACCTGAAATCTGCTTTTTTAACACCACATGTGTATCTGAGTCTGATTCAAAAATGGGATACATGGGGTTTCTTCTAAGAAAACTTATTTTCAGCCAAATTGTTTTGTACCTTAATAAGACTGGTTTTAGTTGCATCTTTGTTTTTCTTATAGTAATCTTTGTTCTTACATATGCTGTCTAGGCACCAAGAAAACATTTTTAGGGAAGATGATTATCATCGGCTTTGTGTAGGCTGGGGCTGTAATCCACACCAGATGTGGTAGTCATTATATTATAGCTTTGAAATTGTTTGTGGTATCAAACCCAACGTTTAAGATCTTGTTGACTGCATTGTGTTTCTCATTGCTCATTTTGGCAGCATCCCAGAGCTTTAAGGCTGAACAGGAAGCTTTTAATACTCTCAGGCATTTGGCAGCATGGCTGTCCTGCTCCAGTGTTTGCGCTAATACTGAGGTTGCTGATGCTAGTTTGGAGTAAAACCTTAGTGAATACATTTAAGGTTTGCTAAGCTGTGTTGTGTTCATTAACCTACTGGCATGTTCATACTGACCTCCAAACGCCTTCTTCCTTCCAAGTTAATAGCAGTGCTTTTCATAGCTTTGTTTCAGGAACAGCATGGAAGTTTTCCTTTTCTGTGTTGTGATTGTGATTGGTCCTTCCATTAAAAGTATGTTCTTGTTTAAAGCATTCATTTGTAGGTTCTGTAGTATGATGGCCTAGTGGTTAGGGAGTTACCACTGCGATCAGATGGTTGTGGGTTTGAATCTCAGGACTGCTAGTGGCACCGCTGAGGTACCCTTGAGCAAGGTGCCGTCCCCACACACTGCTTCCTGTTGGTGGCAGCCTACTGCTTCAGTTGGTGAATGGGTTAAATGGAGAGAGAGAATTTTACATTGTTCACACTGTGTGCAGTGGTGTGTACATGCGTGACTATTAGAGGCCACTTTACTTTACTTAGCCCCTTAGCCTCGTCAGATGGACTGAGTTCACAAATTGTTTGTCCATTAGTGTTCTCGTAACAATGCCCAACAAAATAACCAAACAGCCCGACCCCAAGTATGCATCCCATAGCCTTTCAAAGTATACTTCTACCTTCACGATCATTATCAGAATGGTTTCCCTAGTCTTTAAAACATTTGCTTTTGAAACTACTGCTTGTATGAGGCAAGTGTACAGGTATAATGATTAAGAGCAATGCTTTGTGACTTATTGTATACCAGAATGGCCTTTTCAAAGTTAGGGTTAAGGTTTAGGATTTGTTAATACCCTGCTGAGGCTGCCGTATGTTATAAAATCTGTATCGCATTTGGGAAAAGATCATCAATATGCTGCTTGTTTTACCACCTAATCACACATTTGGATTATTGATTTGCGTTGAAGTGGCTGTGTTTAATTCAGTGATTATGAATACTTCAGTTTTGCCTGTTTAATGCTAAACCAAAATACTGTTGTGTTCACAAATGTGTCCCGCCCACCCTCCCCACCAACCCGCATGCACCCAGAGCATTGCGTTTGTGTTTTATGCTGTATAATGCTTCTCTGGCTGCCTGAGCTATTGCCAAAGCAGTGTTTCAAAACTGGTATTGCAGAGTCGCACAATCATCCACCCTTCCAAGCAGAGTAGGCAGATTTAGTGACATAACTAGCAAAGCGGAAGGTTCAAATGTCTGTCTTTACACTCCATGTGAGATGCTTTGATGCTTGTTTGTGATTAATGGTGCTTAGATTGTAGTTATGTTATAGTGAAGTGTTGTCTTGAAAGCAAATGCTTGTGTGTTTTTTGCAACTATTGTTTTTGTCTGTATATGCTGCCTGTAAGTAAGTTATCATGACATGTCCTCCTATAATGGAGGGAATAATGTTCTTTAGAAAAGTTGGTGGGTGCATGGCTTGATTTTTGATTAATTTAGCTGTTCTAAACTAATGCGTCTAAAAAAAAAAAAATGCGTTGTTTAGGGCTCTTAATGCTGTAGCCATTATGTCTGTAGGTTTTTTTTATTTTGGACTTCCTGTGAATATGCTTGAATTACTTGGAGGGAATAATGTTTTTTAGCAAAGATGCTGGGTGCATTGCTTGATTTTTGATTAATTTAGCTTTTTTTTTTGTTTAAGGCTCTTAAGGCTGTACCCATATATGTCTGTTGGTTATTTAGTTTGGACTTGCTGAATATATTTGAATTACTTGTCCACAAACCTCTTTGAGGTTGATCTGCCCTAATTTTAGGCCTGGTTTGGCTGCACCCATTAGAGCTAGAACAGGTTTCCACTGTAATGCAAGTGGGAGCATTAATTTTCTTAGACGTAGTGGTGTTCAGCACATATTTACTGGGTTTTTTTCCATTCAGTGCAAGTTTGGGTGATATTGTGTCTCAGTGGACCTCTGTGATGTCTGATTTTGATGCATTTTAGTCCCAATTTCAGTCTGTGGGTGTGAATGGTCGTGTGGAATGTGGCTGAGCAGCATGCTTGCTGCAAGCGTAACCCTACGCTGTAGACGGAGCGGCGTGATTGACAGGCGGCTCGTCCAATAGGAGCTTCGTATTCAGGAGAGCCTGCCGTTTGTACCGTTGCGAGACGCCTTTGATCACGCCTCCTAGTTTTTGCTTTCGAGTTTCTTCTCAGAGGGCTTTTCTCTGTTTTTGAGGGAGATATTGTAGTAAAAATCGCTCAGGTTGGTATTAAACACTTCTAGAATTGTTCATTTGGTGCTTTCTCTTCCTGTGTTTTAGCAGTCAGCGGGTTGTGCGACCACGGAAATGCGTTTTAGCTGCGTGTTGCGGTTGGAAATGTGGAAACGCTCCTTTAGCTTCTTGCTTTTGAGCTTGAAGGACATGAAACTACAAGAGTTACAGAGTTGAGGGCTGTAATGTGTATTTTAATGCTTTGCCGAGCCTTAATTTTGCCGTTTGGTGTAACGTTTAGTGCCTGAGTTTTGTAAAAACTGAGCTGGAGGGTGTGGTAGTGGCAGTGTGGGGCTGGTTGGGCGTTTACAGACCTTCCTAACTTTAACAGCCTGTGTTCAGGGCCACTTTGTACCTTGGGGCTTTCTTCTCCTTTTCTCTTTCATGCACTGACTTGGACCTGATTTTAAAGATTTTTCTTTCCCCTGGTTTAGGCTGATTGCATCTATTTAGCGCTTCAGATCTCTCTTGTTTAATTCAGTCTTAGGACTCAAACTCTTTTTTTCTTTTCCTCCCTCTTTTTTCTTTCAGATGGCGACCCAGTGTGTGACCAAAGTCGAGCTCTCCATATCCTGCAAAAACCTTCTGGATAAAGATGTGGGCTCCAAATCAGACCCCCTGTGTGTCCTCCTGCAGAGTGTGGGCGATGACAAGTGGACAGAGGTATAAGTCTGGGTACCTTTATCTTTAACTAATTATTTAACAGCTTTAACTATTTTATTTACTAATTACAACAGGTGCATTGCAATGCTTGTTCATTCATTACATTACATTACATTCATTTGGCAGATGCTTTTATCCAAAGTGACAATACGAAGAAACGCTGATTCATCTTCATTTTCCTGATTCCTAACTTTTGAAAAACAGATTTAGAAGATGCGTTCTGAGAAGAGAAAGCACGAAAGAGCATAGTAAGGCTCTGCTGTGGTGAAGACTTGTAGAGCCAGTGCTATATATATCATTATATATGATACAGACTGCTTGGGAGGATAGAACCTGACAAATTTGGTGGTCTGTGTTAATTTCCTGTGGAAGACTAATTAGGGCCAGTAAAGATGAGTGCATCTCTGCCTACCAGTTAAAGAACTAGGCTTAATCTCTGTCTGAGAAACCAACCTAAATAGTTTTAATTGCACAGTGTCATACTGATTGATATCATCGTCAGTTGTCAACTGTGGAGTGTCAAACATTCATTAAAATCACATCAGTGTATGAATTATTAATATATTTTGCATCTTTGTATTTTATTTTCTTCCTTCCTGTCTTTCTTTCTTTCTTTCTTTCTTTCTGATGTGGTTTTCTGCAGGTGGACCGCACCGAGAAAGTGAAGAACTGCCAGGATCCTGAGTTCTCTAAGAGACTGAGTATTGACTATTATTTTGAGAAGGTGCAGAAACTAAAGCTGGGCATCTACGACATTGACAACAAGTCTGCTGACCTGGGTGATGATGACTACTTGGGAGGTTTTGAGTGCACCCTTGGTCAGGTAAGAACAGTAAAAAAAAACAAAAACAAAAAAAAACATGCAAATACAAGAAAGGCAACTACAAAACAAGTAGTCACTGTTGCCATTGAAAACCATTTTAGTTGGCATTCAAGTTATACTTGGTTAATATACCAGCCACACCACCAAGAATATTCCCTATTTAAAAAAAAAAAAAAAAAAAAAAAAGTCTTGATTAGTTGCATCTCCTAAACTGTCCTTGCTTATTCTGTTAATTCTCTTTGCCCTAGATTTTAGCAAGCAAGAAGATTACTAACCCTCTTCAACTTAAGAAAGGCAAACCAGCTGGCAAAGGCACTATAACGGTATGTGTTGGTTATTTAATTACTGTTTAAAACTGTTTGAAAATAATGTGATACTTTTACTGCGGTGATGTTCAGCTACTTTGAATCAACTGCGTTTATGATTACTTTTGCAGGCCGCGCAGTCACTAAGCACACTAGGGTAATTCTCTTGTGACATTTGCATGTTTTAGTGTGGCATCTTTATCTGTAAGGCAATTAAGGCTCCTCTCTTAAGAGCAGCCTGGTGATATTGTTGACTTTCCTTCACAAATTCTTCCAATCAGGAGGGACAGTATTTGCCTATAGATGCCAATCTAAAGGCAGATACCTTGCATTGTTCACCGTCCTTTGAACAAGTGTTCAGTGTCTCTTACATTTTCCCTCATCTTCTCGTCCCAGAGTCTGTGTGCTGTGCTTGTTTTTTTTTTTTTTACTTCATTTGTAAATGTGTGTAGCATATTTTTATTTCATTTGTAAATATGTGTAGGGATGAACTGATATGAAATGTCTTGTGTGATAGTGATGACCAATAATAAACACACTTTAGCTAATATCGCCACCAGTGGCTGATATCTTCACTTTTTTGAGATGCTTAAAAACACGTCTACACTTTAGTCCATGAAGTGAGCCTCAATGACTCGTTTCACCCCAGACATGGCGCATGCCACGCCTTGCCATGCATAATCCGGCTCCTGTGTCTGCATACACACTCAGTCTAAATTCAGTGTTGTGCAATCTATGTTCACACTCAAGTTGTAGCAGCAGCATCACATTAGAACGGACTTCCAAAATGTTTATTTAATAGCTGAACAGAGTATAGATAACAGAAGGTTATATCAGCTTATCCATTACTGGAAAAACAAATGTGGACACACAGTCTTCTCTTCATCAGTGTAACGTGTGTGCGGTGTGAAACAGCAAGGCTCACTGCGTCGATTCAGGTGTAAAATCAGCATCAGTACAGATAGTGCAGCGTCTTTAGAGGTGTAGCCAAAAGAGTAGCTCACAGTTAGGGCTGGGCGATTTGGCCTAAAATCAAAATCTCGATTAATTGAACATTTTAACTCGATTACGATTAATGAACGAT
>JBBPCZ010000142.1:14940181-14950620 GCA_037974445.1 Brycinus macrolepidotus | reverse complement strand
GAATGATGTCGGTTTTTAATGCAGTGCCGCCTGAGGGATCGAAGGTCACGGGCATCCAATGTTGGTATTCGACCTTGACGCTTACGTGCAGAGATTTCTCCAGATTCTCTGAATTTTTTGTTGATATTATGGACTGTAGATGATGAAATCCCTAGATTCCTTGCAGTTGTGCGTTGAGAAACGTTGTTCTTAAACTGCTGGACTATTTGCTCACGCAGTTGTTCACAAAGTGGTGAACCTTGCCCCATCATTGCTTGTGAACGACTGAGCCTTTTGTGGATGCTCCTTTTATACCCAATCATGACAAACACCTGTTTCCAATTAACCTGTTCACCTGTGGAATGTTAAAAACAGGTGTTTTTTGAGCATTCCTCAACTTTCCCAGTCTTTTGCTGCTCCTGCCCTAGCTTTTTTGGAACGTGTTGCAGGCATCAAATTCAAAATGAGTGAAGATTTGCAAAACAACAACACAGTTTATCAGTTTGAACATTAAATATCTTGTCTTTGTAGTGTATTCAGATCATTGTATTCTGTTTTTATTTACGTTTTACACAACGTCCCAACTTCATTGGAATTGGGGTTGTATAATACAGTTTAGAATTGACTATTTACACAGAAGAGTGCTTGTTTCGGTGAGTTTTAAAAATACAGAGAACATACCCTGCCAACTTTTTAAAAAAGAATTGAGTTTAATTTTGGTGGCACAGTTGTGCAGTGGGTAGTGTTGATGCCTCACAGCAAGAAGGTAAATTGTTAAATTGTCCCTAGGTGTAAATGTGTTTGTCTGTGTTTCTGCCCTGTGATGGAGTGTTGATCTGTCCAGGGTGTTTCTCTGCCTTACACCCTGTTACCGCTGGGATAGGCTCCAGCACCTCTGCAACCCTAGTTAAGGGAAACACTTTTATTGTTCTATGTATGGAAACTAAGCTCTAAAAAGAACCCCTGTTTGAATCCACTCTTATCATGATATTGTACTATCCAAAACATTGAAATACAGTTTAGCTTTGGTCACTTAAATTGTGTGTTTCTGCCTGTGGATTATAGGAAAGTTGTGCAATATAGGATATTCCTTTTTTGTTTCACCTGCGTCTATTTGAGGCCTTTAGACCGACCCTTTGCAGCAGCTGAATCCAGAAGAAGACTAAAACCAGATTAAGATTTGAATTTGGTCTGTAGTTCATGTCACATGGATCACACATGCATTCTTAAAAACAATTAAAAAAATATTACAGTATAAATAAATTTGCCTAATAAATCTTCACTCTTGCATTTTGACTTTTGGAAGCAAATAGTAAGGTCAGTTTAAGGAAATGACCTGTGATTGTCTGGCGACCTGTCCAGAGTGTTTCTTCGAGTCTTGAGTCTTGACCAAGACTGGACTCAAGTACAGCAGCACTGTCTATGTTTACTACAACTTCTAAGGGATAGTCAAATGTGCACAGGTTTCCCCTCACCCCTAAATTACAGTCAATCAGCCAAGACGTGTTTGGGGGTTTTTCTACTTTAATTTTACACTGGACCTCCTAGGCAAAAGGAGCTGAGCAGTAATGGAAGTGTCAGATCTCGTCAGAACGCTAACCCCAGACACTGGCCGTTCTAATCACATGACTCCAATTAATGGACATAAACACCTCAGACTTCCACATTCAGATTTGGGAAGTATTGCCGTGGACAATCCCTGCATTCCGAACGTATGTTGTATCTAGTTATTTGATTTATCTGGTCTGAATTATCCTGCCTGTCTTTCTCGACTTTGATTCCTGTCTCGCCTCTTTGTTCTGTTTGCGGATTTGGTTTGCCTATATGGACTCGGACTGTCTGGATTCCACTCTTGGGCTCTTTGGTATGACGATTCAGAATTGTTTGCTTATCGGACTGCCCTTTAGTTTTGGAACTCTGCCAGTATCTGTCTTGGTCAGAACCTGACAGGAAGCTAATGCTCGTCCTGTGAATGTTGTGCTAACTGCACGCTCATTGCTGAACTATTCCTTTAAACTTCCCTTCTCAGTTGGTTTTACATTTCTACCAGACCACTTGACATCCACTAAGCCAAATGGTCTTTATCACCTTTCCTCCGTCTAACCTCCAAGACCATGAATATTATCTTTCACTAATTAATTAACAGTTAATTTGACTGATTAATAAATTCAGACTTCTGCTTTCAGACCACTTGGACTGACAGAGACAAATATTCAGTTCTGCTAATTTATTCATGCTGACATTTTACTCGTCCTCACTTTTAGAGATGGAAGGACAGCGAGATCCTTGGCTTTCAGAATGATGTTTCCATAGAAACCAGGATTTTTAAAGGAAGTTGATTTCGACAGCCAACCGAAAAGAGAACAAAGCAAACAATTTAAGTCTATTTTCAACTCATGGTGTGATGCTGCAGCCCTCTTGCTCATCTTTAGTGCTACCAAAGGCTGGTTCTTTCTTTTCTCTCAGTGTCACTGCCGATCAATACAGAATCAGGCAGCGAAGGGTGCTTAAAGTGGACATCGGAAAAAATGTCCACTTTGTAAAAAATCTTTCCTTTTGTCTTTTGCTTTTAATGCTGTACAGTTTTATAATACTGATCGCCAGATGCTTGACCATCTTGTGTTTCTTTTTGAATTACTACAAAACCTATGTAAACTGCAAGACAAAGTACTGATAATAAACTTTATTCATATTGAAGAATGTACAAATTTAAATCAGGTGAATTCAGTGCATTTTTGCTGTGAGGAGCAGGACACTTTTGTCTTTTTCAGTTTTGAAAGATTTAACTTCATTAACTCCAAATTCTCACCTTCTCTCATAGGAGTTTTGCTTTGTCATTAAAATGAATTTAAATGAATTTTCTATATTTCTGTATTTTCTATATTTCAGCATCAGATTTTCACCCAAGTCCTAAGAGTACATAGAGAGAACCCAGTTACACAAATGAGACAAAAAATATTATACTTGGCCATTAACTCTGTTCAGCCATAAGATTAAATCTGCTTGCCTAATATTGTGTGGGTTTCCCTCATGATGCCAAAACAACCCATTGAGGCCTGGACTCCACTAGACCTTTGAAGGAGTGCTATGGTATTGGCACCAAGATGTTACTTAGCATCTTAGCGAGTATTGTAAGTTGTGACGTGGAACCTCCATGGATCGGACTAGTTTGTCCAGCACATCTTACAGATGCTTGGTTGGATTGATGTCTGAGGAATTTGGAGGTCAACATTTTGAACTCTTTGTCATGTACCTCAAACCTTTCCTGAACAAGTTTTGCAGTGTGTCAGGGAGCATTATCCTGCTAAAAGAGGCCACTGCCTTTAGAGAATACTGTTGCAGTGAAGGGCTGTTCTTGATCTGCAGCAATGTTTAGGTAGATGGTACATCAAAGCAAAATCCACATGAATGCCAGGACCCAAGGTTTCCCAGCAGAAAATTGCCAAGAGTATCACACCGTCTCCACCAGCTTGCCTTCCTCCCACAGTGCATCCTGGGGCCGTCTCTTCTCCAGTTAAAAGACACACACACTTGGCTGTCCATATTACGTAAAAGAAAACATCAGACCAGGCCACCTTCTTCCATTGCTCCATGGTTCAGTTCTGATGCTCACACACCCATTGTAGGTGCTTTTTGCGGTGGACAGAGCCAGCATGAGCGCTCTGATTGATCTGCGACTACACAGCCTCATAAGCAGCAATCTGCAGTGCACTGGGTGTTCTGACCCCCTTCTATTTTACCTGTATTTCATATTCTGTGTGCCCTTGTGACCTCCTCCTGATGTAACTGCATTTGTTTTATGGATGTTTTACATTGGAGCTGTGTGTTTTAGTGCACACCGTGGTGTTATTTTGGGACTTCTGTGCGGAGGCCAGGTTGACGGAGCTGGATAGAAATACTCCATTACTCTGACTCACTGGGCTATAGTAGGCAGTTTCGAGGGAATCGTTCCTCAAAACTAGTCTTACAGCTTTGAGTCTGAGCACTAAAAATGAAAATGACAAAATGCATAGTTGTCACAGTATTAAACGAAGATAGAACAGCAAAAATGCCTTGCAGATGCAGGCATTATGCCCAGAATAGGATTAGTTTTACCTGGAGAGAATAATTTTTAATGTGGGGGGGACACACTGGTGGGGGGTCTGGAACCGGTGGGGGGAGGGGTTAGCTAGTTATTTTTCTGTCATGGTTTAGTAAACATACAGAAAAATAACTAGCTGTTTCATATCAGTTCAATACAGAACACATCTTTTATATTTCAAAGACGGAACTGTTGGCAACCCTGTTTATGGCGAAGTGATGGAAACAGTGCTGGGTGGTTAAGGCTGGGGGGGGGGACAAATGATTTTTAAAAGTCGGGGGGGAACACCCAATATAATGGCGCCGACACCCATGCTGTAATTTAAATGAACACCAACTTCCAGTGAAGTGCTGTTTGCCCAGTGATTGTTACATGAAGCCCTTTCCATAAATTTAAGCAACAGAACATGAGAGGATGTAGATCATTACAGCCATAATGTTATTTGTGATATTGCACAACCTTGAGTGTTTTATTGCTTAAGCTGCACTTGCTCAACATAATAAAGATGTAAGAGCCATAAAATGTCAAGTTCAGTTTTTTCAGTGTTCAGATTTACCTCACCGTGGTTGTTTCAGTCAGTCTGTAAATTGATTTGTGTTCTGTTAGTTTCTGGTTTGTTTAACAGTAAGTTGGTTGTTCCTCTGGCTAGAAAGTTTCTGACTAGAAACTTTACTTAGGGGCAACGACTGGTGCAGAATTTGATGCAGACTTACTGTCACACTCTTCTTTAGAATCTCACCAAAGATGTGCAATGTGAAATGTAACTTTCAAAAAGTAAAATTAAATTTTTATGTTCTTTTTTATATGAGCTAGAGTAGAAAATTACTTACAGTTAACTGCAGTGTAAAGTCAGTCTTTCCTTAGAAACCAGTACTCAGTGAAATACAGTTATTGTGAAAAAGAACACTTCTCAGCCAGTCAGATTGTGGTATCGAACGTAATTGTTATATAACATCATTTCTGAAGTGTAAAGTGTCCATTTGTCATATGTGAACACACCACAGCACAGCACACAGTGTAAACAATGTGAAATTCTTCTCTGCATTTAACCCATTCACCAACTGAAGCAGCAGGCAGCCAGGAACGCAACGCCCGGGGAGCAGTGTGTGGGGACGGTACCTTGCTCAAGGGTACCTCAGTGGTGCCACTTGCAGTCCTGAGATTCAAACCTATGACCTTTCGATTGCAGGGGCAAATCTCTAACCACCAGGCCACCAGCTCCCCATACTATTTATAATTGCACACCAATCACATTAGCCAATGTTGAACTAGCCCTGTCCATGTTCACTATTAGTCACTGTGGAACTATTTAAGCCCAGTATGCTCAATTTAAGCCCACCTCAATGTGTTTCAATGAGGAGTCCCCCTAATTACAAACTTTGATCAGTTTTCACTGTATGCTTGTGTGAAAGTGTTTGATAATAGCAGTTGTTTCTATTCTTTTACGTTACTGACTTAATATACAACTATACTTAGATAGGCCTACGTAGATTACTAACTACACACTGTTTAGAACTATTACAATATAGGCCTCAGTTTATCTGGGTCATTTGTTTTCAGTGAGTAAAATGACAACAGAAAGAAAAAACTACAGCACTTGTCTGGGGTTGGGACTTGAGCAGACCTGTTAGATCAGAAATATATTCTGACTAGAGCTCATTCATCGATGGAACACCAAATCAAAAATGCTCAGAGCAGTTTCTTATGGCTAGAATGTGGGCCTCAGCTGATACTGGCATGTTATTGGATTGAGATGCTCAAAAAGCAAATGGATTGGTTAGGGAGCCCCTGCAATCCGAAGGTTGTGGGGTCGAATCCCAGGACTGCGAGTGGCACTACTGAGGTACCCTTGAGCAAAGCACCGTCCCCACACACTGCTCCCTTGGTGCCCTGGGGTTAAATGCAGAAGTAATTTCCTCTGGGATCAATATAGTATGTAAAATTAAAAAAATAAAAATAAATAAATAACATAAACAGTCAATACTGACAACAAAGTCATAATAAATGATGAGAAGTTTCTAATAGAGAAAGGTGTGTATAATATGGTGATGTTCACCCAGCCGACAGCCTGTTACATTCCGGGAGCCCTTAATGCACCAGCACCATCTGATCAAGCTCCTTCAGACAACACTTAGAAGAGCTGACAGTGTTGAACGCTGTTATTTACTTTTCCCGGTTAACCTAGAGGGAAATAGAGAGTCTCTCCATAGACAAACTAAAATCCATTAAGTCACCTTACTAAGAAAATTATTGCATGAAATGGAATTACAATCTACACCTAGTTCATGATCAAAAATAAATGTTTTTGATGTTGAGAGGTACTGCTTTCGGTGATGGAAGAGAGAGAGAGCCAACAAGCATTAGCAAAGGGAGAGAGTTTTTTTATTCTTACCAAGTTACTGAATAAATATATTTGTTTTTAATTCTTGGAAAATAAAACATTTTTGTATTTTGTCAATAAATCATAATGCCACAGTGCCAATTAAGCCCTTAGTTCATGAAATATCTTTATTTTATATTCTAAAATATGGACAAATTAATGAATGTATTTTCAAATGAAAGATTAATCTTGCATTTTCCAAACAGATCTCCTTTATAAATCAGGTCAGTATCTGTAAAAAAAAAAAAAACCAAAAAAAAAACCTGAAAACAGATTTTGATGGGATTAATGGGCGCACTACTTCCTTACTTGGAGGTTCCATGTCACGGGGTCAGCAGTGGAGGCTTCAGACGTCACGGGAAGCTTTGTTTTGGGATCATACGTCATGTAGAATCAGAGAATCTCAAACATTTAAAAAACATAAACTTTACGGTGTTTGGATCTGTAAAAATGGCAGCGTTTAAAAGTCTGCATAACTAGATATATTTTTCTGTTTCTGATTGTAAAAAATGTGGCATGTGTGCATGACTGTGTGGGTGGGGGCGGAAGGGGTGTATGTGAAGTGTGCCTTTTTGTTGAAGAATGGTGCGAAAAGATAATAATAGTAAATAAATGAATTTTGCCTGGAACATACCTGCTTGTAAATAGTTGCACATAATTGGATTTTTAGCGTGTAGTAATATAATAATAATTTCCATAAAGATAAATAAGATAAATAAATAAAGATAAAGACAGTTGTGTCCAATTAGTTAGTCTTTTCATCATATTGGCTAGATTGTGGGGAAGAAAGGATATGAGACACTTGTACTGTACATATTCTTTAAGGTTTTAAGTATTAGAAAAGAAAGTAATACAGAAACAAGAAAAATACCTTCAGGGCTCTAAGGGTTAAATTGTGAAATATAGGATTTTGTTGGTTAACAAATTACAGTCAGTACTAGTCTGGCATTTCATTTTATTATTTCTCGTTCATAACTGAATGATTCTAAATTGTGATGAGAAAGGGATATTTGTACAGTTATGTTTTATTTTTGCTGCATTTTTATCATTTCTTGACATTAAAACAAACAAAAGAATGTCAGAAGTGCAGACTCGAACCTGATGATGCGGAATGGAAATTAAATGTAAATGTAAATGGATGTAACTAACTGTAAATAACTCCAGACAAATAATAGCTGTAGACGTCCAGTGATTAATAACATGCAAAAATGCAGGGTCCTTGTTTGCTGCTCTGCTCCATCTAATACCCCAAAGACTAGAGTGTTTACAGTGAGCTCATGGAAGGCAGGGGTTAGATAACTGGAACGGAAATCCAGAGGAAATTCTATTTCCCGTTAAGGTTATAGATAAGACTTAGGGGCGGACTTGCATAAGTGCTGGCTGTGAATCATGAGGTTGGTTTTCAGGATAGCACCATTTTCCTTTCTCGGTTGCTGAGATGCACAGTACTAGAGATGGCCTAGAGATGGACAGATCCTAAAGCAAGTATCCATGTCAGGCCAATATCAGAAGAAGATTCTGGACAGTATATTGAAGAATGAATCTAGTCCAAAATCTAGCCTGTAATAGCACACACTCTTACTTTGTGATGTGATGTTAACTGTGTTTCTTCCTGTGGGGCTGTAGAGTATGGGTGGTTTGAGAATGACGGCCTACTTTTAGATGCTCATCTTAACTGAAATTTGTCAATTAAAAATAGCTGCTATGTTAAAAATGTCATGATATGTCCAACATCAATGCCTGACCTCATAAATGCTCTACAGAGTGAATGGGCACAAATTCCCACAGAAACACTCCACAATCTTGTGGAAAGCCTTCCAAGAAGAGTGGAAGCTGTTATAGCTACAAAATGTCATTAAAGTCCCTGTTGGTGTAATGGACAGGTGTCCCAATACTTTTGTCCATATAGTGTATATTTGCCACATTGCCTACCCATATTACTACTGTCTAAGTTAGCTTATTCTGTACTCTTTTGAGATTACTTGGGGCATTCATTTATTGGTTAATTAAGTCACATTCATTTAGTGATGCACAGATCTTGTAGTAGTGGAGACTTGCTGCTTGCCTACTTATCAGTTGAAATAGATTTGAAGTGTAGCTTTATACACCATAAAAGTCTCTAATATTATAAGGCCATGCCATTTGTATCTACGCATTCGTGATTGTTTCCTCTGCGCATGCACAGTGTAGAGCTGTTTTGTCTGTACATCATGTAGGGTCTTGCTGTTTTTACATTTATTTCATTATTTTTTATGACAAACACAGAGCGAAACAACAGGTAACACAGTTTAAGTAGTTTAAGATAGGTGAGCTTGTGCAATATTGGCTGGCAGATAACGTTAGCTCATATTGATTGTTTATAGGTATTGGTGAAGAGACTGCTGATAATTGATCATTTTTATAAACATTAAAGACACTTTACCTCTTTAATTTAAATAAAATCTCCTCACAACATGACAAATTGTAGATATTCACTGTTCTCTTATTCCGTACTTGGTGCAAGGATGTTTATTTTGTTTTACTACAGATATTTTATGGGAAATGATTATGTAATTCTGGAACTATATTGAACTTTGTGATTAATTTCAGTTTACATAGACGAGTCATGTGAGAGCCTCAAAAGCCAGTTGACCTGAATCACTGAAAGGAGCCGTAATTCAGTTGCTAATACAGAGACCGTAGCCTCAGTGCTTTTATATGCGGTTGCTAAAACTTTTCATGTGCTTCTGTGTCATATTTTTCATTTAAACTGGTGTACTCATCAGTACATTGCATCCACAGTGTATTTATCTGAAGCATGATGGAGAACTCCTATTTTGATATAGTTTATATGCCTTAAATGTAATATTGCAACTGCAGGTTAAGCAGAGCTATTACGAAAAGGGTATTTACACATAGGATGACACTTGGAACGAGTATTTGGCAAGCCCTTTAAATTGCTGAAACAGGAAATCTGTGTAAAAGGACATTCCCAGTCTGAGTACTTTGCGTAACATTAACCGTGTTTGAATCAAAAGTTCCTATAATGGCTTATTGGTAGAGTAGCATGTTCAGTACTAGTTTGAAGTTTCTTTAACATAAGGTAATTTTCTAGAACAAAACATAATATAAGACCAATGTTTTTCAACACAGTAACTCATTCATTATAGGAATGGTTAGATGAAAAATATGATAACCACATAAAGTCCAGACTAAAAGCAGATTTTAAGGAGCAAAGATTTCTAATCACCGATAATGTGGACCAATATAATTTAAAATGGTCAGAAATGAAACACACTCCATTACTTTTAATTAGTGCTTTACTTACTAATTTACCAGCCACATTTAATTGAACATTTTAGCCTGCATTGCTGTACCAGAAGTGAACACATGGTGACTGGAGTACATGAAACCATTAAAGGAACACTCCAGCAAAACATCAGAAGTCAATAATCATCCAAATTCATTCATTCATTCATTTTCTGTAACCGCTTAATCCTTACTAGGGTCACGGGTACCCGGAGCCTATCCCAGGGTCTATGGGTGCAAACACTATCAATACTTCACTTTAAGACAGTATGACTTACTGTGAGCTGTGAAAATGACCAAAACTTTACCGCTAAAGCAATTTTTGACAACCCCAGGGCTGGTATTCTCAAAGCAGTCAAGAGTGACTGATCTTGAATCAGACTCCTCTGTTTTCATGAGAGTTATGCCATTTAATTGATTCTAGATCGGCACTGTTACTTCTGAGGTGGGTTGTGAAAACATCCTGTTGTCCGAAAACGCTGCCACAGCGTTCAGCAAACAGTGACAGTGAAGTTTATTTTTATGTCTCACACCACAGCCTAAACCACATGCACAAGTCTGTGCCACCATTATGAAGAGCTGCATGCAGTTTGAGACGGCTGAGAGACATTTTGAGGATGGTTTTATAGAAAAGATTGCTTCACTTGGTGAATGGGTTAAATGCAGAGAAAGAATTTCACACTGTTCACACTGTGTGCTGTGCTGTGGTGT
>JBBPCZ010000142.1:14909313-14927285 GCA_037974445.1 Brycinus macrolepidotus | reverse complement strand
GATCAGTATACTGGTGGTGCTGAATGCTGAGTGGTTGGAACTCCTTTATCTAGGCACCTTGTATCTTTAGGCACTTTACAGCCTGTCACAGTAAAACATTTATTCCCATTGATTGATTAAATCTACTCAATATTCCAAAGATAAGACAGTTTGACAGGCAGAAAATAATTTTTCTGCACCAACAAGGTGATTCGCAGCAAAATATTAATAAATGTATAAATATAATTATAATAAATTAATAAAGACTTTTGCACAGTACTGTGCCTATATATATCAAATAAAAAATAATTTAGAATCATACCCAACGAACTGAATCAAATGTGAGATTTCATTAAACCATTACTAAATTGAATTACCTGCCCTTAAAATTGGTTTATACATGTATATTGATCACAGGTGTTGGCTAAATGATAAAACATAACAGATTACATCGCCAGCTCACACTCACCTTGTCTTTATCCGCTTGCACGCGTTCCTTCACCCTCACATACGTCCTGATGAAGAGAAAAAAAGAACAAGTCTCTTAATAAAGCACTGTCTACTGATATGTTGATCCTAGGCCTCTTGGCAAACAACCTGTGGTAACAAAATTAATATTTAAATAACCATAATACTAATAGTGACAAAAATAAAAAAGTGAGGATGAACCACAGTTGTGCTTAAATATGAGTGGACAGTGGTTAGATGTAATGCAAATGTGGCTTTAGTTAAATCACACAGTTAAAACAACTATGCAGTCTGTCATGCCTTTCTGAAGACCACGCCTTTAATTTTTGGTTACAGTATTAATTATGGAGGGACACTCAAAGGTCACTAGAAGGCCAGAGCCCGCCTTGCTGAGAGAGGAAGAGAGAATACAGTACTTGCTTGGACACATCATCTCATGAAGAGATTTTCATTTGTATCACTTTCCACATCATAGAATAATATTGAGCCCATCAAAACAATAAAATAACATGTATAGAATCAATCAACAAAAAAGTGTTAAATTATTTTAAATTATTCAGAGTACCCCATTTTCCACACTTAGATGCAGCTTTACTCATCATCTATTTATTAAAATCTTTTTTTTTGGAAATCAGTTCATACTTGGGCATCAACATCACAATTTATATTTATATACACATACATACATACAAGGCGGGGTCTGGCCTTTTAATGATCTTTAGTGCCCCCTCTTAATTAATGTTTTTCTCCAAAACCATTCAAAACTATATCAAATGAAGTATGGCTGTGTTTGTGGGACATACGTTTTAATTTCTCCAGTTGAAAGCGCACTGGTCACCCACTGAAGGTCCCTCAGTTTAAAGGGCAGCAGGACGAGATGGACACCAGGGTTCAGATCCACTGCACTCTCCGGATACATGAAGTGGTGAGTGGTTTTATTCCCTACATGTTGCTCGAATCCTACTGTTGTGGCTTTATTCATCCTGTAGGAAAATCCACCAGAAATCTTTTAGCTGTTGCATAAGGGTGATGACCTTTACTGTTGTTTCCATCCTGCACTGGCTACCACTGCATTTATGAACTTCTGTTGCTGTCAAAAAGCAGTACATGCTTTTCTTCCTTATTCTTAAGTGATTTTCTTTAATCATGTGGCTTTAATTGTAATGATACAGCTCAAGGCTTGTTATGGCAGTGGAGAAACGGAGAAAATCTGGGCAAATTCCTTAGAACAGTGGTTCCCGAACATTTGCAGACATTAATCCTCCTGCTGCATTTTAAACACACACGTGCACAGTGCCATGATGCACAAGACATTCAGCCTTGTAACCCCCCCCCCCCCAAAAAAAAAATATATCAAACAGGTTTATGATGCAATAACAGAAAATGTACGGAATAATACTGAATGTGATATTAAATGAATGAACAATGCTAGGAATGCTTCTGAGGCCTGCATTGTTGGTATGGTTCAGTCTGGAGTGCTACTCAGTGCACAAGGGTGAGCACAAGGAATGAATTTTCTTCATGCTTAAGGCTGCAGGAGAGGAAGGTCAAAAAAGTGCATATGAGAGAGAGAGAAGCCTAGAAACCTAACAGAAACCACAACATTCAATTCACAGGTGAAGTGAATAACATTATCTTGTCACATCAATATCCCGCCCCTTTGACAGGTGCCATTGTAACAAAATGTTATTCACATCTTCTGTCAGAGGTTTTAATGTTGTGGCTAATCGTAGAACGTATATCCATATTCAACAGCGGCGGTGCACTGTTTGATGGACACCCTAATTATTTTTTTTAACAGGTTGTGTCGTATCTTACAAATGTTCCACCTAAACAAAAATAGGCCACTGCTGTTAAAGCGCTCATATCCTAGATATTTTTTCACTTGAGATAAGACAATAGCTTTACTGGGACGGTGTCTTTTCTTAAATGAAAATCGTTTTTAAGATTAAGATCAATATTTTGCATTTAAATTCACTGCCACAGTAGTTTACAGCATGCACACACACACACGCATATATATATATATATATATATATATATATAAGAAAAAACACATTACTACCTAATCGTTTATTGACATGGAACCATAGCATATGACATGATGTGACACATCAAGAAAAGAAATATGTGTCGCTCAAAAATGGCACAGTAATGTTTGCTTGGGTAATTCCATTGGGAATGTTTTGATTTGGTCCTTGTAGCTTGCTCCCCTTACATGCTGTTAGGTCAAAGTGTGAGTGCAAAGCCATCCTCTCCAGAATTGTTTAGAAATAATAATGGAATAAACTGAAAATTAATTTTAATGTAGATGTCTTAGTGTCTATTTTTGTACTCTTAATGTCATTGTACAAACCACTGCCTTAAGAGTAACTTCAGCCACATAGTAGTTTGAAGCATGACAATAGTTAGCTATGATAAAACAGGTGAAGCCTTTTTTTTATGTATCCCTAAAAATCTTAAAATCAACAAATCTATTATTATTATGACCTTCCATATATATACAAAATTAACATTGCTTAATATTAATAGTGACCTTTAAATGGATGTATTTTTACTGAAACATGTAACATTACTTCTTACAGTTCCTTTCTACAATTTCTCAGTAGCTTGAATGTAATCTTTGACAAAAACAGAAAAATACAACAGAACAAATTTGTAGGCAGAGCCGGAAAAGGTCCATTAAAACAGAGTGAAGTTGAATGATGAATAGAGTGGAACGTACCGAAATACGATGGAATGAGAGTCTATCATAGCTCCATACTTGGACTGCAACAGATTCCCTGAGTTTCCAACCACAGCGCACGTCAGACAGCGGCTTGGCTGATGCAATTCTTCCACAGGCGGAGGAGAAATGACAGTAAACATTTTCTTCATTACCTCCTCGAATGTCCCATCAATTGATCGCTGCAGAGCCTGCATTCACATGAACAAGCACCGTTAGAACTTAAGATGATCCAATAAAGCATCCCTCCTTCCTCCAGGAACCCTCATTCAAGTTCCTCGAAATAAACACTCTAAGAAGCCTATGGTTTTAAAAGCACTGAAATAAAATTCATCTTTCATTTGACTGTGTGCTTGGCTGTCCCTAATTATGACCTGTCTGACTAACAGCTTCATCTTATTACAGCATTTCAGCCTTCTCAGTAAAAGCCCAAAAGGGTAGCCTGGTGTGTGTGTGTGTGTGTGTGCATGCATGTGTGTGTGTGTGTGTGTGTGTGTGTGTGAGCATGCTACTGTGAACAGGAAACCACAGCACCTGTTTCTTTGCCAAGCTTATTGGAGTTCAACCTCAGCGTCACTAGAAAGCCTTTAATTATGTTAAATTGAACCTTACTGAAAAACACATTTGGGCTGAAGAGTAGCTTATTCAGACTGGACCTGCCTCTCTGCTCTCAAGGGCGAATAGGTTTTTGGTTAAGTAATCACAATAAAAGAAGGCAGCTTGGGGGTCCACTCAGTAGATTGTAGTTATATTTATTAAACAAATGATGGTAATAACAGAGATCTGGACGATTCAGCACTCTTTTCCAGATGTGCCTCTGGGCCTGTGTGGTTAAACAACACAGGCAGCTTCAATAATACTTGCAGAGACTCTGGGCCCGACTCTCCCTCATGCATATGCATTTGAAGGAGGATAGTGAAAAACGAGGGAGAGTCACAAAATGGTAAAGTGCAGCCGATGACATATTCCAGTTGACTTTGAGCAAATAACACTGTCCGTCAGTGTGTGGACTTTCTTCCGCCTTTTAAAACCAGACATCAATTTACAGTGATGTCTCGGAAGCCTGTTGTTGAGAGATTTCCTTTAACAATGGCAGCAGACACAGCGGCTAGACAGAGGCACAAACCCCAAACACAAAAGAATATTTACCATCAAAATAACATTAAATCAGCTGTCACTATAAGATGTAAGTACGCATGAGGACACAGCTCAAAATGTGGCTTCATGTGGCTGCAAAATGCGTTCAAATTTATCCTTTCCCAAATTCTTTGTTTTATTTTTAACCGGAGCAGAATAATTGGAAAGGAGTTCATGTATTAACACTGCTATTTTTTCATCACTGAATTTTATTTTTCTCTTTTGTCCCAACTTAGCTGGGGGATCAACTTTATCATTGTCTTTAAAACCCTTCCCCTCACGACTGTACGTAGTTGGGGTGGCTGTTGGCTCAGTGGTTAGAGAGTTGGCCCTCGACCAGAAGGTCATGGGTTTGAATCCCAGGACTGCTAGTGGCGCCACTGAGGTACCCTTGAGCAAGGTACCGTCCCCACACACTGCTCCCCGGGTGCTGTGTTCCTGGCTGCCCGCTGCTTCACTTGGTGAATGGGTTAAATGCAGAGAAAGAATTTCACGCTGTTTTTCTTTGCTGCTTCCGTCTTATTCTTCAGTACCCACTGAGTGCCTGACGCATGTGAAAAATATGCTCCATAAAATACAACGATCCATAAACCTCTATAGAGATTCACAGGCTAAATAGTGCAGCTCCTATTTGCACATTTAAATTTAACTAGACTAAATTTTTGCAACTAGATTCCACAAGAAAATGCTAAGTGTGGTTGCATGGTTGCTATAAAACCAGTGTTAAAAAAAAATTCTGCTCACAGTGGTGTTTCGAACAGGAACCTTTTCTGACTCTCTTCATTCAACATGCAGCATTTTTACAGCTGAACTACGGAGGGAAGTGTTAGCTCGCTGTCTAGTACCAAGACATTTATGGTTAAGGACAGCTGAAAATGGGTGGAGTAAGCCACTCTCACATGAAAATAGGTGGGAACAGCATGCATAGTCACGTTCTAGGGCTGATTATTTTTAATTAAACCAAACAAATGGTGACATCTTTTTTTATAACTGACCTGACCTTATAAGCTGACTCGACCCTCCGCTCTCTCGCCCAATACATTACTGAGACGACTCGTCTATAAAAATTAAATTTTTAAACGATCAATTCTTGGCCCCTGATTGACTGATCAAAAATCTGAACGCACACACAATACCCCAGATATTAAAGAACGTTTCAGCGGTAGAATTTTGCCAATTTCTTGCTCGGACAACAAGCGGCACCAAAAAACGGGTGTAATAAAAATAATGATAATAATACTTAAGAAGAACAATAGTGTGATTGTTTCTGCAACCACACTAATATTAAGTAACTACACAAATAAATTAAATACATGAAAGAAATTAGCTGACTAACAGAATCTTAGCCCAACAAGAACACCATAACTGAGGTGACTGCCCGAACGAGGCTAAAAACTGGTAGGATCAACCTCCAATCACATCAAATAGCTGTCATTTTCAAAAACTTTGAAAAGTGAAAAGTGAATAAAATACTGCTTATAATAAGCCAGGACATATTTTACATCTGCTTTACAGTTCAAGTCCAACACTTCATCGTCCATCAAGTGGTGCTGTTAGTCCCCAACAGCCACAACATGGTCTCTGTTGTCTGTCTAGTCATATATGATGAGTTAACTGTGACTCGCTAACCTGACTAGCTCATAGCTTAATTAAAGTAAAGTGGCTATTGACTTCTGAGGTTGTTAGCAATAATAGCTTCGTATCTGCTGCCATTATAAGCAACATTTGGGCATAAGCAACAAACAAAAGTCTTGGCTAATAAACTACATCTAAAATTATGTACAATTTTCACAAAATCATTCCTTAAATATTTATAATGGGGCAAATTTAGTTAAAACTTACAGCGCTAGTTAAAATAGCTGTTGGGAGCTGTTCCATGAGTGAACATGCAAGCACATGTGTGAGTATGTTTTAATATTGCTGCTGTAGAGTACAAAAGATCCAAGAAGCCATTCTAATGTGACTTACATTTGTAGAACATTAAGATTTTATTTTAATTTCATGTCTATTCAGAATCACATTTGAATGTAAATTCATTACTTTTCTTCCTTGTGTCAAAATTTCATATAAAATGACCATGAAATATACATATGTAAATCTCTTACATTTCTTTGTATTTAAGTGAGTCTATGCAAATGCAAAATGTACAGTAAACATTTATGGAAACTTAAGATTTGAGAAAAAGAATACTTAGGAAACACTTACCAGCCACCACTTTAACGCGGAAGGATCTATTTTATTTCCCTCGATGGTGAGGCAGGGCTGCTGCTTATGGTCATACCGTCGATCGAACCAATCCGAGACGCCCAGATCCGCAACGCATGTGTGGCAGCTGCAGGAGTGCCGTTGGTTGAACTGGGTCATGGCCTGGGAATATGTGTGGTTCTTTATTATTGACCGAGCAGTGGTGTGTGGCGCCTCCACTGTCATGGACAGGACACTGTTTTTCTGAATGGTGTGTGTGGCAAACATAAAAACCAGGATGCCACAAAACAAGACACCAATGCACAGTTTCTTCTTCAGCAGCATGGCTCAAGCAGGCTTGTGGTGTTCTTTTTGTGCCTTTTTCCTATGCTCAATAGGCAAAAAACGAAATTATTCAGTGCTAGGAGGCCACTTGAGGCTTTGCAACATGATGGGTCCAGTAGTTGGTTTCAATCATCTACTTGCCTTCTGTGCCAGCCAAATAGAAAATAAACAGACAAATTCTTTAAAATACATGTACTTGAGGTAAAAATAGACAGGAATGGTCATTGAAGTTGGTCTTTTCACGTCTTGACTACTTTTTTGGAGCTACAGTGGGACAAATGTCTGATGAAGGCTTGCAGTGGGTCCTGAAGCAGGCAGGATGTTTTATCCGTTTTTTGATAGGCTGCCACACAAATGAGCGAAAAGTGGGAAACAGTGTATTGTTTCACTTCCTATTTAGCTGGTTGGTGACCTCCCTCTTCTAGTAAATATGACTGCTTCCCCCGTTGCTTCACAGCCTCTTTGATCCTGAAATGTACAGAACACAGTTACAGTGGATGAACTCTTGTTCATGCAGAATGTTTTAACCATGTGGTCTGCTGAGTGTTTGAAAGAAAATCACTGAAGAAGACAAAGAGCAACGCAAGCCCTCCATGTGATGTTTGGCTACATCAAAAGCTACATGCCACTAATCTTGCAGTAAATTAAACATTTAGGGGCGGGGGTTGGGAGAGAAACATGGACTGAATCAACAACCTGAAATGCTATTCCTGCAAGTCACACTGAAGCTACTCAATCTTTGTTTCCAAAGCAATGTGATGTACACAGCAGCTGGAAAAAGACGGACACAACTGTTGCCGCTTGCTGAGGCTGCAGAAATCTAGCCTAGCCTCCCCCACCCTGGCTGCATCCAGCAACTTCATAAATAAAATGCCTGGGCTGCTTTCGTTTAGACCTGCAGGATGCAAATGTGGCTCTGAATTGATGCTTGTCAAACACAGCTACTTCCAGAGTGCCCACACTGAGCTTGAATCAATAAGCACTCCCTCAGGGCCTGTACTCAGACTTACTTGCAATAGCACTGCCCTGCCCTCCTTAGCAGGCTTTCTGATCCCAGGACAAGACAAGACAGTTTAGGCAGTGCTGAGTAGGGCTGCATAATATGGACAAATATTGTATATGTGTGTGTCTCTATATGGGTGAATATGGATTAATGGTCACACTACAATTGGCAATATAATTAACATTTATTAACATTGGTGTTAAAACAAATTTATAACAAGTACAATATTAATAGAATAAACAAACTGAATCATTAAAAATGTAATGATGCTTAAAGTTCATTGCTTTGTTCTTTTTGTCCAAAATAATTTACTGGCTTGTGTGAACGCCATTTTTCTGTGTTCTTGAAACTAATGCGAGAGCATTCTTTAGCAGGTCTGCAGTTTGTAAAGTTGTGCAATTCTTTATGTATTTGTCATCTGACAAAATATTTATGTACTACACTGCACTCCTTAAGTCAAACAATTTTTTAATTTCCATCCTGTTATAACTGGGTTGAAGGGAGCAGATAAAGTAACTTTGACATAAAACTTTTCTCAAATATTGTTTTTGGGAAGACGTTTTTTTAAAGATTATTCGAAAGGTGCTAGAAAATGATCCACCTCCATCCTGCTTACTACACCTTGCGTATTAGCAATAGTGAGGGTGGCTAGGAGCCAGTCTGTTCTGTGCAGTGCTACTGGGGGATACCATGGACTTCACAGTCCAGTACCAAGTAATGTCAAAGTTGATCCTCCTGTTCCTAATGGAGGGGCATGGGGCGGAGGGGGATTTTTGTCGGATCAGCTGATGTTCAGCTGATTGGTGAGGAGACACTGGCTGCCAGAGGGCTGTCTGCCTACAGACCAAACACACTGCATCTCCGGCCAGCAGTGGCAAAACACACCCAGTCAGCAAAGCAGCAGGCTGGCACTTCCTGATCACTGTTCACAAAAAAAAAACGCAGGAACCTTAAATAACAGGGCTAGAGTAGACGGAGAAAGAGAGACAAGCTACAAAACCACTTCATATAGTGCAGGCTGGGAACTCAGCTGTGGGTAGACTACTAAAATTAAATGCTTAGATAAAACAATACTCATTCTGACTAAAAACCCGGGGTTTTTAGATGAGGATGGAAAGAAGGATTCACAAAAGTGGTTCAGGATGTGCATATGAATCACTTATGTTGGATAGCCTTTATATGAACTATGAACTTGCCAATTGCTTACATTTGACTGTTAAGTTAATTACGATTGTTCTGTCAAAATCATCGCACATCATCACAAACATTTGTACTTTTGGGGTAAGAGGAAAAACTGTATTTCTAATTTATTTATTTATTTATTTTTAGAAATTATCACTTTAATTAACTGAACTGTAATTGGGTATTAAAAATGTGCAGTATTCAGTTCTCTATAGAGGATGGTCAAAAAACATGATACTGATTACTCTTTGAACTCTGGAACTAGTGGAACTGTGTTTTTTCCATTCAACACTGATTCAATAATAAAGGATCCAGTTTTATGTTTTTTGATAAATGCTCAACATTGGTAACAACAGGACCTAAAGGTATTTGAGGGTGTTCTCATCTGTTTAGGTGAATTCTTTACTTTCTCAGTAAAAATAAGTTTACACAGCACCACCACGCACACGATGTATGTCTGAGACACATGTTGATGTGCTGACTGCAATGTTACTGGGAGTAAACTTCATTAAAGAAGTTTACTCCCAGATACAGTTTCATGTTCCAGCATTAGCCCACATTTTTTCACTTCTTCATATATCTTAAACTTTACCAGAAAGAAGCACGGTATTTTAAGCAGAACACATCTGTGTTGCTCCAAAACATTTAAAAGCATGTTTGATTATGCACTGAAGTAGTTAACACAGTGATTCTTTGGCTTTTAGGAATCATCCAGGATACCCCTGTCTGAGCAGCTTCATTAGCATACCAATATGACAAAATGGAGCCAGTGAAAAGGGGAGTCTTTATGTTTCCTTTTACCGAAACCACAGGCTCTCCAGCGCTAGACAAACTATTCAGATTTGATTGCACATTGAGGTGTGCCCTTTACTCAGCAATAGCAAACTTTTCACAGCTCTTTCTCATCAAACAGTTGGAAAAATGCTTATCTCTGCACCCAGGTTACGAAATTTAACACAAATTTAAAAGAAAAAACCCAAGGTAGAAACATTTTTGGCTCTTTTCAGTCTGCCCTTCACCTGTAGACGAAAATCAAATGCCTCCAGTAAACCATTTGCTATGTAATACTGCAGCGGGTCCCCATTTTGCTGATTTTCTTCATGCGTTTCACTCAATATACCAACCGATTACTCTTTGTAATGTATATTGTCTTTTGTTTATTTTAATTTGCTTCTGGTTTATAACATCAGGTGTCAGGGAACTACAGTTACATTAGCCCACTGGCCATTTACTAGCAAGGTTGATTAGATTAATTCTTCAAAGAGTAATGATGCCCTGCTAATTTCAGAAAACTACAGCTCTGGTTTAGCTTTGAAAAATGCTGAAAACTGAGTACGACACTTCAGAGAGTTTGGGAGGGGGGTTATTTACTGATCGAGATGCCTATCCTTATGAGTGGCATGGGGGTGACGGAGCCTATCCTAGCACACATATAACAGAAAGCAGTAAAAACAACCTGGATGGTTCACTATACATCTTTTTTTACATATATATATTGATCCCAGAGGGAATTACTTGAGTCCTGTGCATTTAACCAATTCGCCTCAGTGAGGCAGTGGGCTGCCGACAATGGCACCCAGGGAGCAGTGTGTGGGGATGGTACCTTGCTCAGTGGTGGTCCTGGGATTCAAACCCGCAACCTTCTGATTACAGGGGCAACTCCCTATTTTTTATACAAGTGTTTTTAAATTGAGGGTGTAATTACTAGCTGATAAAAAGGTCTTTCACGATTGTTAGGAGTTCCATTTTCTTCCTTTCCTTTAATAATATAATAAAGCATCAGTTTTGGAAACTCCCATGTCCCCCTGACACTTATTATCCTTTAATACCTGCCCCCATCCATTTGTAAGTGGATCATCTTACATTTTAGCTCCTCAAAAATATCTCCTGTAGACATTTTAGATGCACATGTGAAAGAATTAAGCTAGGCAGCTAAGGTGTGTTTGGGTAGTTACCTGTGTGAATATGTGAGGTATTTTTCCAAAGCACTAAGTACCAGAATAGTGGAACTGTGTTTTTTTCATTCAACACTGATTCAGTAATAAAGGATCCAGTTTTATGGTTTTTGATAAAGGCTCAACATTGGTAACAACAGGACCTAAAGGTACTTGAGGGTGTTCTCATCTGTTTAGGTGAATTCTTTACTTTTCTAAGTGAAAATAAGTTTACAGAGCACCACCATGCACACAATGTATGTCTGAGACACATGTTGATGTGCTGACTGTAGTGTTTGAGTTATTGCTTTGTAAAGAGGTCATTAAGGAGACATAAGCTGTTAGGAAGCTTATGCTAAAGACAGCATTTATTTTGGGTCTATGTGAGCACAGAAAAGCAAACCACATTACTTCCTGCCAGTACAAGCGTTACAGAGCAAGAACGCTAAAAGGGAAGCTAGTGGTCTAGTTGCTCCTGCGGTCAGAAGGTCATTGGTCCAAATCTCAGGACTGCTAGTGGTACCACTGAGGTACCCTTGAACAAGGTACCATGCCCACATACTTAGAGGTTTTAGAGTAGTTATTATGACAGCTTCAGTTGCCTCTCAAGCAGGGGGAAATGAACTGGAACCATAGTTCCTGTTTACATCAGTTTTTAGCGGAAAACGCCTTTAGTGTATTTGAAAGGCTACAATGTGCCTGTTTACACTCAGCATTAAAATGCATCCTGTATCTGGATGTTGTTTGTATTCGCATTTAAAAGACAAGTTTGTGACTGGAATGCAATCCTGACATTGAGCATACAGTCAAACACGAAATGCATCAAACGCTAACAACACGTGGGCTCCACCCACAACTGGTCTTGTTCCTGCCTCTTGTTAAACAAGTCACTTAAAGACGTTTGGGATGCTGTGTACACCTGGCCACTTCGTGTCACTAGTATCTGGGTTGTATCCTGATAAGATGCGTCTCCAGTCAGCGGGACTGAAATCCGATTACTATGTGTAGAGTAATCACCTGTGCTGCTCCTCATTTGTCTGTTCTATTAAGATAAGCAGAATTTTGCAAAGCACAGTCAACGTTTACAAGAAGACGGTTGTTAAGAATAGTCATCCTCCTGTTGTATCACAATCATGAACCATGTGCAACAATACAGTGTACTGTTGCAAGTTCAAAACCAACGAGGCAAAATACATTTTAACCACACTGGCAATTTATTTTAGCTAACGTCTTCTTCTGCAGTGGACTAGAAATAAAATCAGAGAAGAAACTCGTCTCATTAGATTTACAGTCTGAAAGGTGTTCTCTGCACAGTACTGGGTGGCGTTTTGGTTGTCGAATGTGTCTTGGTCAAATTTATATCCATTTTAAACACATCATGTGTGTGTTCAAATCTGCATTATTAAGTGGTTTGGCCTCATCCATACATAATCCTGAAACTCAAGATGCATGAAGTGACCAGATGTATCGGTGTATTCAAACATGGACTTATGAAAAAAATCCATTTGTATTCTATCCTTCAGGACAATCCCCCCACTGCTCTTGTGGGCTGTTCTTCACTTGTTCAGTTCAACTCACCAACTTTATCTGTAACTTAAAATGCCTGGAATGCTTTGCATCACAAATGCAAATGTCAGATAAAGTACTACGGTTCAGGCTCTGCGCTCTGCTCTGGTGCAACAATAGCTTGAGTTAAACATGTCATTGTTAAAATGTAAATTTTCATTCATCAACTACATTTGAAAAGGGGAAGGGTAACAAAAAAATCAGATGTACCCCAATAGGCCTATGATCTGATCACTGCAATTGGAATCATGTTTTTAAGGTGTAAACAGGGTCAAAATTATTGACACCTTTGGGAACATCTTTTATCGAGAAGACACAGTTGTAACTGGGAGCTTTTAAGATTGGAAAGATGAAAGAGCTAGAATGGCACTTGCTGTTTTTTTTTTTTTTTGGGGGGGGGGGCTTTTGTTCAAATCCCTTAAAATTGGTTTCACTGCAAACAACAAACTACTTTGTGTTGCAGTTTTCCAGTGAATCCTTTAGAAAAGCCTAACTCTGAATAATCCTGGAGTAGTTACTTCATATACAATTTTACCTTATGTAGACACAGCAGCTTCTCAGGTACAGTAAAAATGGTACAAAATGTTTTACATACAAATTTCTCAAGTCAAGTCATAGGGCCTATTCACTTACACCAATGACTGTCAGACACTGCTGCAATCAGGTAAATATGAGTCATTCATGGTGTAAACAGCTGCTATTAAGTCAGGGATTCTCGGCTTGATGCAAAAACCAGGCCTGCAGACCATGGGGTAATCTGATGCAGCCGACCAATGGAGGGGTCACAAAACAGACGTAAGGCTAGTGGGCGGCTAAGCTAAGGTGCTGTACCGATACTAATCTGTATACTGTGTACCATGAGGCAATTTTATGCATATCTGATCTACTTGTATGTAGATCAGCCATAACTTACATAATGTGTGCATGTGAGTTCACTCAAAAAAAACAAACAAAAAACAAGCAAACATTCTGTGCTCTGGACTGCTACAGGAAACCACTGCAATACTGTCTTTTCATACTTTGGCAGTACCACACATCTCCACCAAGGGATTTTACCCTATGATTTAGTACTCATGGAGGAGAAGCACTACACCACTGATGCCACAGCTTCCAGAATTCTTTAAAAATTATTGATTTTAAATTTTGCCTCATCATGGCTCCTCAGAGTGTAACTTTATCATTTAAAAACACGAACTTGAAAAAAAAACCCTTTTGTAATAAAGCACACAATCAGCTGGTGCATTTGAAAAAAATCATACATGCATACTATTAAAAAAAGCGGATTATTAGGGTAAATACAAGGAATAAACACATTTTTTTTTAAACCAGCAGGACTTTGTACAGGTGCTGTTATTCTCTAAATCCCTCACGTGTTAGAATAACTAAAAAATAACTAAATTTCAGTACCAAAAACGTTCTTACTCTAATTCTGATTGAAAAAACAAAGCTGTCACACAGTCATATGTACATTTTTTTGTTAAAGTATTCAGCAAACAAACTTCACACATACTTCATCTTTACAATACAGCAACTCTTCTGACACATAAAACCTCCTTCCACAGATTATGCTTTGGATCACAGCCACTTTTGAAAAGGTTAAAAGGTTTCTCTTGGGGTGCATTAAACAGTATCGCCATGTCAGCACAAAACTAAACTAGGAAAAATAAAGTGGAGAGGATTGTTATCTGGTGGGTTGCTTTGAGAGGGAAGGGGGGTGGTAGAGTGGAATGGCTCATGTTTCTTGGCCCAAACTGAGTCACAGCCCAAACCTCAATAAACCAGGAAAAAAAACAGGAGAACGCGTCATACTGGGAAACAACCACCCCCCCCCCCCACTATATTTGACCGAACATGAGCCCATAGCCTGTTTTAAAGCCCCCCCCCCTCTCCCCCGGCCCCCCCAACCAAGTTTAGACATCTTGGGGAATTTAAAACAGCTGGCTCTCTGTGCTCTTCTATCCTGGTAACAATGTCTCCCACGCTGACGGCCCCTGAACATGCATGGGGAACTCCCAGAACGATCCTTTTTTTTAGTGTAACTCAATTCCCTCCACCCAGAATGAGTAAATAAGTATATAACATGGTTAAAAACAGTTGTAGCAGACAGCTTGAAGCTATACTTTTGTCTCTTTTTATACATTTGAGAAAGAAAATACTCAAAAATTAAAGAAGCAAACTTTGGACACAGAACATGCCTTGGCTGGTCAACTTTATTTGAGGTGGGTGGAAAAAAATAGGTTTAAATCAAATTACTCCCTTAAAGTAAAGGCTGGAGAGCATGCATTCATGCTTTCCAAAGGGAAACAACTGGGGCCGAGGCTCCAGAAATGTCCAGTCAGGAAATGAGCTCACGACCTAATCTGAAATCTCTTAATATGCTGGTTTCCCAAAACACTGCACACTACTTCTTGCTAGTTTTCTTACTCCAGTTGAGGCTTTGACAATATGTTAAACATGGAGATTCCTAGTGTGTTCTTATTACAGGCCAGATCACTTTTCCTCCCTATGTGAAACCCATGTTTTAGGGGGGTGGGGGGCTGTAATGTCAGGCATTTAATGGAGCTTAACACACCAATACACACTCCAAACGAGAGTGAGGGGAGAGAAGAAAGACAGGACACTTATTCTAGCTACAACTTATTCCAGCTACTTTTTTAAAAAAATATTTATATTTTATACAAAGAAGCAAGGAAGTTGCAACATTCACGTTGATACATTATACAACCAGACTGAGACAGTGGAGTTACTACACAACGTTATAGTGACTTTCTTCAATAGTTTAACTCTTTAGAACTGAAAGTATTTGCCTTTCTAGAGGGTTCTGAGCTTTTATACATCAGACCATCAGACTGTTAACCCTGCTCGGCATGAAGAAACAAATGTCCGTTAACTTTTCTCTCCTGAATAACACAAAAGACTTCTTTAAGCAAGAATTCACCCTCATTTCCATCTTGTAGGTTCAGTTTTCTTGTTTTTAAAAGGTTATTTAGGTAATACGAATGGGCAAGAGCGTATTTTGTCAAAGCCAGAGACTACGAAGACAAAAAAGTTGAGGAGAGGCACTCAACCAGGCTGTAACCGTTAGTTTCTTTAGTAACGTCGACCCCAAAACCGCCTTCTCAGACTTTTCGGGGCTTACTGGGTGGTGTGTGGTTAGTTTAGGTTTCAGACAGAGAGTTAAGGTCAGGTTTAGGTACAGTTTTAGCTCAGTCTTAGTTTGGTCTTACTCACCCCCTCCTGTTCCCCGCCTGGTTGCTGCTGCTCTCTGTCTGTAGAGGAGAGAAGTGATGTCGAGACTTAAACCCAGCCTGCGCGTGCGTGTTCCCGCGTGCGTGTGTGTGTGTGAATGTGTGTGTGTGTGTGTGTGTTTATGTATGTGTGTCTGTGTGTGTATGTGTGATTACATCAAAACTGTGTGGGTCTTACTCTCTCTCTCTCTCTCTCTCTCTCTCTCTCTCTCTCTCTCTGTGTGTGTTGAGAATGGGCGAATA
This sequence comes from Brycinus macrolepidotus, assembly GCA_037974445.1. Taxonomy (NCBI): domain Eukaryota; kingdom Metazoa; phylum Chordata; class Actinopteri; order Characiformes; family Alestidae; genus Brycinus; species Brycinus macrolepidotus. The sequence goes on along the minus strand of JBBPCZ010000142.1, from coordinate 14,911,271 downwards.
GGGAAGTATCAATACGTCCCTTCCTTCTCTTTGACAATCAAGCATTACATAAAAAAATATGGACTGTAAGACTTTAACTGGTAGTTTAAATAGTCTGATTTAATGAAGTGGTGTGTGTAGTTGCATTTAATTTACCTAATTCATGCAATTTCTTATTTCCTCAAACAACATAATTTGTTCTATCTTTTTAGCTTTTTGTTTATTTGTTTGTTTGTTTTTGGTCAAATTCTTGCAAACAATGCAAAATTGTCCTCCTATAGACTTCCACAGGTCATAATAGAGAGACATACAGACAATACCTAAAAACGTAGTATACTCAATACTCAAGTTAATAACAAATTTTCTTTACAGTTTAGAGCCCAAATGTGTCCCATGAATGCCACAAGAGATAAAAATACTTAATGCTATTTCAGGTGTATTTGATGAACAAATCACATCTTTTTATTTATGTATTTGGCATTTCCCAAATAACGTTATAGAGAAAACCTATTCTACACACATTCATGATAGTGGGCACACAGTTCACATTTTACTGTAAACAACAATGTTCAATATTTTCTAGTGGTTATACTGGTTATAAATTATTGCTTTGCAATACTTGCTGTTGTTTTGCAGCAAGGCTTGCTTGCAGGAGTTGTGTAGAGACTTCCTGTGTGCTCTAAATCAAAGAGCAGCAGGAGAAAAAAAACCTAATGATGCTCTTCTCCTTAACGTGCTTCCTGTGTCTGGTTTGTGTAAGCGTGCAGATGGTTGTCCACCACTAGATCAGAGGAAGACAAGCCAGAGAGTCATTCTGGAGTGCAGACTTTACTCAAAATGAATTATCTTGACATTAATTGAAGAGATAAAGAAGGCTAGCTCTTTGCGTGATTGGCCGAAAGAGTGGGCTGGACTCGTTATCAGATCAGTCTAGTCTCTTCCTTTAATCACCACCGTAATCAGCAGGAATCAGCGTGTCCCCCCCCCCCATTTTTCAAAATCATTCGTTTCCCCCCCCCCACTTTTTCTCTCCCGGACAACAGCCGAGACATAGAGCGCTGTGTCCCCCCCACATTAAAAATGCTTCCGGCGCCCATGTTGGAGGATGCTGTTATTTAGTGTTCCCTGGTACCAGCCAGCATAGGAGTGATTTGTCACCAGCTAGTCCTAACCAACAGTCTCTTTGGATGTGGCTGACTGACTAGTGGTAAGTGAGCTAGCCAGCTTTTGGAGAAAAAAGGCAAAATCCCTGTGAAAGCTTATAAAAAATGTGTCTGAAGTGCCTACTTTATGAAACCTTAGCGCTTCATTCAAGTGAAACTGGCTTTGGAGAGTGGCCTGTTGATTATGCTATTCTTTCTCTTTCTCCTTTTACTATGACCGGATGTCTGAGGCCGCTAGGCAAAGCGTGCTTCTTTTTGGAATGACTTTGCTAAAGAATGTTCGTTGGGCGACTGAATTGTATAACTTCACATTCTTCTCAAATCTGACTTTACCTAATGAAAGTCTTTAGGATACTTGAGATCACTGAAAGTTTTAGTATTTAGTATCAAGTTGATTGTACCTGTACCCGTTACAGTGTGTCGGTGTGAATATTAAAATGCAGCAATGTATGTGTTACAGTATTACAATATATAGTTTTACTTTAAGTTTAACAAGAGTCAAAGAAACACAGCAAACATAATGGTTAAGAATGTTACGATAGAGATAATAGAAATAATGCAGGATAAAACTAATAGTATTACAACTACTAGTATGATAATAGAAAAAATTAATAAAAACATAAACAGCTCTCTCTTATGGCAGTCCATTTGATTTGTTTGTCCTTCTTGTTCTGTCAACTCTTACTGTAATAAAACAGGAAATAAGCAGCATTCAGAATTATGGCAATTCTGCAGAAAGAGGTACACTATATGGACAAAAGTATTGGGACACACCTGTTTTTCAGGGTTTGGGCTAGGCCCCTTACTTCCAGTGAA
>JBBPCZ010000142.1:14896800-14909213 GCA_037974445.1 Brycinus macrolepidotus | reverse complement strand
TGCTTTTTTCATGTATGGTGTTTCTTTGTATATATTTATGAAACATTTTGAACTGCTTCTCTGTGAAGTATTTCCAAAAGATAAAGTTTCTATTTATTGGTATAATTAATGTATTTTTCATGTAACAGTAGAGAAACAGTGTTTTTAAAAGCTGTGTTATATGACTGCCCAAACTCTTTCTCTCTGTCTCTCTTTCTTTCTCTCTCTCTCTCTCTCTTTCTCTTTTTTCTCTCTCTCTCTGTCTCTCTTTTTCTCTGTCTCTGTCTCTCTTTCTTTCTTTCTCTCTCTGTCTTTTTCTCTTTTTCTCTGTCTCTGTCTCTCTCTCTCTTTCTTTCTCTCTCTTTCTCTTTCTGTCTTTCTTTCTCTCTCTCTATCTCTTTTGTTCTCTCTCTCTGTCTCTCTCTCTCTCTCTCTGTTTGTTTAGGCTGAGGTTGAGGAGACTCTGAAGAGGATCCAGAGTCAGAAGGGGGTGCAGGGAATCATCATTGTTAATGCAGAAGGTAACTAATACACTGATGAGCCATAACATTAAAACGATGAACCACTTTTGGTAGGTACTGCACACTAGGAACACCCAACAAGACCTGCCATTTGGAGATACTCTGACCCTCTACACGCCACAATTTGACTCTTGTCAAAGTTACTCAGATTCTTACACTTGCCAGTTTTTCTTGCCTCCAACACATCTGCTTTGAAAACTGTCTAATGTATCCCACACTTGGCAGGTTACACTGTAACACTGTCAGTGGTTTTATTGTTGATGCTGATTGGTATATCACTGTACTTTTAAGGATTGTTCTATGTTTCATTTGTCAAACATGGAACATAGTCTGTGTATGGCTAGGAATTAATAATGTGTTTGTGTATTGAATGATTTTACTGTAGCAGCCATTTACCTTTTAGATCAGAAAAATCTTCCGGGAAAACTTTTTTGCGGCATGGATGTGTCATATGGTAGAATTGAGCAAAACTGAAACAAAGCTGCCAGTGTGTCATGCCTATGCTCTTAGCTTCTTAGCAAAATTAACATCGTTGGGGTGTAGCCAAGTTACAAATAATGGCTTTCTGTGTTCTCTCTTTCCTTCTTCTCCCCCACCCTTCCTTCCCTCCCAAAGGCATCCCTATTAAAACCACTCTTGATAACTCGAGTACAGTGCAGTACGCGGGCCTCATCCACCAGCTCATGATGAAAGCTCGGAGTACAGTAAGGGACCTTGACCCCCAGAATGACCTCACCTTCCTCAGGGTCCGCTCGAAGAAGAATGAGATTATGATTGCTCCAGGTAGAGAGATGCTTCCACTTTGTATTAGTCAAATATGTTTGTCTGTTTATGTTAATGTGATGTGTGTTAATTCCCTTATCCTGACACAGCTTGCTGGATTCTTATGCATCAGAATATCAACTATGAAACATGGTCCTCAAATTTAGCCACCCCATGATAACCAGTATCAGTGTTTTCCAGTCATCGCACTGCAGTGGATCATTTAATGTTTACCCTGCTCCCAACACATCAGCTAAACGGAAAACCCTCAACACCCAAGTCTTGTTCCTGACCCAGGGCTTCTTGCACTTATAGTTTGGTCTGTTTGGGCGGTGTGAAAGATGGTTTTGAACCTGGGTGCAGTCCAGAAAACCATCTTTGTTCCTACTGGAAGCACTGAGTTTGGGTTTGCTTGAGGTGAACCCATGAGTAGTATTGTGTCTGAAAATTGTCTACTCCTATCAGTAAACATCCAGTAGTATTATTGGTTCAGCTTGTTGCTTCCCTTTTCAGTTTTTCCCTTTTTAAAATTATTACTACTATGATACATTTTATTATACATATTTATGTATAGAATAGATATGTATTATGTATATATAGATATACGTATATGTGTACATTTACATGAAATCGCTGGGCAACAAATAAAGAAAGAGTACTGAAATGCAACTAAAATAACGTGGGAGAGCCAAACATTAAACCAAAAATGAAATAACATCGTAAGACAGCAGCTCAAATACAGCATAGATTAGCGGCTTGGGAAGACTGAATTTAAAAAAGGGGATTTCAATGCAGAGAGTGTAGCGATCTTACTTCTTATTGCCATGGTAAGAGAGCAGTTATTTAGACATTTGCTGGGTAGTACTGGCATTGGTAATTGGTACACTATGGAACTTAATTATCTGTAAATCACTAACATGGAAAATAAAGATTACTGTCAGAGCACTGTGTCAGTAGTTTGGTGTGTAATTCTCAGTCACTAACAATGAAGGATCGCATGTTTGATATATTTTCCTTTTTCTTCTCTTCACAGATAAGGACTATTTTCTGATCGTCATTCAGAACCCCACAGAGTAAAATTGCCATTGTTATTTTCAAGCTTTTCTTTTTTATTATTATTTAAAGGCCAACTTTTTTTTTATTTCTCTGCAAAGATTGTTCATGTAGTTCTTAGATATATAACTAATGTCATACAATTGGACACTAATGATCAATATGATCTCCATCCATGATTTGGGATGAGCGAGATTTGCATGATGGAGATGTCTGTATCATTCCAGTGTTTTCTCAAAGTGTTCACACAGCGTAATTTATTATTCATTATCTCTGATGCCAATATTTAGATAGTTGCTCACTCAATAGCACATAAAGCAGCCCACTGTAGGAAGTTCTGTATGTGATTTCTTGAAAATAAAGCAGCAACTTGTCTCTGTAGGCAGTTTGTTTTTGCATGGAGTTGAAAGTGTTTGACTTGTTCTATCTTTATATTGCAAAACTTACTTGTTTTAACAAACTGGTCCATGTCATCTTCCTTCCGAGTTTACTTCCAGCCCTAACTCAGATTTGTTGCAGGGAAGGATGGGCTGGCAGCCACAGTCTAGATTAAAAACAATGTGATCATATTAATATGAGACTGAACCAGTTCATCCTGTCCAACATTTTCCACCAAATCAAGTCTTAGTGTATATGACCCATTTGCACACAAAGGGACTATTTGTCAAACATTTTATAAAGCTGTATGGCCACCCACCCATCTATCTATTGCTAAATACTTGATTTCCAGTCCCAGGCTTGCAGCCATGATTGAGGCCTACATATCGAGAAGTCTTCTTTGATTTGTGAAAGACATAAAGGTATAATAAAGACTATAAAACACACAAACATATACACTACATGGGCAAAAGTATTGGGACACACCTGTTTATCAGGATTTGGGCTTGGCCCCTTAATTCCAGTGAAGGGCAATCTTAATACTTCAGCATACCAAGACATTTTGGACAACGGCCATGATTCCAACTTTGTGGAGACAGTTTGGGGCAGAACCTTTTCTATACCAGCATGACTGTGCCCGCCAGTGCACAAAGCAAGCTCCATAAAGACATAGTTGGATGAGTTCGGTGTGGAAGAACTTGACTGGCCCACACAGAGCCCTGACCCCAACCCCATCCAACACCTTTGGGATGAACTGGAACGGAGATTGCGAGCCAGGCCTTCTTGTCCAGCATCAGTGTCTGACCTCATAAATGCTCTACAGAATGAATGTGCACAAATTCCCACAGAAACTCCAAAATCTTGTGGACAGCCTTCCAAGAAGAGTGGAAGCTGTTCTAGCTGCAAAGGGGGACCAACTCCGTATTAAAGTCTGTGTATTTGAATACAATGTCCTTAAAGTCCCTTTTGACATAACGGCCAGGCGTCCCAATACTTTTGTCCATATAGTATATATAAATACATCTTATGGACAAAAGTATTGGGATGCATGACCATTACACAAAACAGGGACTTTAATGACATTGCATTCAAATCCATAGACATTAATATGGAGTTGATCACCCCTTTGCTGCTATAAGAACCCTTCTTCTTTCTTTCTTTCTTTCTTTATTTATTTATAAATAGACTTCTTTTACCATCCACAGTCGAGCTTTTATTTTGTCCTGTTGATCTGAAACAGCAGCAGTGTGGTGTTTCTCTTTAAAAGTCTGGGACGTCCTGCTCATGTTTACATCACTGCTGGTTCGGAGTCGCAGCTGAGGGTCAGAACCGTGAAAACAGGGAGGAATAAAATTACAAAATCTCATTTTGTTTAACTCAAACTACAGTTATGCCATCCGACAGACCTTTTAAACAACGACGGACCTTTGGTAAGTTGAGTAGAAGAGCAGCTCAGAGGTGTTTACCAGGCTACAGCTGCTGTTGTTTATGGATCTTACTGACAATATTTTTCATATTATTCTCTTAAACTTAACATTTACTGTGTCAACCACTTGCAAACAAAATTTTGAGGCTTGTGTTAAACCTGCTACTCCTGGGCATTAATACTAAAAACGTCTTTATCTTCAGGACTGCCCATAGCTTCGTAAAATTGTTTTTGTCTAAAATGGAGTCCCTGTAATTTAGCCATGGTCCCATCAGAACAGGGTGTAGATTTGGTCCCTCCAAAGAGAAAAAAAGTAAAATGTTAATAGAAAAGGATAATTTCTCACATTAACACACCAACAATTATTAGAATTATTAAAATACCTAAAGGCTACGCAATATCACATATTTATTATCCAAAAAGTGTTTCTTCTCTTCAGCTTTAGGTCTCCACGTCTAGTCTTAAAACAGAAAGGTCGAAATTTTAGCTTCACTGAAGTACAAAAATAAGCACAAAAATGTCTTTATTGTATAACAAAGCACCTAATAAAGTTATTGAAGTTGGTAAGCTAACCTAGCCATTAGCTTGCCTTCAAAACAAGCTAACTTAATTTTGCCATTGCAGTTATTTGGCAGCTACATGAAGTGGTAAATATGCTGTCTGGCTTTATTTCTCACTTAAATGTCAATTTTTAGTATTTTTAGTTAAAATGTCAGTAATCAGTCCACTGAGGCCTCATTCCCTAATGGTGGAAAGGTGTTAGCTTAGCATAGCCGTGGCAGTGTTTACGCTTCTATTTTATTTCTAAGTCCAGTAAAACTGTATTAATGTGCTGCTTTGGTAAGTGTGTTAGAATTTATTTATTAAAAAAGTATAAATCTACTGGTTGCTCTTAGAAGAGCCGTAAATATTAAAAATACTAAGTATGGACCAGTGTTTTTGAAATAATGGGCTCTAGATAGGGAGTGTATTTGAAATACTGGGCTCTATGTAGGGAGTGTATTTGAAATACTGGGCTCTACGTAGGGAGTGTATTTGAAATACTGGGGTCTGTATAGGGAGTGTATTTGAAATACTGGGCTCTATGTAGGGAGTGTATTTGAAATACTGGGGTCTGTATAGGGAGCGTATTTGAAATATTGGGGCCTGTATAGGGAGCGTATTTGAAATACTGGGCTCTGTAATATGGTGTGTACTTGAAATACTAGGCTCTATACAGGGAGTGTATTTGAAATACTGGGCTCTATATAGGGAGTGTCTTTGAAAACATAGGGAATATAAATCTTTAGTTTAAGGCCTACTTAGGTGGTTATATATGTAGTAAAGAGCCATTTGACGTAAGGCCCTTACTCTAATTTCTCTGTCAATTAATAACAAGATGAGTACCAGGAGTACTGATATAGCTCCTGTTGTTAATCAGATTAATGACAGTATGGATTTAACACATTATGAAGGTATATGCAGCAGCTGATGGTTATGGTTTGGTACAAGTGTTGGGAAATGAAGCTGTAACTTGATCTCTCCCATATTCCACACAAGGGACCAGCCATGTGGAAGGAGGAGTGCAAAAACCCCCCATTGCATAATCTGTGTAACTTGCAGTCTGCAAGATTTAAGCCTTTGGGTGAATTTTCTGGTATCAGGAGCATGTTAATTCCAGGCTGTTCATCTTTGACAGTAGTGCAGAGCAGCTTAAATAACATTTAATGACCTTAAATGGACGCCGGCTGGTGAAATACTGATATGATGCAGAGCGGGAAGATGCAGATTCATACTCCAATTTCCAAATTCAGCAGGTTCCCTAGGGGTAGTGGTCTTCAAACCATGCCTCTGAGGCCTACTCAGGTGGTCCGTCCATATGCTTTATAAATTGACTGCTGCCTTGGGGTGTAAAAATGGTGATAAGCACACTTGTTTTGCCTTTTTATTTTATTAATTGCTGTCTTGCGAGGTATTTTATAGTTTACTATAGTCAAAAACTAGATATAGGCCTAATAAATGTTACTTAATAGTAATTAATTAATAAATGTTATACCTTGTATGTTTTAGTTGAAAAAAATCACAGTGTGAAGTGTTGTACTTGACAGTTATGTCAGATCTGAGTACTGATTCTGTTTTCAATGTCAGGGTCTAACTTATAAAATGGACTAACATTTTCTGGGTTAAATGTACCATGGAATAATACCCAGCCATGGTAATGTTTTTCCCCCATTTAAAAAATTCCAGTGATCATGTGTGACTACTGTCTGAGACACACATGGTGACAACACATTAACTGTTATAATCAGAACCAAAAACCCTTGCGGTGCAGGTAAACATATCTCTCTATTTAAATTCTAGTTGATTTTTCATTGTATTTGAGCCATGGCTTCTGTAATAATGCAATTTTAACCCTGGCTGTTTTGTGTCTGGGGTCAGTGAGCTACTGCACTAAGCTACTGTTGTAAATTACCTTGGTGATATTCATTTTTCCCTTTTGTTTCCAGCTGACCGTTGCAAGGAGGTGCAGCAGATACGGGAGCAGCATCCTAATAAAATACCGGTAAGAAACTCTCTCTCGGATTTAATAAGTGATGAAGTAATGAAGATGCTGCTTACTCATCCATTATAACAAATGGGATGTGTTTGGTTGAATTTAAAAACAGTAATAGATGATGAAGTGTGATGCAAGAGTGTGGTTTAACACATCTGCACGCATGTCTTCGTCTGGTCTCTCTGGTCGTAGGTCATCATTGAGAGATATAAGGGAGAGAAGCAGCTTCCCGTTTTGGACAAGACCAAGTTTCTCGTACCTGATCACGTCAACATGAGTGAACTGGTGAAGATTATCAGGTGAGAGTTTTGTTGAGTTAATAAAGCAGAAATTATGTAAGCAGATAATTGAACTCTTGGGTCATTTATGAAATGTAATTGCATAATAATTATATATTTGGTCACGTAATGAATTTACAGGCTAAGAAAGGTAAGGCCACTTGGAAAGTGTGTTTTGTTCTTGCCTGCAGTTTTACTCGGGCTGGTTTGTTTACTGCTCTAGTGGCTGTTTAGGTGGGGGGTAGGGGGGTGTCGGTGTAGCATGTGCCAGAGATTTAGAGCTGCTGCTGACCCTGCTGTCCTCAGGGGACTACTGCTAACACTTTTAAACTTTCCATCTCTAAAATTAGCTCTGCTATCATTGGAAGCTGATTTCCTCCTATCATGGAACGGTTTGTTTTTTTGATGGCTCCCATGAAAGAGCAAAAAAGAAAGGGAGGAAAAAAAGCAATGAGCAACTTTTTCTGAGGAACAGATTAGTGTGCTTTAGCCAGGCTCTCAGAATATTTCACCATCCACTGGATCAGATGATCTAACAGCAAGTGACATTTGTGAGCGGCTGGTCAGGCTGTTTCCTAATCGCAGCTCAACAGTGCTGGACATATTTATCAGGTTAATTAAGAAGTCAGTATACCCTTTATATCTTTTGTCTGCTAATACTAGTTTTCCTTATGTGTTAATACAGCTTGTGCTAATGGTATTAAGTGGACGGTTACAGCTGTTGTTGCATGGTGTATCTAGCGTTCAGTGCTTTTTCATTGCTACAACATCGAGTATTCTGCTTGTAGGTGAATCAAATTGTCAGACATAATTTGTCTCGGATGGGCAAAGCCATGCCCGTTAAACATTTAAAATGGAGAAAAAACAAAACCTTTATTAAAGGGAATTCCTCTGATATTTCTGTGTTTGATCCAACTTCTGCTGGATGTTCTGTCATGTTTCTAATGTTTTGCTATAGTATCTTAGTTACAGCCACTTTATCCCTTGAATATTGTATCTGTTAATTAACTCAATAGTAGTCAGTTGATCCCTTTATACCCTCAGATGTTTGTACACAGTAGATAATACGGGCTTTGTTTGATTGGTTTTATTTGACAAACGTGTGACAACGTGTTCCTGGATCTGAGTTTCTAAAACACCAATTTCCTAGAATGATTGTGCAACACATTTGAACCTAGTTTAAGTCAACATGTCTGTCTGCCTGCTGTGTAAGTTATTGTGACACCTGGGCATGTGCTTTGAATGCCATAACTACCTGAAATACCTAAGTACAGATTGTACACAATGCAAACAGCTGAAGTTACTATATTTTTATGTTTTGTCCCTTTAACTGATTTGAATTGTGTATTATGTGTAGATTCAGAGCTTAACAACTCTTTTGTAATATAGAAAAAAGGTCTGTGTAAAGTACTGTTTCAGAAATTGTCTGTCATACAGTTATCTGCAAAAGTCTGTTTTTCTAAATGAAAAGAAGTTAAATACGTCCCCTATGGAGAACTAAATGAAATGTGGCATTTTCAACAATAATTCCCTGCGATTTCAAGATTGATGCGGCTGAAGTGCCACTTTCAGATTGAAGTATCACATTGAACTAAAAAAAATGTATTTACACCTCTGTCAGTGTAGCTGACCAAGTGCATCTGTTTTCTGTCTGGCCTGCAGGCGTCGTCTGCAGTTGAACCCAACGCAGGCTTTCTTCCTGCTGGTCAATCAGCACAGCATGGTCAGCGTGTCCACCCCCATCTCTGAGATCTACGAGCAGGAGCGAGATGAAGATGGCTTCCTCTACATGGTCTATGCCTCGCAGGAGACTTTCGGCTGCTAAGCTTTATTCCGGCCCAATATGAGAGAAAAGGCTGAGAGACGCCAGAGGAAACGGGCTCCAGCTAAACGTACACGTCTCTGTTTTTTTTTTTTTTTTTCTCTCCAGCTTCTCTCCTGCCGTCTCCTAACTAACACTACCGTCATTGTCTCTCATTACGACACGAGTGTGCATACGACAGCACTACTGTACCGGCTCGCCTGGCCCCCTTAACCTTTGACCGTTTTAATCGACCCGACTCGCTCGTTCTACATAGTAACATAAGCCGGGGTGTACGTAAGGTGTACGGTTTTACCTTACGCCCTGTTCATTCTTTTTGTTTTTACATTCTTTAATTTTATCGCTTTTATTAGGACTGGTTTGTAAAATAATTAGAAACACTTTTTTCCAGTCATTTGTAAATAGGTGAGTGTCTGGTATTCCTCATTTTTGTTCCCTAAGGCGATCTTGTAGTCTAGGCATTGTTTCATTTTCCTGCTTGCTTGTAGTACTCAGCGAAAAAAGAAAATCGTTTCAGATGCTGGAGTGACACCTTTCTTCGAAGGGAGACGTGAACAAAAATGTAGGCATCGTCACATTCGTTCATAGGAGCTGCTTCAGTTGTGTCCACGCAGTTTCTTGGTCATGTAAGAAGGAGACTCTCTATACCCACTCCAGAATGAAAAACCTGAATAACGAATTTGTCAGTTGCAGCAAAAATGTGCTACACACACTGTGCTTAGACAGCTTGTAATACCTGTGGCACATGTAGATGTAATACATGTAGACTACAAAGTTCCTTTTCACCCCTTTGTTAGCGAAGTGAGCCTGTATAACATGATACTTTAACGAATTTACACTATACAGTCTATCATCTAAGACATCTTTTGATGTTTCAAGTTTTTTAGCTTTGCTCAGGAGCTTCACGGCTAATGTAGCTAACAAATGTCAAGTGTCAGAACCAAAAAAAACTGCTTAATGCAATTTGAGACAAGTGTGTAATTAATTAGCATGCATTTATACTAATGCTAAATGCTGAGTTATAAGCTTCCATCACTTAGCTTCATCAGTCTTGCAGCTCCAGTGCAAAATTAAAGAAGCACAAACATCTGCTGACTGATTTAACTACATTTGGGGTAAGAGGAATAATGAGTAAATTAAATTTTTTATGGTGAACTATGCCTTTGGTGTAGGCATAAGGTTTATCTGTACATGCATCTAACACCGTTTCCGTTCAGTGTTCTCATTTGGGCTAAATACAGGTTTGCTGCCACCAGGTTTTGCAGGATTGGACACATTTGTACAGTCGTACGCAAAATGACAAATGGAAACAAGTACACATCATCTACAGAGAACAAACCTCATTTTGTTGCAGATACTGTTTATTCATTGAATTTAACACATTGGTCAGAAAATAAGGAGTAAGTGTGGCCTCTGTAGAGAATGTGTACTTATTTTCATGTAGAAATCATTAACAAAACATAATTTGACTGGGGGTGTCCAAACTTTTGAATATGACTAAATACAGCTGTAGCGGTCAAGCTTAAAATGAGAATGAATGTAGCCTGTGTGTGTGTGTGTGTACTGTTAACTCCAGTGAAACAGCGGTCTGTACTGTATATGGGCCGGAAGAACACTACAACATTAAATAGATGGCAGGTGAGGTTTCTTTTGGCATACTGTAACTCTAATAAATAGAAATGAATATGCTTCTTTTGCACAAATGAAACGAAACGGTTTCAATTTAGAACTCGAATAATTCTAGCACATAATTGTATTCTATTTTATATCGGGCCTCTTTCCTTTCTGTTGCTCTCCGACGCATTTGCCTTCTGTCCAAAACTTCAGTGTAGGGTTTATGATGCACTACAATACCTTGCATGTTTTTTTTCCCCCTCAATATTTTTTTATATATTATATTGATTTATGCTCTAGAATTGTTAATTATTTCGACTTTATTTAACGCTGAAAAACAGGTCTTTTTAGATGTTTTCAACCAAAAAAGAAAGAAAAAAAACTAAAATATGTATGTATGTGTATGTTCGAAACAAGTGTGTATAAACCATCATATGATTAGCTCCGGGTGTTTGTGTTCTTTTTTTTCACTGTTATGTGGGAATTTATCAAAAGTATTCATGGCCTTTATGTGTTCTGCTTGGGGCGGCTGGTGGCCTAGGGGTTAGGCAGTTGCCCCTGCGATCAGAAGGCTGTGGGTTTGAATCCCAGGACTGCTAGTAGCACCACTGAGGTACCCTTGAGTAAGGTACCGTCCCCACACACTGCTCCCCGGGCGCTGCGTTGGTGGCTGCCCACTGCTTCACTTGGTGAATGGGTTAAATGCAGAGAAAGAATTTCACACTGTTCACACTGTGTGCTGTGCTGTGTTCACACAAGACTATAAAGGGACACATTACTTTAAAAAGGGTCTGTATACATGTATACAGATGATTAAGGAGTTATCAACTGAACAGACAGGACAGTTCAATGATTGCAAAATTTTACTTGTTTTTGGAAAAGTAACATGAATATTTGCAGCTTCGGCAACACCAGGCTGACCAGAATCCCTTAATCTGCACACCGTGCAACAAGAAAATGCCCAAAAACCAAAAATTATACACATGTAGTGGCCAATACTGTCAATCTGCTGTTTCATTGCTATGATGTGCCCATAACTAGAGTTTTTTGGTCATAACATTACCAGCATTTGAGCATTTGTGCCACTAGAGCGTCCCAATAGGGAGGACCCTCTTGTTTAACTATATGCTTAATACAGGCTGAACTGGAAAATCTGCACACAGAACACTATGATAATTACAAAACATGTCAAATGTATTTGAACATCACATTTAGCACGAGAACACATTTTTCCTACAAAGAGTACTGATGGAAAATTACTACAATATTTACATTATTCAAGACTGTATGTTTCTGCTGTCAATTTGAAAAATGTGAGCAGTACGAATGCATCTATTTCAATCTAAACAATGATATCAGTCATTTTTATGTACAACTATTGGGGTATACAACATTATATTGATTACAAGACTGTTTAGCATCAACAACGCAATGTTCTTATAGGCAAGGCTCTACTTTCAGGTTTTCCACAAGGGTTATGCATAATTTTCAGCTTTTTAAATTTTTTTTATCAACCAATAACCCCAAAAATGACTGAAATCATAACGTCAACACTAAAACAGAGCTGTAAACTTAAAAAAAAAAACAAGTGCTGAAAGTAATTTCAAATTACAAAATGTGTACAAAAAAAACATACATAAGCTTATTTTGAAGCAGCTGACCATGGTGGCTATTTTCTGTTAAAATTCTCTTGTCTTTCAGAGGGATTGTAGTGTAAATTGAGACCCGTGACCTGAAAATGATCAACGTAGAGCTGCACATAGACTACCTGAGGTATTTCTGACAAAAAAGCTCCAATTTACATCACTTTAATCCCAGAACCGTACCTATATATATGCCTCAGGCACTGAGTCATGAATGGATTCAGCATAACACGAATGACATTAGCTTCATTTAGCACACTAATAAAATGTATTAACAAATACTTTGTGGCATTTAGCAAAGCAGGATTTTTCATGGTAGCTGGATAATTTAAAGGGCCCATATATATATGTCCCCTCAAATAACGTGAATGTTTTGGTCAGTATTATTTTTGTTTTTATATATA
>JBBPCZ010000142.1:14874770-14892026 GCA_037974445.1 Brycinus macrolepidotus | reverse complement strand
TAAATGCTCTACAGAATGAATGGGCACAAATTCCCACAGAAACTCTCCAAAATCTTGTGGAAAGCCTTCCAAGAAGATTGGAAGCTATTCTAGCTGCAAAGGAAGGACCAACTCCATGGTCCAAGTCTACGTATTTGAATGCAATGTCATCAAAGTCCCTGTTGGTGTAATGGTCAGGTGTCCTAATACTTTTGTTCATGTAGTGTTTCTCACTGCAAACTCCTTAGATCTCGGCTGCCACATTTGGGGTGAATGGAAAACTGTGTAAAAATGTCATAAATAGTAAATGAATGCTAAAAAAATACCATAGTGAATGCATAAAGAAATGAATACACATGTTCAGAGCAAAGTTGAACACCTCTGAAGATCTTTACAATAGCAGGATGTTTTTCATTCATTACTTCTCTAAGAAAAAAGCTGAGCAAGGAGCGCAACAAAGCAGAACTGAAACAGATGCAGGAGAAAATGAAGAGAATTCTAATAATGCTCCAATATAAGAAAGGGAATCTTAAATCAATGCCACATTCTTTAGCTGGGCTTGGGCCTCATCTTCATCACTACGTTCCTTGGTTCACCACCTGGGTCTCCTTCACTATTGTCATGTTTGACTGACCTGTTCATGTGTAAGCTATGGACATCTTCAATGTAAAAAAATATTGTTTGTTCAAGAAGAAAATATACATTCCATGCAAGTGTCATTTATCACTGTTTTGATTTAAACCATTTTTTGGTGAAGTGTTCATTTGTGATTTGTGAAGTTTGTTAAAAAACTAAAAGGGAATTCTGACATGTTGTGTTCTGCTATGAAATACAAATCAGTGAAGGAACTGTGAGAGGTCTTTATTATTTTGTAATTGGACAGAACTTTAAGTAGTTTAATGGTTTCAATCTTCTGCTTAAGGGGAGTGGAACCGTTTGGATATTGTTTAAAAGTGGAAGGTGATGTGTCATGCCAAACGTAGGAAAAACTGCAGTTTTTACAGAACAAAAGAATTGAGAAAGATTTTGTGGAGAAGTTATGTGGCACGAATACATAAAGACAAAACGAGCATGCCCACACACTCTCTCTCTCTCTCACACACACACACACACACACACACACACACACACACACACACACACACACACAATACAGAACTCACATCTCCAACTTTCTAGGACAACTTATAATGGATGTTAATGTAAAAAGTAATTATGGACCATTTCATTTGGTCCATTTGTTATGAAATGTTCACACAATAAATGACAGCTAGTGTTTTTAAACTATGTAAAACTATGTAAAACACGTGTGTGTGTGTGTGTGTGTGTATGTATGTATGTATGTATATATAGGAACATAGTTTCACTTCACTGTGTACTGTGTATATGGTTGAAATGATAAACTTGACTTTATATGATGTTAAACTGAACATCAAACGCCAATTCAACCAATGAACCATTCAGCTAAAAACAACTAACGTTTTTACAGAAAAGCAATAAAACAGCAGACGCTGGCATCCACACCACTAGGGGGGCTGTGTGAGGGGGATGTTCTAAGGCCAGATAAGTGCAGCTGTTTGTGGTTAAAGAGTGAGGACACCGGGGAACTTCCTGTGTTTATTAAAGCAAAGATCTGAAGTTGCAGTCTAACACTTGGCCCAGTTTCACCCCTGTCCCTCTCGCTCTGTCTCTCCACTACAATGTTTCAAAGATATGAGCAACCTGAAACTCACTGTATGGGCGTAGTTTTGGATGTCAGAATAACATAAGCATGAAAACACCTGTGTTGATCAAACGATAATAATAATAATAATAATAATAATAATAATAATAATAATAACGGCAAACTAACTGATAGCTAATAGATACTAGATGCCAGTTCTAGATAGAAAGGGCTCTTCTAATCTTATGTCCAGAACCTTATCCACACATACTGAAACTCTTGTAATGTATAATACATAAACATTCCATTAACTGCTATTAGACACACCCGAAATAACCGAAATCTAAAACCTAAACAATAAATCAAAAGGCAAGAAATATTAGGAAAAAAATACCTGTCTGATCAAGACTATGTGGGCATTTCAGACAGTGATTTAAAGTGGTATGGCCATGACAATGTAACAGCAGCAGATATTTGCTTTTTCTTTTCATTTCTGCTTAAGGCCTAACTTGGAATCTCTGCAAGACACTGGATTATGGAGGTAAGTTGTTTTCTAACCAAATGTAGTAACCATATTGTTAGAGACAAACACACATCTGCAAGTTTTACCAGGGTTTCAGGGGTATGTGTGTATGTTTGTGCCGGCAGCTGTAAATCTAAGATGAACTTCACACACAGGAAGACTTATTTATGCTGTTTAATTCAGTACAGACTCATACTCATACTGACTACTGAACAAACTATGTATTTATGCGCCAGCAGCCATAGGTCTAAAAATTTCATTTGTCTGTTTGCTCTGTTTAGTACAGAACTATACAGTGAGCCATCATTACAACCCAAAACAGCAAAAACAACAGCAACCAATATTAGGAATGGCTGATTTTGAATACAGCCAAAATTGGCTCATTTTTTTGGGCAGGTTTTTTTTTTTTTTACCCTGGCCATTGGTGGACCTTGATGCTCACTGCAATAGTACCTTCAGCGGGCCTTCCTACAAGTCAGGGTACACCGCCACAGAAAATAATGGGGGAAATACAGCTGTTCAAAATCTTTTACTACACACGAGCATGTTTTCTATGTTGGTTTACAATTAAGTAATAAGATTCTTTCGGAGGAAAACAACCTAATATCAAAGGCCAAAGGTTGTGATGTCAGGGTTCATCAAAGCCTAAACCTTTCATGCATTTTAACCAGCTTTGGCCAAAAGAGCTGCAATATATGCTTTGACAATAGTTTGGGAAAGAAAATAGTCAAATCATTGTTCAGCCAAAATCTGAACTTATTTAACATGAAGTTAAATAAACTGAAAGAATAGCTGTTTGCAGGTATTTTTCTTATTTAACTATAATCAGTGAACCAGTGGAAAAAAAAAAGGCAGTGTGCCCCCAAAGTTTTGACTAACAGCATATGCAGTATTGTAAGTGTATTAAAGTATAAAGGCTTGGGGTTTGTCCCCCGAGGCATGAGAAATCACCTGAGTTTGGTGGAAGTGCCTTGAGGGGCCACAACGAAAGCAGACAGTGATTAATAAGAACCTACCGCTGCTTTTGCACTTTGTTATTACAAGGTCAGCCCCCTGTACACACAGTTTCAAAGAAAGCACGCATACGGCTGAGAGTCCTAATAAGATGCTAACATGGCAACTGGTAGAAGAATGTACAGACGGAGCAAAATACCGAGAGGAATGAGAGCAGATGGAAACAGTATGTTTCACCCGCTGTTTGTCTGAGATGCTGGAGAGCTCATTAAGGACCTTGGTTTCTCAAGGCACAAATTAAAGAAACAGTTCACAGAAAACTCACATTTGCTACTTTGCCAAAGTTTTACTCCATATGTAAAGTATAGTGGCCCTCTATAGTCACGCTTGAATACACTACAGCACAGCATACAGTGTGAATAATGTGAAATTCTTTCTCTGCATTTAACCCATTCGCCAAGTGAAGCAGTGGGCAGGCAGCCAGGCAGCACCCAGGGAGCAGTGTGTGGGGATGGTACTTTGCTCAAGGGTACCTCAGTGGTGCCACTAGCACCTTCTGACCAGCTGCCCCAAAAGCCACATGGCAGCGGAAGATAAGCCCAAATACACTTGCCGTCTGAAGACTGCTTTTTAGTTTTGCTCTGCAAACACTAAAACCACTGACAGGTGAAGTTAATAACATTGATTTATTCATCACAGTTGGATACATTAAGCAGCAAGTGAACAGTCAGTTCTTGAAGGTGATGTGTTGGAAGCAGAAAAAATGGGCAAGCATAAAGATCTGAGCGTCTTTCGCAAGGGCAATTGGGTCATCTTCCAAAAGGCAGGTCTTGTGGGGCGTTCACAGTATGCAGTGGTTAGTAGTTATCAAAAGTGGTCAAAGGAAAGACAATTGATGAACTGGCACCCAAGGCTCATGAGGAGTAACAGTTAGCCAGTTAGGTCTGATCCCTCAGAAGAGCTACTGTGGCACAAACTGCTGAAAAACTTAATGCTGGCTATCAAAGAAAGATGTCAGAACACACAGTGCATCACAGCTTGCTGCATATGGGACAGCGTAGCTGCAGATCGGTCAGAGTACCCCTGTCCAGCATTGAAAGCGGCACCAGAACTGAACCATGGAGGAATGGAAGAAGATGGCCTGGTCTGATGAACCAAGGTTTGTTTGATCACCTGGAGAAGAAATGGCACCAGGATACACAATGAGTAGAAGACAAGCTGGCGGCAGTGTGATGCTCTGGGCATTGCTCTGCTAGGAAACCTTGGATCCTGGCTTTTATGTGGATGTTACTTTGACATGTACCACATACCCAAACACTGTTGCAAACCAAGTACTACCCTTAAACAATTTTCCCTAATGGCAATGGTCTCTTTCAGCAGGATTATGCTCCCTGTAATACTGCAAAAATTGTCCAGGAATGGTTTGAGGAACATGAGAGTTTGAGGTGTTTTGGTCTCCAAACTCCCCAGGCATGTGGGATGTGCCGGATAAACTTGTCTCATCCACAGACACCCCACCACACCTTCAGAGGTCTTGTGAGGTCCATACCTTGATAGGTCAGAGCTGTTCTGGCAGCACTAGTGGGACCTCCAACATATTAGGCAGGTGGTTTTAATGTAATGGGTAATCAGTGTATACCCCACCAATTAGCATTGTGCACACCGTGTGCTGCAATCAACACCACCTTGCTTCAAATCATGTTGAATTAGGTCATCTCAAATAGAGCTGCTTATTTGGTTTCTGACACTGTATGACATGGTGTTATAAAAATGGACTAAAGTCTAGCATTGGGAGATGGCAAGTCAATCCCCAGCAAAACCACAGCAAAACATTGGGGGGAAGCATTCACCCTTCCAGGGTAGCATTGCATGAGAGTGGGAGACCTAGCTAGCATTTAGAAATTGGCAACAACTAAATTGGGGAGTGAACAAAATGTAAAAAAATAGACAAAAATACATAGTGCAGCTAAAACAAGTAGTAGCACTCATTTTGATGCATGAATACCTATTACCTCCATTACCAATGTCCATTAACGTGAGCATTTTATCACTAAAGCAAAAACAAAAAAGTGAACTTCAGACAGTGTCTAGACTCATCAAGTACATTTGGGGAAAATGGAAAATTGTGTAAATTCCTGTAACTCAGGCATCTCAGAGGTCCACCACTAATCCTCAGCAGTGCTGAGGTGTGCAGAGCAACGGTGTGGTCAAGCCAGGGGAAGAAAGGAAGAGACGTTCTGAGAGAAAAACAAGCTGCTGTTTGAAACCTCTGACAAGCGCAACAATGTGGCAAAAGTTAGCTCAAGGTCCAGACGTCCTCACAGTCCAACCCAATAACTCACATTACTCTAGACCTAAATATGTGCTGCAAACAGTCTCACTTTCTCAGCCTTGGCCTTCGTCCGGGGGGCAAAAGGCTTTTGCTCATTAAATAATACTGTCTTTAAGGGTCTGTATTCTAAAAGCTTTTCCTCACATTTTAAATGTTTGCAGAGGGCTGCCATGAGTATTCGCCAGGTGTTTTCAGAACTAACTGTTGAATACTAGCTTGACAACTGTTTTCTAGCTAATGCTAAAGTTTAAGCCTCAAGACTGACACAGTACATGAAGGGGTGTGCTACCTTTTCAAGTCCAGTTTTGATTCCATAATTAGATTTTATTGAAAATACTGAGTATTATTTAAATTCATGAAATAACAAATAATAAATTAATTTTGACCAGATTTCAAACAATTACCCGTATTTCTGTAACACTGACCCTTCCCTTCAATTTTTGTTCCCAGTTCAGTCATGTCTGAATCCACCCAATAGCTAGGACCCCCCCAATCACATGATACCACCAACATTGGGAGGGTGAGGGCAAGCTTGTGCTTTCTCAGTCAAGTGAAGACAATCACCATATTTTCAAATTGCTGCTAAAACAATGTCAAAGGACAGCTTAATGTGCTTGAAGAACCATTAAAGCTCCACTTGGCAAAACAAAAGGTGCCTGGCACATCATTGCATCCAGCTTTACATTCTGTTTGCTAGACTGACAGACACGACCGGGAAAAAGAAAAAAAAGTGCTTCAAGGAAAGAAGTGCTAATTCTGTGTAGGCTCAGTGATGGAGGAGGATTGGGGGGGGGGGGTGCCATTCTACCCACTCACAGTGAGCAAAGGCAGTTGCACTCTTTTATACTCCCAGCCACGGATGGCTGCAGCACCACTGAAGATCAAATTCATGACCTGATGACAGGACCGATGCTTGGCGTGCTTTCACACCCACCTTTTGTTTGGTCTGGACCTTCAGACCTTCCAGTTTAGTATGAACCAAAATAGCAGGAAAGGTGCTTCGCACCATGGTTCGGACCAAAGGACCTAAATTGGGTAAATTTCAGTCGGGATGAAACTAAAACATAATTTGAACTTTCTGCAGTGAGCAAACATTTTTTGAGCATTCAGACTTTCTGACCATTTACAAAAAGCTGAGGTAGGCTTAAACCTTCACCCCGTTAAACAACAGAAGAAGAAAAAGAACAGCGAGAGAAGCGAAAATGAGAGAGAGAGAAGAGAGGACAAAGAAATCAAAAGTCAACTTGAAATAACAAATAAAATTCCGAAACCTATTATTTCTTTTCTGAGAGGAAGAGAGAGAGAGGATATGAGAGGATGGTAAAGCAATGTGGCACCATTGCAAAAAGATGTGTGGTGGCATCAGAAAAAAGAGTTTTAAGTGCGTTCAATGTAACCAAAACATCAACCTTGGCTCGCACTTGCATGTGTGAAAATGCCCTTAGACAGCTGCAACATGTGGGATCCCACTGCTTTGGTTTTTGCTGTTAAAAAAAAAAAAATTAATTGAAAAAGTATATCATAACTGAAATGATATGGACACCAAAATACTTGCACTTGCCGTTCACTGCTCTAAGTAACACTGCTTATCCTTGTGAGGTCTTGCTGGGTTGTCAGTACTCAAATCTCTACCTGCTCCAGACATAACACAGGGAGGGACAATTGGTTTGCACGTCTTTTGGGCCTGTCATTATGGCCTGGAGGAATATAGCTTAGAAAAGGTATATTTTACAAAAACCTACCGCAGTGCACCTGAAATTACACTTCTGAGGGTCATGATTGATTATTTTGACGTTCCTGTGAGACAAAAAAAGCCAACAAAGTCGGTTGCTGTGATGTCAGCAACACTAGCAGAAATAGTAAAGCCCAAATGACAAACGAGCATGTTTTCACCAGTTTCATGCAAGCATCCCATGAGTGGGCTGATGGACGGGGCCTTTCGTCTGTAGCTAGCTTCAATCTCTCTTCTGAGAAGTGACAGTGAACAAACAGCTTAGTGTTTGCGTCTTCGTCCAGATGGTGCCCCCCTCCTCCTCTTTTGTACCTCCTCCTCCAGGATCCATTGTCCCTGCAGGTCTGGCAGGCTCTCTGCAGTTTTTGGGAAGCATGAAAAACGCCTCCGGCTCCTTAAGATACACATGGTCAGATCTCCTGTTTTCCATGGAAATGAAGTCAGCAGATCTGACTGATTCCCAGAGACTCCTCCGCAGGGTCTCCAGTAACACTCCCTCTGGTTCCTCCACTCTCAGGCTTTGGAGAAAGAGTTTAAGCTTATGATCCAGTCTGAAGCAAATTTTATGCAACATCACAAGACAAATCTGGTTAGAGGTTCAGCTTTTGTCAGGGTGCCTGTGTCTCTGAACAGAAACAAAAAGTTTAAAATAACACAACAAAGAAGAAGAAGAAAAGAAATACATGAGTTATAAGCTATATACATATATATACACACACACAAAATTGCTGACCATTATCATACCGAATGGGGTGGGGCGGGTGTCCTAATGCATGAGCCTGTATAAGACAACAGGGATCAGGACAAAGAGGGAAGAAAAATGGCCAGTAGACACACCTCTGGGGGCAGATTAAATGGTGTGATTTGAGGGTGACCAACATCCACCGAAATGTGCAGAGAAGAGGGGGGTATTTACTGACCGCAGTGGATTTCAGACTAACCAAGAGCTGCTGACGTTAAGAACATACACAGAGAGACAGCCAATCAGCAGTCTAGATTTTGGAAACAGCATGCCTATTGGGTTACTGACACCCATAAGACTGATTGTTTAGGTACTGAGTGACGCTGAATTTTTTTTTTTTGATACTTGGAATTACTAATGGAAATTCGGTAAGTATATATGATATATATGATAATTTGGTCAGTATCATAAAAATCTCAGTCCACAGGTACAATCTTCTCTTACTTGTCCAGTGACAGTTCCAGTTAAAAACTCAAAATTCTAATACCAAACATGTGTTGGCTGATGGACTAAGGGACCAACTGAAAGTGCAACACGAAAGAGTAGGACAACTCACTGAATGCAAGGACAATAAGTTTATAGTGAGAGTGACCTTTTATGGTACAGGGCAGTAAATATAACTGTCAACCATACTGTCCGCTGGCAGGCAGCTTTATTTCTCCTTTTCATTTGACTTGAGGAACTCATTAGTCCATTCCAAAGGGTCTCTTATAAAGGCTCAGCACAGCAAACAACCATTCAGACGCTACTGGGTAACTTTTCTGCTGCGCAGTGTAGCTCCTCTCAGTGAGCTCTAAGGTTGAATTTGGTTGGTCTTTAGGGTGTGGGGGCTAGAGTGAATTTTAGGGTCCTGTTCTAGGCCATGCTAATATTCTGGGTTTTGTAATAGAAGCCTATGATGCCAAAAACTGCAACCACATTCATAACATAAACTCTGCTATATGGTTATTTTTGCCATTCTAACCTCAAAGGGACATAACCCTAGGAATGCAGTTATACCTCATTTCTTATGGAAAGCAAGAAGGCCACAGGGTGAAATGCTTTACACTTTAACCTTCACGTTCTGTTCAGGGTCCAGGAGACCACAGACCCTTCAAAAAAAAAACTGGTTTAAACTGTCTTAGTTTAAACTTTAGGTGACTGGTGACTAGGGGGAAAAATAGGTTTCCACATCATGTAGGGGTGGCATGATACCACCTTTCATGTCGAATACGATACCGATACTGCACCCTGAACTATCTGCTAATAATGATACCAATCTTTTTCCATCTCTTAAAAAACTAAACTGTTAATAGTATAGTTGTCTGGATGCACTTTAAATCCGAAATGGTTCCCTACTTTATTTACAGGACGCTATGCAAGTTTCTACATCCATATGGTGCACAATGTGTCCATTATGGAATTCTGCACATTTGGCTAAATTGCCGGAGGCTCTTTGTTAGACATATTATACACTGTTTGGGTGCAGAAGCCTCAATTTTATACTTCCTACATAGTGCTCTATATAAGGAGTTAGGTGGGCATCTGTGTTACTTGTGTCCTCATCTGTATATCTCTCTTTATGGCATGTTTCTCAAAGTTTAGCTACGAAATTTACATTACGGGTCAGACTTTTTCCGATGTCTGATTGGACATTTTGGCCCGTAACATATTCTTATTACACATGCAGAACTGGGGTCTCTGGAATCCCAAACAGTGAGGAAGTAAACAACAAAGAAAGAAAGAAAGAAACAAATAAATAGTCATCATCGTCACTATCGTCGTCATATGAAATTGGGAAAATTACGCTTAAATACAATCTCAACAAAATATTTGGGTTAATTCCCTAGCACACAACCTCCACAGCATGCTAGAGTTTCTAAAGAAAGCCTGGTATGCAGGGAAAGTCTCCAACCTATGAGGGTTCAGAGGGGAACAGTTGCTAGGTTATAGGCAGGGAGTGTACATCTATTATTCAAGAAGAGACCAGATCGCAGGGGGGCCGTTTGAAGATTGATGGGAACTTTCAGTCTGTTTAGGTCAGGCCTTTCCTGAGTGAATGGAACTCTCTCCCAACGTGTCGGTCCCATTGTGATCCCCAATGAATTATTTGGCTTTAGAGCAGGGAGGGGGCGGGTCTGGCCTCCCAGCAAGGCTGGAGAAACTTTACACAGCTTAGCGAGCCCCGCTCTGAACACTGAGCACTGAATGCTCATGCTTCTGACCTGTAAGGACGGCCAACGTTTGCTTGAACATTTAACACATACTTAAAGCTAGGGATGGGAATTTTAACAAATTGTGACACTCAAATATTAAATAGCATTTTGAAACAAATAGTATTCAACTATTCCAACAGGGAAATATTTTACACTGTCATGAAAAAACCCCAAAACAAAACCAGATTTAGCATTTGTTTCTAATGTGCATCTAGCAAATCTAGCTAGGTACGGTATTTAGTACTGGTCATTCTCAGTGTACTGTGAAATAAACATAAAAGTCAGTGTTGACTTTGAACTAATGGCAGTGCTAATGACCCAATTTCATTCACTTAACAGTTGCCTACACTGTGTAAATGAGGTTATTTTTAGATTAAATGTTTGTTCACGATTCCTACAGCCAAATATAACACACATGCAACATTTCTCTTATCATTAGTCTGACTGTCCTGGCCGATTTAATGTGCCGTCCTGATTGGATGAGATGTGGATATGCACTAAACTCAGATCCTTGGCAAAGTCCGGGGCAAATCAATCATTTATAAGACAGTGTGTGGCCTGTTCTAGCTCTAGGGGTGTAACAAAGCATTAAAATATCATAATATTGTAATTCAATGTGATGTGGCTGTGTGCATAGCTGACATGTGACAGTGCATTGTGGAGAATAAGCATTCTTTAAACTGCATTGTTTATTGTTTATAGCATTAATCCAGTGCCAAAGTGCAGAAAGTAGAAAGCACTGCTACATGATAAATACATTTAAACACACACACAATACACACACAAACACACACACAAACACACACATATATATATATATATATATATAATGTATATGTATGTGTATATATATATATATTACATACACACACACACACATATATATATATATATATATATATAAAGGTCACATGAATTCTTCCAATGTAAATGACCTGACTATAAATGAAGTGATAAAAGAATAGACAAAATAAAACATGTTTTCCACACAAAAAGTGCGTTTGTTGTATTACTTTAAATTAAAGAGCAAGATAAAAATGCATGATGCGTCATTTTAATACCAAAGCCACACATTTGACACCATCCAAACCTAAATCTGTCCCTTTGAATGTAACTGGTGTAAACTGTTTCTCTCTCTCACTTATACTGAGATTTTCTATCCCATGCAAACCAGTCATGAACGTACATACTGTGCTAAAACAACCATATCTCACCACACCATGTGAAACTAACCCTGTCCTATTCAGACTAGTATCAGCTGCCACACTCTCTACAACTCATGACACATCAGTCTCACATACCTGTTTGGCATGCCAACCAAGTACATGAATAATGAGCTGACTTTGCATATTCGTAGATTTAAATAACCACACCCATCATTAGAGCTCATTTAAACCTTCTGATCCCTCCAGAGGATTTCATTACTGCTTTTATTTCAGACAAAAAGAAAGATTTGGATGTAACACTACTTTTTTTTTTTTTTTTTTATATAAAAGTTTGCCAAACCATTGGATACTTCGCCTGTTGAAAGAAACTCTGGATAAAACCAGTTTATGGAAAGTGCTGTATTTCATAACGCTCTCAAATGTGAAGTGGAACTTTAGCTGATGGAGAAAGCAGACTTTTTTCAGAACCTGCGTCATTCACACGGTATAACGAAGGATGAGAGATCTCTAAAAACTATTCATGCACAGATGTTATATTTTTCTTAGGTACTGGATATTAATTAGACTGGAAGAAGCAAACCATTTTTACAGGGCGCAGCAAAACAAAGAGGTTTACACAGACGTTAACATTTTTATGAATGCCACCCCTGAGCACGGTCGTTAAATTATGCAAACGCTGATGAAACTGAAGAAGATAAAGCAGCTTGGCTGACTGTAAACATTCATTAAATGCCCGTGCACTTGGAAGGTTCAATGACAGGCTAGGTATAAAACCCAAATTCCTCCGAAATGAGTGGCGTCCAGCTGAAGCTGGGCACGGTGTCAGTAAACCAAAACGGCAGCCCACTTGCCACACACGTTGGCTGCTAAATGAACCCAAACAAAACACAGTCTGCACTCCAGAGAGGGAACCACATCAAGGCAGCTTAAATAGCATGTATGCTGCCACACTTGTTCAGGACCACAGCCAGTGGATGCTGTCGGAGCCGTTTCAGCCCGGAGGAACTGGGATGCACCATTTTAGATCAGAACAAACAGAATTATGTAATAAAAACATGCATCAGTCCAACACTTACGGCCAAACTGGGTCACCAAAGCAAACATGAAGTCAAACTTACTAGCTTAAAACAGCATATACTCATCAAATGCACTGTTGCCAGATGTTACCACAAACAATGGTAGACAATGCAATACATCATATTTTTAAGACGACAAATGAGAAATTCAGCAAGGCAGCTGGGCTTGTTTTACTGCATCTACTCAGATAAGACCTGATGAAAGACTCAAGTAAGGGTGAGCAATATCTTTTCAGAAGTTAGCAAATAATGGACCAAACACAACAGCAAAACAGCAGAGCAAAGCTTTAAAAGGCTGACAATGCAATACAGTTTTTAAACTCAGTTTTTGCCAAAATTCTTTGAAAACAAACAGAAGGAAAATTCAAAAAATTGATTAAAATAAAATAAGACTGACATATGGGCTAACAACTGGCTACTTGTTACTATGCAGTCCATGCAGTTACCAAACACTAGGTGATGCTGACTAATCTCACTCATTGTCACAAGAACATGACACTATGACATATTTTGGGTTAACTTGGGATGGAAATGTAGAACTCAAAGTAGGGGTGCTTGTCAATACTGTCCTACTTGTTTTAGATAATTATTATATTGTATTATATTGCTGTGTACTACATTTCTAAGCTGCTGCCTCACCTGTAATACAGAAGCTCCATCTCCAGCTGCTGTATGTGTCTCTGGAGTGTGGGTATCTGACTGGCTTTGGCCTCCAGCTCCTTCACCTTCGCTAAGCCGCTGAACAACGCCTGCCTGGCCTCCTCTACTCTCTTCCTCATCTCCATATGTTCTTTCTTTAGGGTCCGGTTACACTCCTCCAGCATCAATGCAGCATCCTGAGACACCCTCAGCTCCTGCTCCAGTTTCTTCTGCTTCAGCAGCAGGGCCTCCTCCAGCTGCCCGACCTGAACCAACTCCATCTCACGCAGTAAACTCTGGACACTCTTCAGGTTTCCCTGGCAGCTCGACTTCTGAGCTGCCCGTTTATGACGGGAAATAAAACAGCCACTGTCCGGCCTGTGTTTTGCATGGCTTTTCCAGAGTCCAACCTAAAGTATGCAAAAATATTAAGGATTCAGGTATTAACCCTCAGCTTGTAGCTAGAACTAACAAGAGCACAGCAATAACAAAAAGCAATGTATTGAATAGAGGGTAACACATGCAATACATCCTTAAGCATGGTCACAAAGTGTGCTGGAACCTATACCAGAGGTCAACTGGTGAAAGGCACAGAAACACCCTGGACAGGTCACCAGTCCATCTAAGGACACACACACAGACACATTCACATAGACCTGCCGTGCATGTCTTTGGACTATGGAAATTTAACCCAGCTGCACTAACTCCACTGCGCCACTGTGCCACCCTATGCAATACAATTTAAATAAGCTCTTAGTGATACACCTCGATACATACTGATACTAAAAATGTTGACAAATCTGACCAGTCACTGGAAGGACTGGCACACCAACCTGTAAAGAGGCTGGTGAGTGAAAATTCACTGAAGAGAATGTTTAGGTTTATTTGAATATGTTTATCTTGTAAAAATGCCTTAATTTTGTCATTTGTCATCAACATTTTTCAAAGTAGCTACTGTATCGAAGGTGAAAAAAAAGGTATCAAGACAACACTAAAACCTACACTCTAAAAGTGAAAAACAGAGAAGTTGCCCTAAGCTGACAGTGGCTTACTTTTTTTTTTTTTTTTAACAACTATGGGGAAATCTCACCACAAATGCAATGCTCAAGTAAAACACTCTAGTAACACAACAAACTTTACAAGCAATTTGATTAGGCAATAACCCAAAGATTTGCAAGCTATTAAGTCGACTAAACGTTGCCTGGTGTGCTGCCAATAAGAAAGCAAAGTGTTCTAGGTACATTGGGTATTAAGGGACATGCATGTTACTTGCTGTAGGCCCTGGATGACTGAACCATTCTTTTGTTTAATTATTCACTAAAAATGACCTTGGTAACTTAATTATAATCTGTATTCCCCTTTTGCACATTTAGAAATAATACACTATCAAAAATCAGCTGAAACTGAAATAAATGAAAGCTACTTAAAGTGTCCCATAAAACCCAAGACGGGTTACAAAATACACTTTATGTCCAAAAGTTTGTAGGCACCTGGGCATCCAATGACACCAACTCATCCCAAAGATCATGGATGGAGATGCATCACTTCAGAGAATAAAGTTTCACTGCTCCACAACCCAGTGCTGCGGGCTTTATGCCTCTCTAGCTGAATGCAGTTTGAGCAAGACGAGCAAAGTTTTGGATGCATTCTTTTGGAAATTATTTGGGTGACTACTGACTTCTAGTGTTTTTTGATATCATTAGCCTTGCAGCTCCAGAACTTAAATAAAGAGCAAAATTTGGACTCCAAACATGTTTTAAAGTAGCTGAATTCACTAAATAGAAAGAGTGTCTGCATACCTTTGGACATATAGCTTACAGCTAAAAGCAGCAGATCTCTGAAAAACTGCATCATCTACCCCAGATAGCAGAAACTGATCAATCTCAGATGATCCATCTGGATAACATCACATCATACAAAAACCAAGTGGTGCAGAACAAGAGCAGGTATTTCCACACATTACACACTGGTGTGGTTGGGGGGCGTTCACAGTGTGATCAAACAATATGAATGCAATAAAAGATTACTAATGATGTAGAATACTGTGCATATGTTTCAAACTAGAAATGTATATTTAAAGCTGTTTATCTGGTCAATGAGGGTATATCTGCTCGGATAAACAATAACCATTAACACAATAGATGGTGATTTTCTGAGTGTGTGTTAGCTTAGACATTTCCAAAGTATTTTGGAGACAGTCCAGTATTTGTGGTGTTTATCCAGGGCCTGGATGGTATAATCAATTCTGCATACAGTTAAATCAGGCGTGCTGCTGGTGGAACTGATCAAATCCACGGATCTGCATCTAGTAGAAGAACCAAACTGTGTGCTTTCCTAAAACAAGATATTCTGCATCAATTTTTGTAATGTGTATTTGTATCTATTCTGTTTTCATTTGAGAAAATAAGAATATAGAAACTTTTACTGTGCAGATAAAGCTCTAAACAACTGTCTCAGCTGGTCTAAGATTTTTTGTACAGTGCAGTGAAAATAGTAATGCACTGAATTAGGGCTGACGCCATTATTATATTAAGTAATCTAGTGATAATTATGGAAAATGACTAATCACGCACATGAAACACTGAATCTTTACTAAATTTAAATGTGAGCGCATTCGTGAGATCCTGTTGGTGTGGATTTCCTCCCTTTCACCAAAGAGGCTTGAGTTGTAATAGCGGCCCTTGTGGTAAATGATCAGGTTGAACACAGCTTTATAATGATATGACCATAATCACTCAACCTGCAAAGTAATGACTACACTGATTCATCAAGAACGTACAATTTAGTCCGTTTTTTTTTTACATTGAATTTCTGCTACATACATACATACACATATACATATATACACATACATGTATAGCTTTGTGTTGTATAGCTTTTATTCTATTCGTTATGCTGTTTCTACTTTCTTCTTTTGTACTGTCCCCTTTGCTGCTGTAACAACGCAAATTTCCCACCTGTGGGACTGATCTCATCTCATCTTATCTTATCTCTTGTCTTAAATGTGTGCATCACAAAATACGGCACAAAGTCTTTCAGATCACTGACACTGGATTCAATGAATTGAAAGCATGCACACTGTGCACACTGGCACTTTACCTGCAGTGCCAGAGCCCTGGCATCACTGCTTTGCAAAGCAGCCCTCATGTCCTCCACCAGTTCCCTCAAACTGGCATTTTCCTCCTCCAGTTTGGCCATCCTGTCCTCCGCCTCCTCCAGAGCTACTATCTCCTCGTAGCACTCTCGAGTGCAGGATCCGGGCTTGCACACAGGAGCTGGGGGGCTGGAGGGGGACCCCGCGGTGGTGAGCAGCTTCCCACGCCGCCTGAGAGGGCTCCTGAGGCGGATCTGAGTCTCGATGTGCTCGCTGTCCCCTCCAACCAAGAGCCGACCATCTTCATAGCATCGGCCGGCCTTGGTGCTGAAGTATCCGCAGAGTTTTGCGTGAAACTGGCGGAAGGTGAACTCCACGGGCAGGGAGTCCAGGATCCCGGAGCACTCCTCCGGCTCGGCCTGGGCTTCGAGCCCCAGCACCTCGCACAGGATCCGAAAATCCTCCAGTGGGATCTTCCCGTCCCCCTGGCAGTCCAGGTGGTGGAAGATCTCCTGCAGATACTGGTCCAGACCCGTAGCCAGCACGATGATCTCGTTCTCCACTCCTCGATCCAGTCCATAGTGGTATGCCAGCGTGCTCACGATCCATTGTGTCCTGCGCGCTGGACGCCTGTATGGATCGCATGCGTCTGAGATCTCCATCCTTCAGCCTTGTTTACCCCCACCCCATTCAGAGGAAGGTCACTTACAGCGGTTTTTACGCATTAATGGCTTCAGCAGATGCACCAAAGCACACAGATCAAGTTAATCGTGCTCCTCTCTACGCTGCTCTCCTCCTGCTCAACTTCTCTCCACTATACTGGTGCAAGTGGGGGCGTTCCTGAAACCCCAACTGGTGGAAAAGGGGAAAAAAAAACTTTTGAAAGTTAACCGTTTGCTTATACACCATATGGACAAAAGTATTGGGACACACATGTTTTTCACGTTTTGGGCTAAAAGGTTTGAGTGCTGACATCAGGGCAGAAAATAAGTTGGCTTTGGCATTATTAATAAGGTAGACTATATGGACAAAAGTACTGAGACACACCTGTTTTTCAGGGTTTGGGCTAGGCCTCTTTACTTCTAGTGAAGGGCAATCTTAATGCTTCAGCATACCAAGACATTTTGGACAACGCCATGCTTACAACTTTGTGGACACAGT
>JBBPCZ010000142.1:14864613-14874670 GCA_037974445.1 Brycinus macrolepidotus | reverse complement strand
AAGCTGTTATAGCTGCAAAGGGGGACCAACTCCATATTAAAGTCTATGTATTTGAATGAAATATCATTAAAGTCCCTCTTGGTGTAATGGTCATGGCCAATACTTTTGTCCATATAGTGTATTTCTGTGAAGATGCACGTTAACATTTCTGTGTCACACTGAAGAGAAGAGGTACATGGGTAAGCACAGCTCACAGAGGCTATAACACGACTTGACTCTCAATCTCTGAAATCTCAACGTCATGCGTGTCTGTGGAGCTGTGCGTCAAGCGAACAGCTGTTCAGCATGAGGGTGGATAGAGTGAATAAAAGGGATAGAGGTGGACAGGGATATAGGGATAGTCTGGGTAGAGGGAAGAAAGGATTCTACAAATCAACAAATCCTTAAAGCTAATGTCTCACAGGCAATAAAGAAACTGAAGAAAAGGTTGGATATAAATTATAAAGTGTCTATTTCTCATATGTGAACACACCACAGCACACAGTGTGAACATTGTGAAATTTTTCTCTGTATTTACCTCATTCACCATGTGAAACGCGGCATCCGGGGAGCAGTGTATGGGGCCGGTACTTTGCTCAAGGGTACCTCAGTGGTGCCACTAAGAGCCCTGGGATTTGAACCCACAACCTTCTGATTACAGCAGCCACCAGCCACCCAATGATAAGACAATGATCCAAAACATGCATAAAAATGAACCTTAAACTGCTTTAAGATATTACATTTTTGGAATGACCTTCACCATCCCTAGACAACCTATGGGAAATGGACTGCAAGGAAATGTGGGGAAAACGTTCTAAATCGAGAAGAGAAAGACTGTTAGCCAGCAACAATCTTTCTCTTCTTGATTTATCTGCTACTCGACTGAAAGTGTCCTGATCTTAAGACTCATCGTTTTGTTTTTTAATTGTGCATTCAAATTTGCAGAAATGTCATACTGGAAGTTTGCCCACACAGAAGTGGCGTAAACATTATTTCCATGTAGACGAGCAACAAAATTTTATATACGATGTCAAACTTTTATTTAAAAATAATTACCTTTTTTATAATTGCGTGGAAGCCCAGATACCGACAACACCGTAAACCTGACCATACCTCTGGTTCAGAATTTTAGCTCCAGTTTTACAGTCCACCTGTCCTGGACATTAATGCAGACATTTCAGATACAGCACTAAATGGATTCTTACACAAAAACCAATAATCAAGCTGTAAATCTGACAGTATATTTTTATTTCATGTTCTCCACATGGTCACAGTTATAGATTTTACATTGACAGGGTCTCGTAATCTACTTAGAAACAGAATGCATATTAAAATGAAAAAAATCCTCCGCTTCTTGCCTGGTAATTATAAAATAGGCTGCAGTGTGTGCATGTGTGCGTGTGTGTGTGTGTGGGGGCGGAATGCAGTGCATTTCTGGACAAACATGAGAAGTTAGTGGAACCCATGTAACAGTCGGCTTGTAGTCGCTACAGAGGAGGATGCTGAGCCAAATCGAACGCTTTTTGGTAGCAGAAGTATGTTAATAATTCTCTTTAAAGAAGAGCCAGAGGGATGCAACTTTAATTTAACGGGTGACAATAATTACTAATAATATACAGAA
The DNA here is from genome assembly GCA_037974445.1 of Brycinus macrolepidotus. Lineage (NCBI taxonomy): Eukaryota > Metazoa > Chordata > Actinopteri > Characiformes > Alestidae > Brycinus > Brycinus macrolepidotus. Next base: position 14,873,070 of record JBBPCZ010000142.1, on the reverse strand, counting down.
TATTTACAAATGTTTATTAGCCCCCCCCCCCCCCCATCCATTCCCTTTTTAAATCCATGTTTAATTTTCCTTGAGATAAGCTCTAGTCATTTCTTCACACTGTCTTTGTCATATGTACAGCAATTGTCTTCATCAGACACACACACATACACACACAAGTGCAATGATGAGGTCTTTTTCTTCTTATTCAGTGGGTAAACGTATACATGCTGATTTGCTGCAAAACAGCAGAAAACGAAAGAGCAAGCCAACGTGTAAAAAAAGAACAACAAAAAACAAACAAACAAAAAAAATAGAACACAGACAAAATAAACGATAAAACAAAGAGAAAGGACATTTAATTTAGCTCACAGTTCAAACCAGAGTTGACAGGAATCGACCACATGCAATTCATTATGGGTATCGGACCGAAGCACCCTGTAAATGCACGTAAACTGGACTCAAATTGAAATACTTCCATTAAAAAGGACACAGGAAAAAAATATACAGAGATGCTTTTTTTTTTTAGTTAGAATTTTTTGTCCCAGAATGAATTTATTTCAAGACGCTTTAAACTGTAGAGGTATAGTCTGTTGTATTTTACTCCTTACATTTGTGTTGTGGCATGGCTTAAGAATAGTAGCTGTACCAAAACAAAAGAAAACAAACCAAAAAAAAAAAAAACAGTAAAGTTGCTCAAAGTGTGCAAATTACAAACCCGAATCTGAGAGCAACACTCAAAATTAGCTCCAATAATAATAATAATAATAATAATAATAATAGAGAGTGATTTGTGATTCACGTCTCGTGCCGATGACCACCACTGATGATCTCTAGTAATTCTATTCCATATTGAAACTAGAGTAGGTTAAGAGAACTTACAATACAGTAGTCGACAAGCATGGTCTGATTTAAAGCCTAAAATACACAGTGTGTACTTTGCTCTACAGCTGCTTTTTTCTATTCGTGTCGTCTAGCGGAATCTCTTCTGGTACAAAAATGTGACAGACTAACGCCCATAGCAACAGAGCCGCGTGAAGAGAATTCTACATACTTTTAATGTGTATCGTCACTTCATTTTCAACAACAGTCAACTGTAACACTGATAATAATATTTCTGGGAATATACAATATTTAGAGAATAGTCTTACAATATAATGTTACATGCAAGAGTACTTTTAGTTTGATATTCCTCACTGCAAGTTGCTAGAACAAAGAGACGGACAAAAAAAAACCAAAAAAAAAAACCACTGGGGGTCCACATTCGGGTGGAGGGCTTGGGGGTGTGGAGTGCCAAGAATTAAAGACAAAGACTTATGATGATAATAAAAAGAAGAAAAAAAACCCACTAGATTGCAACTGTTCATTTACAAAACCAAAACATACATATTGCACATACGATTAGTACAAAACAAACCAACAAAACCAATCCAAAAAAAATGAAAAAAAAAAACCCCAAAAAGAATGGAACAAATAGAAAAGAAAAGCAAACTTCACTGCCACTATTGGTCTCGCGTCAAACCATAATCACTGTACATGAACGAATAATTATACAAAATGACACAAGTGCTAGTATCTGAGCTAAAACAGCATCAACCGATTCATATCCTGACCGCTCCCTTTGACTATACACAGCACACAGCTTAAAGAAATGGTAGAAAAGGTCAACAAAAGTCGAGATATGTGTGGAAAAATACGGTTAAAGCCTCTGTTCCTCCTTCTGTGGTGAAAAAGCACTCATCTCCACCTCCGCACATACGTTAGTAAAACCGTGATTGTGAGCAAGTGAAAGGCATTTGTAAAGAAAAAAAAAAGAAAACACCCAGGATTAGGAGCAGGGCTGTTTGGGTCTGTGCTGCCTGGGAACACACACACACATACATGCGTGTGCACACACACACACGCCATACGAGACACACCCACTCACCCTGGTGGGGAAAAAAACAAACAAAAAAAAAACAAGCATCACATCACAGCAAAAAAACAGAGGCAAACTGAAAGGTGGGGGTAAAAGTTCTGCTTGTCCTCCCTATATCTTTTTTTCATTACCCCTTGAGCAAAATGTGTTATTTCCAAAATAGCCTTCTCCATCAAATCAGCTCTACCATAAACATCTCTAATGTACAGTTTATTTCATAGCGTTTTTATTTGTCTCTAAAAAAATAGTTAAAAAAATAAAACCGTGGTGCACTAGAGGCCAGGACGGACCAGGCGAGGCCTGAGGAGGATCGGATCGTTTGCTTAGAGGTCGGCTAGCGTTCCCCTAACCCCCCCTTTCCCTCCTCTTGCTTTTCTTCCTCCTGACTGGTTAGCTGTATGTATGATTTGTAGTTGGTGCAATAAACACAGTTCTACCGGACTGGAAGATTCCATATGTGCATTCCCGAATCTTCCGAAGAGTTTCAAAGGCAACCAGAGAAAATTCCAGGTCATTCACTTGCCCACGTCATCAAACGCACTGGACTGAGTTATTATTATTGTGAATGTAGGTCATTCTACTTCAAGAATATAATACTGAGATTTTTAGCTGACGTATCAGTCGCATTTAGTTCTATTACAATACTATTAACTGTTGATATTATTATTATTATTATTAATAATATTATTTTTTTACAAAATACTATATGCACGACATACACAAAGCATTTTTTTGACTAACTCAGTTACTGCTTCTTAATAATTGGCACATTAAAGACCGCTAACTATATCACAGAGAATAGTGGTCTATAGCTACATTAAATACTTGAACACCTTTGTGACCAACTTCATGGCTAGGTTGTTGTTCACCATTTAAACCACACCAGCTCAAGGTATATCCCTTCTACCAAGACTTTCTCTTTCTGCAAATTAGTATAAAGCAGGTTATTTCATAATGCTCCGTAAGCAATTAAATACAAGATAAAACAGTAGCCATGGTCTTTGTGCATGCGTTTGATTCTGTGTTGGGTTTCAGTGAGGGTTTGGACACACATCCAGGCTTTAAAAGTCCAAAAAAGGGAGTATAGATCATCTCTTGGGAGGAAAAAAAAGCAGCTTTGCCTGGAGTGTATAGCTCGAGCAGTGATTGACCAATGGAAAGTGTGGAGATAGATGTAGGTGGAAACCCAGAACCCACAGGGAGGGTCTAGCAGCCCTCTAAAATTCCTGGAAGAGAAGGCCAGTGCTAGTGCTAACGCTAATGCTACACAGTGTGCCCCTTTGTTTCTCTCTCTTTTTTGTCCCAGAGGAGAGAGGCTCTAAATGATAATGAAAACGAGTCATGTTGCCTTTTTTCCTTTGTTCTCATTCCCTGGTCGGTTCCATCCACACAGTCTATTGCAAAAAATGTACAATCTTCCACATGCCAGCTAGACAGGAAGTCTGCCAAAGTCGCCTCCATGCTCCCTGCCATTGACAATCTCAGTTCCATAGAGACCAATACAGTTTCACAGGGTCCCATTGAATTCCACAGAGACTCAAAGAGAATAGTAAAACCCCATAATCTCATGAGATCCAGTAGACGCCCACATAATCCCACAGAGACCCATAGATACCTATTAAATTCCTTAGAATCCCAAGGAAATCCCACAGAAACCCAAAGAGATCCATAGAATTCCATAGAATCCCATAGAGACCCACAGAATACCATGGAGTTCCATAGAATTTCAGAGTCCCATTGAGTCCTGTTGAGTCCCATCAAGTACTAGAACGTTTTGCTTCACACCACAGTGCTGATGCCGCTGTGTTTGGGCTTTGCGCTGCCAGCAGGGGCTGCAGGGGGTGGAGCTTGAGCATGGTGATGCTGGGCATGCTGGGAATGCTGGGAGTGCGGCCCATGGGCATGTGGCCCATGCGAGTGGCCCGATGGTGGATGGTACTGGTGCTGAATGTGTGCTGGAGGGTGGTAGTGGTGATGGTGGTGGTATGGAGGTGGGTTTTGCTGCATGTGGCAGAACTGGGCATGGTGCGGGTGGATCTGAGCCTGAGTCTCTGTGATGTTTTCGCGAGCTGTGTGGTGCAGGTTGGACGGGTGGGGCGTGTGGGAGATTAGGGTGGGATGGGAAGGGTGGGGTGGCTGAGAGGGCAGGGAGGGGGATTTGCCTCGTTTGGTTCCGAAGAGTGACCCTAGCAGAGAGGAAGAGGAGCTGGGGATGGACTGCTGGCGAGATGGACAGTCTCGGCTGGAGGTGGCCCGGCGCCGCATGTGGGGGCTGCTAATGATGGAGCCCTGCAGGGGGTCGGGGGGGGGAGGTAGACAAAGAGTTACATCACATCAGACCAGAGAAAAACACAACTGCAATACACTGTAAAACACTGCTAAATACGTGGACTAGAAAGAAATAAACAACTCCAGACCTAGGGAGCCAAAGCACTTGTTAGAAAATTTTGTTGGTCAAAAAGTACCAAAGCAATGTTCCGACTGTTATAAATAACTTGCAGAAACATTGTGGGTCAGGTCGGGTTCAGTCGTTAACAAACTTTTTTGCAGGTCAGACCTGGTGGGTTGGCTCTTATAATGGGCATCACTAGTGTTTACTGTTCTACCTAATTACTCACTAAAGAAATAGTTCAACAAAATCTATCAGACAAACAATGCCTTAATGTGCTTGGCAATTAGCTGATAAGCTGAAGATGTGTTAAATTAGAAAACACTAAACTCTTCAGTGCTGTGGCCCTCCAGATCTGATGCTGAACACTTGACTAGAAAACTGAAGCTCAACAATTCTTTGTATTGCAGGCCACATACAAAATTCATCTGCATACATATACTGTTACACTACATGTCCAAAAGTTGTAGGGAAGTGCTAATCCAACATTGCTTCTGAGGGTATTATTTTGGAGATTGTCCTCTGTTTGATGCAGTTACAGCCTCTACTCGAGTGGGAAGTTTCTACATTATATTTTGGAAAACTGGATTTGATTGCATTGAGTTGATTAGCTCTGGATCACAAACACCACTCCATCTCGTCCCAAAAAAACTAGATAGTGCTCTGTCACTCCAGAGGACACAGTTTCAGGGAACATCTTACAGCAGCTGAATTCAAAAATTAAAATGGCTGTCTGGACACTTTTGGACATATAGTGTATGTCTGAGCATTATTTTTCCTAGACAGAAGATGTACTCTAGTAGAAAACATCCTTAATTGTGCATTTATTAGCAGTAACAAACCATAACAGAATAAAACAATGAATAATAAATGAATCAATGCGATATGAAATGAATTTTACATTTTCAACGCCGAAAAGCATCACATTTTGTAACAGTGCAAGATTCAGGCAACACCGCACCAACACATCGGCACTAACAATCCTTCAGCTGTCAGTGTCACTGACTGGAACGGAGTGAATATTGGATGGCCATGCATACCATGCAAAAGCTCGAACAGGCAAGAACAGAAAGTGAACAGAAGTGAACAGAAAGTATTAATAAAGAACTAGGTTCTGCAATGTTGCACTAGCATGAGGGCACCTCTGAGTAATTCGAATGGTAAAAGGACACATCTGAAGGGTTTGCACTTAACAGATTGCTCATAATTGCTTAACTTGTCCATTAAGATCCATATTACTCGTCAGTCTTGAACAATGATTAATGAAATATTTCTGCTCCTACATTTTCCAAAGCTGTGTGCTTTATATGGTGAGTTAAAACAAGGTGCTTTGGGCTGGAGAAGAAAAAGGTGCAAAGGGTCAAGGCTGGAGAGGAAATGGAGGGATTACCTTTCAGTATCAAAGCAAACCCATATGAGAAGCATATGAGATAAAACTGTACTGCAAACAACAAAGGCACGCCGATCCAGCATGCTTAGCCTTCGAAACAAAACTTGCACACATTAGTTGTGTCATGCCGGCTCATGTAAATGTATTAGGGTTAACAGGAGTAATGCAAGTCCAAAGGGAGAAGCCCCGTCCCATAATCCAACAAACTTTACATCGGAGGAAAAGTAGCTCATGCAGTAAATCCACCTCTAATCCACAAACACACACCGCTAAAGGAGACAAAGCGATGGTTTAGCTAAAAAAGTACACAATTTTCTGTCCGCCAGCATACGTTTGGTGGGTGAAACTCATATGTTTAGTTTTGCACTGAAGCTATGGTGCAAATATATCTAATGGTTGTTCAGACTGTGAGCCAAATTCATTGAACACGTTCCTCAAATTGCGTCGGGTTGTGAAGTATTCTCAAACAGACTTGCTTACATGATTTAGGAAGGCCTTTTTTTTTTTTTTTTTTTTAGAAAACCACATAAGAAAACCTACTTGTGAATACTTAACAACTCAACTAATTTTGAGGTGTGTGATTAAGTGAAGGCTAGGCCTCTACTACTCTTTTTTTGTCAATTTGACTTCTAGCCAAACCATTGCTTTAAAATTATAAAGCAAAAAAAAAAAAAAAAAGATAAGAGGGTATTTAATAAAAGAAGATTTTTCAGTTAGCTTCCTCATTTAAGCCCAAAGTAAAGAACATTTTTATGCCAGTGTTATCCAGATAACTGAAAGATCTTGCTTCATAAAACACCCTCCTTTTCACAACGGAATATGTGTTTCTAGGAGGAGCGGCGAGCGGCGTTTTGATTGACAGGATGCGCCCTATGGTACTATACTTACGTCCATATTGCTGTCTAGCGATCCCGCACTGCTGCGGCGGCCACGCTTGCCTGAGCAGGACATGCGATACATCAGAGCAACGCTCAAAAAAATCAAAATCACACCACAGCGTGACAGATAGAGCAGTACACAGCCTGTCTACCTAAAGGGGGCGCTAATGAAGGGACTGCGGACACACAGCAAGCCGCTAGCACTCAGAACAACAGGTGTATGAGGAAAGGAGGATGGGGTTTAGATGGATAGGGGTCTTCTGGGTTGGGGGGGAAGAAAAGGAGGAATTTGTTATTTTAGCTTTTTTATTTAGCCTAGTATGAAATACAGGGTAGCTGCTACTCTCTGCCACCTACTGGGAGTCTTTAGAATGACTGTAGGTTTACCTTACCTAACAGTATTACTGTGTATGTAGCTAGAAAGGGAAATGACAATAGGATAAAAGAAAGATGCATAAAAGGATGTTATCATAAATCGTCTTCTTATAAATGATCTGGAGGAATTAGATTGACCCATTCATGCTCTGCTCTTACGAGAAACTGTAGCATACAATAACCAAGTAAAAAAAAAAAAAAAGGTTTTATTTTAAACGACTAGAAGATGTCATTGTTAGGACAGATCAGATCCGATTTTTTTCTCCAATTACTGGCAATTCCATAAAAATAATACATTTGCATAGTGGGAAGTTTGTCATAAATTTCCAACCTGCCACAAAAACATAGTCTATCTTGGTAATGTAGCATTTTAAACTGAGAGTCAACTTCACACAGCGCCTCCAAACTCCAACACAAGTCTTTAGAATGAATGAGATTTTTGCCAAAGTATTGTAAAGCTTGCCCAAACTTGAAATAAAAGAACACCTTTGTAAGTATTGCATGGATAGATCAATTGCAAGAAAAAGTTGCCAACCCTTTGAAATGATCTTGATTTTTGTGTGGCTCCTAAAATGTGATCTGGTCTCCATCCAATAATTAACAATAAACAAACAAAAAAAGCTGTCCTATTGTACATCTTTTTCATTTTCTGTTCCAACCCAAAAACATAAGTCTTGAATTGTGCATTGTGCATAACCTGCCAGCAGAACAAAGTATGCATGAAAAATGAATGATTACTTCATATATCATAGAGGAGATTGAAAATTACAGTATTGTTCATGTACAGTAAATCTAACTTACTTGTTAGTGTCTTAAGGAGAATATTCGTTACCAGTAAGAGGTGAAATTAATAAGGCAGTTAAAGCAATAGAGTAGTCTGTAGTATGCAAAAGGTGCTTACTGTCCATATTTGTATATTGGAACCCATGTTGTTCCCAACAGCACATATACATGTTTGCAAACCCAGTGTTTGTTTTATTCTCAGTTCAGCTCATTTCTCACTCCTTGTCAGCGTGGTTATATTGTGCTCTGGGTGCGCTAATAGAAAAGCGCGGACAAGCGTTAATTCACACTTTTCTGTTTTTACCGGGCAGTGATTATCATGCCAGCGTGTTGCTTGAAACTAAGTGCAAGACTGGCTGCGGAGAAGGCCACCACAGCCAAATTAGATCTGCATATTCAGGACATTATGTGGTTGTAGACTCATACCCATTAACATTCTGGGAAATATTTAGGACTGGCCAATAGTTTTTACAAGCTTTGAATATTCATTGGTGTGTCAATACAATGAATTCAAACAATAGTAGTTGAATAGTTATTCTCAAAATAAGCTTTAAAAAAACATGACAATCATCCTAAGTACTTTTGTTACTAAAGTCCAAAATATACCCAGTAGGCGGCAACATTGCACTAGTTACTGCTCTCATCAAACTTGGCGTGGCTTAATACCAGCCTCTTTTGCACTCCATTTTTATTGTTGTCTGATAACAGAAAGTGTTTCGACATGAGATTTTATATGTATATATAA
>JBBPCZ010000142.1:14796433-14807246 GCA_037974445.1 Brycinus macrolepidotus | reverse complement strand
CAGTATGTTACTGTTGGAGCATTTTTACTCTGAAAACTTACAAAAACAAGTGTACACACACGCACGCACGCACGCACACACGCACACACACAAAGAGATCTTCTGGAGGTGAACTTGCAACAATAGAGTCCTTCTTGTCTGAAGTGACTGAACACTTTAACTGCACTGAGTGGGTTTTTTGGTCATTCTGTTGGACGCCAAGCTGTCCAGATGGCTCACTGTCTGCATAGAGATGTAAAGTGTGGTTCATAGGCAGTATCAGGTTGAACAGCATAATGTTTACTGGTAAAGTTTACGGGTAGTTTTCCATGTTAGGGGTGGGCAATATGATGTTATTATTGCTATTATAATAAATGACTCCATAATTACCCCACACTTTTCTGAGTATATCATGAACATCACGAGTACTTCTGGAACACTGAACAGCTACATGTTATATTTAAAGAAACAAAAACGTTTTAGAGAGCCTATAAACAAGAATTAGTGTATACAGGAACAGCATAAGCTGTATAGTAACAAGTAGATGATTCAATGTCAGCCCACTATGCCATTTAATTTTATTAATTATATTTTTACCAGGTACCAAATGCTGGTGCATTTGTTCCATTTCAACTGAATCCATTGGTCATGAAATAGCAGGATCTACAGTCAAAACATGTACTAAAAAGGAGCCATCTGGGATTCAGCTGTGTTCTCATGAAAAGAAGGTGTGGTAACTAGAAAAGAATTTCGTTGATCTCTTTTTTTTTTTTATTAGGACCAGTCAAAAAACAAATACAAAACCAGTCAAATACTTCCAGTTTCATTTATTCTTCTCAGCACGTTTTAATATGGGAAAATACTCTGCTGTTTCCTCTCTAAATGCTTCCACTTGACTTGCCTCTCTAAAGCTCCTGGCTATTTTACAAGTTTAATGATGTTTATAATGCTTACATAATGGCATGTGGCTGCACAGTTAGTGGAGTAAGTCTCTGTCGATAAGCCATTATTCACTGACAGTCTTTCTATGCCCTGCTTTGAAATGGTTATGTTTAACAGACACACTGTACAAATCCACCTTAAAGAGAATGGCACAAAGTAATCAGAGCCACTGGACATCCCTGTGGGAGAAACATATATTTTCTAATAACACAATGCTCAGTCAGTGGTCCTTGAAAAAGATATGGGAAATAATCAGTACAAAGGCCACACCAGGCAATGGTGGAAAAGCCTTGCGGTTCGGATCTGACCCCAAGTATTGAGTGGAAAACTGACCAAATTATGTCCAAAAGTTACTTAAGAGAAAAATCTAATATTTGTATTGAGGTCGTCAGTTAAATTGTTGTGTAGCAACAATTATTATTATTTTCTGTTATTTTCTCACACAAAAAGTATACAATAAACCTTCAGATTTTTTTCATTCTTACTCATAGAAGCATAATACATATTCTCATTAGGATGTTTAAATACTAGTCATTTCTTAACACTTTTGTTATATAGAAGAAGTGGATAAAACTCTGGAGGAAGACAGATCTTCACAGTTGGGCAACTATGCTTTATAGACAATCTGGTGTCACAATCAAAATAGTTGCACTTCAAGGTCAGATGAAGAAAGACATGTTCCAGGATGAGGCAACGTTAAGTGATGGAGGGACAGCAAGATCATTGTGGCCATCAATTTTAGATGACCAGTACTGACTGCGATGCATAAAATATGGAGACCCAGGTGGGGGACTGGGTGCAGTCCAGGCTTTAATCTAGCCTTAAACAGCGAGGCCATCCAAAGAGGTCAGCACAGTCAGGACTGGAAGAGATAGCATGATATATGACCCAGATATAAGGTCAGCCATAAACTGGTAGAATATTTTACATCTCTGTGAGTGTGTCTGTACTGTGAACCTGACCGTACATGTGAAATCTAAAAATATAAGACAGTAAGGCGGGCAGGATCTTTCAGGATGGTCAGTTGCTTAGCCAAAGTATATCATTGCTTCTGAAAAGACAAAAGGCAGCACACGTTAAACTGACGATGGTGATGAAGTTTTTCCTCTTTCATCCAAGTCCTTTAGAGTCTGAAGTCTCATCTGTCAGAACGGATGGACAGTAAATTTAATGACAGCCCCAGAAAGACATCAGATTCCAGGAAAAATAAAGAAACGGCAAAGCCATTAATGTACTTGGTTTCAGGAACATTAAGTTATATAACAGATGCGGTTTAAGACTCGAAAGGACTTGAACGAAAGAGGAAAAACTTCATCATCGTCATTACTATTACATTCATCTGCCATCCCTGCTAATGCGTCATACCTCCACACAATGGAACATACAGAGAAACGAGATCCAATTATTCTGTGCAAACTGAAACCTTGCTCTGAAATATTCATAGCGGCTAATTACAATACTGGCCCAGTGTCTGAGGGACAAGCGAAGGAAAGGTGATATCCAACCTGACATATAAAACTTGGAAGGAGCTTGTGTTAGGCATGTTTGTCACGGAGGGACCATTGATTGGTACTACAAACTATTCTGTGACCATGAATCTGTGTCTTTTATATTAAAAAGCAAAATTACACTTGATTTGAATGAGATGCAGCAATTGAAAGATCTTTGAAAGGTCTCCATCATTCAAAATCAGACAGCTGGCTGTACTCTACTCTCTGCAAAGTCTGAAGTTATCTTGCGATGAGAGGACTGCTTGAAAAGTGAAGACGTTGGTGTGAAATAATTGGAGGATGGCACTCTGAAGGCTATGGCAAGACACTGTCCCTTCATCAATATCATAGTGGCACAACTGTGCAATCCCACACAGCTGTCAACGGCAGTGACTGAAAGCCCAGACAGAGCAAGCAAACAATATTTTCCACAGAGGGAAACAAACATTCATGTAACTGGGTGACCAGACTGTTCTAAAAATATCCAGTTCCCTAACATTGCGGTTTCCCATCTCGCATAGAGGCATCGAGTCAATCTTAATGCTTTACTTACCCTTAGTAGAATCGCTTGTCCATCTGGATGATTGCTTTACTCCACATATGCTGCTGTTTTCACACTTTCGTGTAATCAAGCCTAATTTTCTTCTTTGAGCAGTAATTAGATCTTTATTTGAAGAAGACAGACAGGCTGAAGTTCTCCACAGATGTTCAGCTTTGAACTTTTAAGCAGAGTAGGGTCCTGTGCTGCACAAGAATCCATCTGCTGTCTGCTGTTGCTCTGCTTTCGAATCCAATGCTCAAGATAGAAAGTCCTTCTGGTGGGATTCTCTTGGATACTGTTACTGGTAGGAGTCAGGGAGATTCCCTGGTAAAAAATACAGGTCAACCTCAGGAGTCCATTCAAAGGGCTTGAAAAACATCTGAGTAAGGGTCCGCTAGTGACGCACAGGAGTCAGCCAGCCGGGCCGGTAGGAAACACAGGATATCTGGCAGATTGATTAAGCCCCAATGACAAGATCTTAAAAAGATTGCCTTCCTCTCCATGGAGCGAGAGAGAGAGAAAGAGAAGCAGAAGACAGCAAGCAGAATAGGACACAGGCAGGGTACCTCCAAGCTGAAGTAAAATCCACACACAGTAAATTAATCATACCTTGTGCTCCCACGGCCTTGCTGCTTTCAGTGGCTGGATCAGGTTGCCTGGCCTCTACTCTTACACAGCAGCTCTTTTTAAAGGGCCTGGAGTATCCAGGGGCCAGTGCTTCTGAAAACCCATTTCTTTCAGCAACTATCAAAGGCCACCCTGCTCTTAACAAAAGACAAGTAGCCTTTAAAGGCTGAAATTTACTACAAATAGCTGAGGTGAAGCTGGCCCCGGTTTTTAAGCCCCAGAGGATCGCATGGATCTCTTGTCCCTCGTGAAACAAGACAAGACAGAGTATAGGCACTCGCAAAGACCGACAGCAAAAAGGCAGAGGAATGAAACAGGAGGAACATGAGCTAGAATGAAGCTGAGAATGACTCGTGCCCTCAGGAATGCCTCACACACACAGGATCTGGTAGCATGCGGCTGAAAGGCAGAAATAGGGCTGCCTCTGCTTCCGGGAATGCTATAATCAAAGGAGCTGCCAGCCGGCCTAAACAAACACACGCTAAGCCATTAATGTTGACTTCACAGTCATAGCACTGTCCTTTTACTAAACCATACACCGCCGGCTTCAGCTGAAGTACAGATCTCAGCTTGCAGGAACAGAACTAGTCATGAGGTAATGGCTGATACTATACAATGTTTATTTTTTTTCAAAAAGCTTTTAAATATACACCATATGGACACAAGTATTGTTGCCTGACCATTACACCAACCAGGACGTTAATGATATTGGAGTGTTTCTGTGGAAATTTGTGCCCATTCATTTTGGGGAGCATTTATGATGTGGGACGAGAAGGCCTGGCTCCCAATCTCCGTTCCAGTTCATCCCAAAGGTGTTGGATGGGGTTGAGGTCAGGGCTCTGTGCGGGCCAGTCAAGTTCTTCCATACCGAACTCTTTAAAGTTATAATCTTACAATATGTCATTGTAAAACTACTTTCTCCTTGCACAATCAGACATCAAGAACTGCTGCCCCCCAAGTGCTAAAAAAATGACTTGAAATTCAGTGCTGAATGCAGTTTGCCCGAAGGCCAGTTCACAAGCTCTGCATTACATTTCCCCACTTAAAACTGAAGTGTTGAATAATACAACTACAGATACAGATACAACTAAAATTGCAGCTCTTGCAATGTAAAAGTTGTACTCTTTCAAACTGCAGTTTCAATATTGCAATTGAAATAATGCAGAAATAATTAATTACTCAACCCTAGCAATACCTAGCACTGGATCTGAACCAGTTCTACACTTAACTCTCAGAAACCCATTCTTTTCATTTGCCATATGTAATTATGTAATTGTAAGTTCACAATGTGACATTTAAATTCAGTTTTCATTCAGTATCAATAGGTTCAAATAAATTTTTGTTGATGTCTAAAATCGACACTAAAGAAGGCAACAATCTAAACTGATTTTCTTTTAGCAGAACAAGACTGCATGCTTTACTATCATTTTATTAAATCATAATGCTTCCACATAATGAATTTTACAATAGTTCTGAAGGATTCAATTGTTGAGATCTAAACCAAGATATTCAGAGCGGTTCCATGTAGTGAAACTTACCAACTTGGATTTCTTTACAGCAGTGTTGATGGTAACCAGGGGTGTGATGTCTACAATGCTATTATAGCCATTTTACTTTCTAACCAAACTGACCAGTAAACCTACAAACTATTCTGAGGGTGTATCCGTAATATTGACAAAGATAAAATCTGGAAAACTATTTTGCATTACAACACCATGCATGTACCTCTCTTCCATAAAATGTAAAAAAAAAAAAAAAAAAAAAAAAAAAAACCCCAACCCTTTTAGGCACAAAGTTTCTCTTCCAACTTTCAGAAACCACTGTCTTAAACAAAAAACATTTTCTTTGCAAACATTTTACACAATTACTTCTAGAGGCATTAAAGGCTATGGACAGCTGTGAACAATTCTGACTCGATACAATTCTCTAGAACCGGGAATTTCACATAAAACCACTCTGAATTTCCAAACTGGTGATGCCGTTAATGTGCAAGGGTTAAACCAGAGTTTCAAATGTGTGCATCTTGGCCTTTTTTTTATGAACGGATGTTTCCATTAGGTTAAGGAACAAATCTCCAAAGAGGAACTCCAAAAACAAAAAGTGGGAGGCTGTCTGGCTGTCTGGTGATGGGCCGTGGATGGAAACCGCCTGAAAAAGAGCAGTTACACAAGAAACTTCACATGTAACTGATGCAGACGGGACCTCCGGAACGTAAGCAGTACAGCATGAGCAGAAAGAAAATATCTGCTGAAAAACACAGCTGAGGCTGAGGCTGAGGCTGCCGAAACCCTGGGCAGCGAATTACAGGGCTTAGGATTTATGAGTGGTGACTGGCTACTCTGCTGAGTGTAGCGGCTTGACTCAGAGCCTCTGGCCACTAATTTTAGCTTCTTTTTTTTTGTGGAAGTGGCTGGGATAGCTGCACTATTAATGCCACGATTCCACTCTTACTCAAGCGCATGTGGGGACGTGTTCTGATTTTCAAAGAGCCCTTTTCACAAAACAATTAAAGAATTACTGCAATGACTTGATTGGGTGCAATTGTACTGAATGACTAGTCAAAACAACTTCACGTCAGAACAATGAGGCTAGTCAAAACAAGTCATCAAAACAGCAGACAAAAACACTGAATGAATATTTTAGAACTGATAGCGCTCTGGTATCAAAGCAAAGGGTGCATAATACATTCAGCAATAACGAGAAAGCCATAAAAGCATCCTTAGTAAGCGCTCAGTTTATGGCACCTTTATAAAGGCAGCAAAAACTCTCCACATTTTCACCATGTGTGGTCACAAATGTCATATATCATTAACGTATGAGATCACAGAAACAAACTGTTATTTCATCAAATCAATCTCACCACTAACAAGTACAAAGTTATGGACCTAAACAATTACCAAGGACGGAGAAGGTCCTTAACCTTCCCTTGACTAGATTCCCTTCCAAAAGATCTAGGAGACCAGGTGTGACCTCAGAGGACAGGTGTGACTTTGCAGGTAGTCAGGAAAAATCAGAACTATTCTCTCATAGGGGAAAGCTCTGTGATTTCCTACCTTATTGTACGAACTGAGAGGCAATACTTCCACATCAGGCTCAGCATGGCCAGGGCATTTCTCGCCTGGTTGCTCCAGATAAGTCTTCAACAAATCCAAAGGGTCTCACTCCAAAAGGAACAGGAAAACAAAGCTGGAGGAGTGTATGAGGCGAGTGTATGAGTGTACACTGTGTAGTCAAGCGTCTCCACCCCTAGCATCCAGACAAGCCTCTCCTTCCCTTCTTTCTTCACTTGACCACAAACTGTGTCTCACTCCTGAGAGCCCCCCAAGGAGAAAGAGGGAGAGAGAGAGAAATGACTAATTCATTCCCCTCCAGTTCAAATTACTGCAGTTGTTGCTGGTGATGAACGGTGTGTTTGCTTTGCTCTGGTTTTGCAGCCAAACCAAACTGTTCCCCTTCTGGGAGGAGAATTTCAACAGGGCTCTGGGATTACCAAGTAAGGCCGGCAGTCGAATGGCCTACCACAGTACACTGTCCTTTAAGTCTATGTGGTCAAACATAAATGGCGTATTCATTAGGTATGTTGCTGTGTCTGCACATCACATATTACTATGCTCCTACTGTGACACTGCTGTGTAGAGAATATATTTTATTTTAGTTATTTATCACACTATATTGATCTCGGAGGAAATTGCCTCAGTCCTCTGCATTTTACCCATTCACCTGAGTGAAGCAGTGGGCTACTGACAATGGCGCCCGGGGAGCAGTGTGAGAGTACAGTACCTTGCTCAAGGGTACCTCAGTGGTGCCATCGGCAGTCCTGGGATTCGAACCCACACCTTTCCAATTGCAGGGGCCACTCTCTAATCACCAGGCCACCAGCTGCCCAATGGGCCACCAACTAAATATTATCTGCTCAGTGCTGTTTTCATTATGGTCCTTTATTGATTCATGAGTAAATGATTTTCAGGGCTAGGGTTTAATGTTAGGGTTAGCTAGGGTTAGGATTAGGATCCGGGTTATTTTGGGGTGAAAGTTGGGGTTAGCGTCAGCTTTGGGGATAGAATTTGGTTTAGATCTGGGGCTGGGGAGGTGGTTAGGGTTAGTGTGAGTCTTAGATTTAGGGATTTGGATTCAGGTTAAGGTTTAGTTTTGGAGTGAGTGTTAGGATTTCGATTAGTCTTGCAGAGGGCAACCCATTATTCCCCTAGAAACGCTACCGTTATCTAACTGAACACTTTTTGCCTAGAAAGAAGAAATGTTTATAGCCTAGAAAGAAGGAATGTTTATAGCCTACAAAGAAGGAATGTTTATATCTACATTTTTAATGGAAGTTTTCTGGGGGTTCACTTACGTTCCATTCCCTAAGCTAATCACAGGCTTGTTGTCAGTTGAGCAATGTTGACAAGTGCACCTCTTTTGACCTCCACTGTCATAAGGCACTGGATTTGATGAAAAAGTTTAGACTCAGTTTGCTCTCATTCTATTAAGTCTACATTCTCACCCGTACTTATCTCACCACTTCTCATGGTTGTCCCCAGATATGTCTTCTCATTACAATAAACATCTCACTCTATCCTAACTAGGGTTAGGATTTAGGTTTATATCATTGGTTGAAGTGGACCATCAAATGAAAGTGTTACTGTGGAGAGAAGGTGGTGCTAGATGTTTCAGCTGTATATCTCAATTTGAAGCATTTCAACTGAATGCTGGTCACTTTTTCCAGCTTTGCAGTACAGCCTCTCTCGTGTGTTGGGGCAGCTTAGTTTCCTTTGTGTTTGAGGGCGGTTTGGCAGGCCTTCATGTCCAAGAAAGAGGCCAAGTGTTACATGTCTCCCTGAGGAGTCCAAGGAACAGTAATCCGAGTTCATTGCCTAAAATATGACGCATGGCTTGACTTAATCATTCTTAATAAAGTAAAATCTGGATTGTGATGGATTTGTAATGTGGAAGTGTTGAGTTGCGATGGGGACCAGAGTCATTCTGAGGAACATGTTTAAGGGCCACTCCCGCTATGAGGCTATGAGGTCATATCGTCAAAAAAAAAAAAAAAGAAGAGAAAGAAAAAGAAAAGAGCAGAAAATCAGCTGGAAACATGGAAAAGGGTTACACTGAAACGACAAATGAAAACTACACCACACACTGGGACAGTTTGAGAAACTAAAGGGCACAGGAAAAGGAGCCAAAGGAGCAACGAATGCTTGAAGTTGAAGGGTAAAGTACCAAGTAGTGCGAGAAAATTAAAGAACAAAAGGGAAAGAAAAAAGGAATTAAAGAAAGTGTATGAGGAGGAAAATATTACAGAGAGCATAAAGGAGGTGTATAAGAAGGAAAATATTAGAACATATTTTCTGACCAAGGGAAAGCAATATTGGACAGCGCTTCAGGGTGAATTTTTTATTTTTATTTTTATTTTTTTTATAAAGCACCACTGGAGAAACTTCAAACAAACAATGTTACCATCCCCTGTGATGCCTTTAATGTTTCATCATGTTACTTGTGGAGAGGAATTACACCTTCAGGCAAAGTTCTGAAACTAAACACCAAAAAAAAAAAAAAAAAAAAAAAAAACAGAGACGGCAAGGGTTGTGTCATCACATCTCCACACTTCAGAAAAACAGTTGGACTCTGTTATGAAACAACGTTTATGTTAACCCATAAGAAAAATGGTCTTATGCCAAGCCGAAGGACAGCGTCTCCAGTACCCACAGTCTCCAATATCCACAGTCTCTGGTCCAATTCATTCACTCTCAATCATTCTTTTCTCTTTTTCTTACTGCCACAAAGATGCAAAGATGCTGGGCAAAAGTCTCCATGTTTAATGCTCTTGCAAAGACTGGAAAACAGATTCGACATTTTATTCAGGGAAATATGGGGTGTTGAAGCACACAGCTGCACCATCACCGTCCTTTTCCATACACGACAGAGTGGAACACACTCCTCCGCACAGACACATCCAACACACATTTCAGCACAAACACAAAGCATCCTCCCTGCTCACACTCATTAGTGTTCTACAGACTGACTCTCTCCCTCTCTCTCTCTCTCTCTCTCTCTCTCTCTCTCCCTCTCTCTCTCTTTCTCTCTCTCTCTCTGTCTCTCACACACACACACGCACGCACACACGCACACACACACGCACACAGCCTGCCCTCTTTCATAGGCCTCTAACTTTTTGGCAGCCATGGACAATTTTGGGGTAACAAAAAACGTTCCAGTTCTTGACCACACATATCCTGCCAGCATTACTGCCTTGATGCAACACACATACATACATACACACATACGCACACACAATCACAAACACACACACACACATTCACATTGTAAAACGTATTAGAAACTAAGGACTGTAATGTTTTTATTATACATGAGAGCTTTATAATCTGTTCCAAACAGTGAACATCACACAGGGCGAAACTGGACATGAATGAAGTCTGGCTAGTGTATAGTTTATGAATGAGGATGTGTGCCAGTAGAGATGATTAATAGAAACAAAAGTGCCAGCTCCCTGGCCCAGATCACAGCTTTACCAAGCCTCGTGCCATAGCAAAGCAAATCAATGACCAAGGCGAAAAAACAGATTCCTCTACAATGGAGTTGTTACATTCCTCAAAATAAAGGTGCCAAAAAGGTTTGGAGGGATTCCACTGAATAACCACTTTTGATTTCACACGGAGCCTTTCTCTGGATGGTTCCTTGAGTCATTTTTTTAAACATTTTTATCTTGTAATCTATTTTTTCCATGAGGTTCATTTATGATATTTGAGTTTGTGTACCCAAAACAGTCATGATTAAACTTGACATGACAACTGTTCTTTATGCCTTTTATTATAAAGCATACATATTAAAAATGGTCCTGAAGATCTGGAGAGTGGATCCAGTATACTGTGCTCTAATTGTCAGATGGCTCTGAAGACCTCACGTAGATCAGGTGTGCTAGATTAGGGCTGGAGCTCCAGGAGCAGGTTTGGGCACTCTTATTGTTTCTGGACCAGTTAAAGGTTCTTCCAAGATCCATATGTATCAGCTAAAAACCATTTAAGAACCTTTATTGCGAACAGTGTACTAGCAGTAATTACATGGCAGTGAGAAACCACTGTAGTAATGGTGTGGTAAGCTGTGTGTGTGTGTCTGTGTGTGTTTGTGTGTGTTGGGGGGTGGGGGGGGGGGGGGGGGGTGGGGGGGGGGGAGCGTCTGTTTAAGCAAATGCCTGACCAATCAACAGTTTCCTACC
>JBBPCZ010000142.1:14751806-14763178 GCA_037974445.1 Brycinus macrolepidotus | reverse complement strand
ACTCGCGAAAAAGTTGTCCTGCAACGAGAACACCTTCAATTTTAACCACCAGTAAACACACAGACACCAAAAACACAAAAAAAGGAAAAACAAACAAACAAAAAAAAAGACACTAATGGGGAGAAACAACCCAACATGATGCTTTGTCTTTATCTGAGACACATCTGCCCGGATTAAGCCATTTTTTTTTTTTTTAACGTAAAACTCGATTTTCACGTGCAACGTGCGGTTCGTTGTGTGAAACGTGTTCGTTCTGCGAGTCGCGCGCAGTCGCGGTGGCGTTCGTTATGCGGAACGTTCGTTCTGTGAGGCGTTCGTTAAGCGGGGTACCACTGTACATTAAAATGTACTTTTCAGAGCTTTCAGGGGACAGTTACAACAGACTTTTTCCACCATCCCACCAACCCTGATTCTAGAAATACATCAGTCAGCATCTAACTTGCATGCTTCCCCATTACCAATCATTAATGCATGTGATCTGGCCAATTAAGGACTTCTGAAGAAGTTAAAACAGCTGGAGCAGGTGTGGCAGACTGTGGCTGAAATTACTCACTGCAGGAAGGTACATCTCCAGAACCAAGGTAAAGTAGCCCCTTATAGTCACACGTAAACACACCACAGCACTCTGTGTGAACAATGTGAAATTCTTTGTCTGCATGTAATCCATTCACCAAGCTAAGAAGCAGTGGGCAGCCACCAGCCTACAGAGCAGTGTGTGGGGATCTATCTTGCTCAAGGGTACCTCAGTGGTGGCAGTGGCAGTCCTGGGTGCTCCGTACATTATAGCGAAGGGAAAACAAAGCCGGGCACGACCGCATCACTGCTTTCTGATTGGTCGAAAATGGTCATCACAACAAGGCCATTGTTTTTTTTTTTTTTTTTTTTTTTTTACTGTGTGCACAAAAAACAACAATGGAGATAAAAACTACCAACTGGGAAGTACCATCACTACTATCTGGGATGAAGACAAATTTCAGTAGGAGTTTTTTATGACGCCAACAAATTCATCATTAATGTTGTGAGAAATGTGAAGGTATACCAGGCCATCAGTAAGTTAGATGGGTTAGGTATTTGTTGCATGACTAAAGAACGCTGAGAACATTTTTTAAAACTTAAACAAGACTATAAATAATAAAAGACCACAATAACAAAAGCAGCTTTGACAGTAAAACTTTTCACCATGAATGGGGTACAGCATCAGAAACACTGTTACCGGGTTGAGATACATTGGAAAATCAAAACAGTTCTGTGCCATCGCAGTATCGCTTAGGTATAGCACGATTCTTGTATATCTGTGGAAAGTGCCTTAACTGTCAGGTCAACGCTCTATTTTTTAAACACATTGTGTATACACACCTTGAAAAGCTATGTTTCACTATTTCTCCCTCATTGAAAGAATATGGAAGAATACTTTGGAATCATCTGGAATCATAAACTTTCAGTCCATGGCACATTTGTGTTTTTGCCTCTACATTTACCCCCCAAAAAAGAAAGAAAGAAAGAAAGAAAGAAAGAAAGAAAGGAAGATGTCAGACGTGCAGACTTAAATTTAATTTAAATTTCATTTTGTATTAATAGGTTAAAATTAAATTTAATTTAAAGTAGCTCCACACTTCTTACAGATACCTACAATATAAAATACAGAGATATAGATCTGGACTCCTCTGCATTCATAGAAATCTCAGCAAGTTTATATAACATCAGGCCAAGCTATTATTTTTTTTTTCTATTCAATTCTGCACAATGTAGTTTTATTTGTAGAACAGTTTTCATAATAGATGCTGTCAGACCGTTGAACAGACATCCGGCCTTGAAGCCTCCAGTAGCTTAGTCAAACATTCTCTTGAACAGAAAAAGCATGAAACACATTGAGGTTTCAGAACATCTGACCAGCGGTCACAGTATTATTATACCAGAGCATGACCAATATAGTACAGCAAGGATTCTGACAATTGAAACCAAATTGTTTTATATGGTCAAAAACAAATTGTCATCTGCTGAGACTTTAAATGCAAACAGATTAAAAGTAGAAAAGTAGAAAAGTCATATCCCTTTAAGGTAGAAGAAAAATAATGCTATGTCAGCTGTTTAGCTTGTTCTTCATATGATGCCACAGTGCTGTTGCACTACTTTTGCAAGTAAAAACAAGCTTTTTATCAAGAAAACACAAGAATCTGAATACACTTCAGTTATTTCTTTTTGATATTCTGTTTAAGTTCAGAAATGATCACAGT
Source organism: Brycinus macrolepidotus (assembly GCA_037974445.1). NCBI lineage: Eukaryota > Metazoa > Chordata > Actinopteri > Characiformes > Alestidae > Brycinus > Brycinus macrolepidotus. Next base: position 14,760,944 of record JBBPCZ010000142.1, on the reverse strand, counting down.
GCATCCAACAATAAAGGCAGCATGGTATTTCTCTTATATGTAGAGAAAATTCATTTTAATTCATTTTTCCCCCCTCACTTCATCAGATATATAAGGTGTTATAATGCTAAGGATGAGGTGTGAATGCATTTTACATGTTTTGTCTTTTGTTAATATAACCATGATGGTGTTTAATGTTCAAATGAATAGTATAGCCCATATTTCTTTGCTAAACATGAACAGTTGGTATTGCCAGTCTCTGTAAGTACTGGCCCAAGGGCATGGAACCATTAAAATAAATTAATAAATTAATGATACTCTATATTGGAGCCATCTGTTCATTGCAACATGAAACAAGACACTAATTATTGATGTTTTATTGGCAGCTGTTAAAACTGTAAGCTTAAATGCCAAGTAGTATCTGGTGGGTCTAGGCCTCCATTGCCCACTGCTTGAACTTATCAGAATAGTTCTAAATCACAACCTCAAGCCTGTACCACCTTACGGAGCAGCTGGATTTGGTTTGAGATTGAGATTTTTACAAAAACAGTTTGGGTGACTATTGACTTGTGCTTGTTAGCTGCACTATATGGACCAAAATACTGGGACACACCTGTTTTTCAATGTTTTGGGCTAGGCCCCTTACTTCAAGTGAAGGGCAATCTCAATGCTTCAGCATTAAAAGACATGCTTCCAGCTTTGTGGACACAGTTTGGTGAAGGCCCTTTTCTATTCCAGCATGACTGTGCCCCAGTACACAAAGCAAGCTCCATTAAGACATGGTTGGACGAGTTCAGTGTGGAAGAACTTGACTGGCCGGTACAGAGCCCTGACCTCAACCCCATCCGACACCTTTGGGATGAACTGGAACGGAGACTGCGAGCCAGGCCTTCTCGTCCAACATCAGTGCCTGACCTCATAAATGCTCCACAGAATTAATGGGCACAGATTCCAACAGAAACTCTAAAATCTTGTGGGAAGTCTTCCAAGAAGAGTGGAAGCTGTTATAGCTGCGAAGGGGGACCAACTCTATATTAAATTCCAAGTAGGGCCTTATGCAACTTGCATAGTGAGCATATATGGCTGACCAACTCTGCCCTAGAGTATAACTTCTGTGTAGGTGAAAATGCCTTTACAATCTCCATTAATCAAACAGGGACCACAGCAACTGAAGAAAGTTGTCAGGAAACATCTCCAGCAAAGATCCAATATCCCTCGTCAGTTTAGCATCCATCTTCAGCAGGGCTGCTGGCCATGCGGCTGCATCTCTCTGGGCCTTCACATCATACAGCATGTCTACTTAACCTGCTACAAAAACCCAAATGATCCTCATTAATCATGGACTAATTACTGAAGAGCCGTGGCCGAGTAAAAGCGGTCATGCTTAATCGGCTACTTAAGCTGAGAGCACATGCTGAGGACTTTCATATTCTGTCCTAATTAAAACCCCTCTAGGGAGCTGTTCTTTGTCTCCGTGAACTTTGACTTTTGTGATCTTTGGAACGCAGGAGTCCTCACCTACGGCCCTGCCTCATGCTCTGATGCCCCGGCAGGAGTCACAGAGTGCTTCTACATCAGAAACAACGGCAATTAATGAAGGCCAGGGGACCTAGTGGTACACACAGACTCTCAAAAGTTTGGAGACACTTATTTTAAACTACGGGGGATGTTTATTACTTGCTAAAATCTGACATTATAAAGAACCTTTTAGTTCTTTGATACACAAAAGCTTTGTGATAATTCTGAAACCTCAGGCATTTTATAGCCTTGTGATGTCAGTCATCAGTACTCAAACTTTTCAGGTGTTCAAAAGCTTATATTGAAAGTGTTTTGGCTCAAAGGCGGTTTTAACAACAGTTTCTGTTAAATCAAGGAAAACCTGGTCCTCATATCAAAGAAGGGACTTTGATGTACTTATGTGCTGGAGCAAAATTAAGGCCTGGTGAATTCTGCAATGTAGAGATCATGACTGGAATTACAGACTTAAAAGCAAATTTCAAATGCAAGTACAGAAAAACAGTATGCAACACTGCTGCATTTGTGTATTTTGTAGGGTGTGTTTCAAGACTAAGTTTATACAGTCACACAGTGAACCTGAAACAGGATAAAAAACACATTCATGAGATTATGTTGGTGTGGGTCCATGCAGGTTTCCTCTCATAAGGTTTCTTCTCATAGTGATGACACATAATGTGGTAAAGGAATCCATTTAAGGGGAATATTTACCTTAGAGTGAATATTTACGTTAAAGTATCTTAGAGTGAAGAAATGAGTTGGTTTGAGTTAGTGTGAATAAAAAATTCATTATTTTACCTTCATTTATTACTTACTTTTCTTGCTGGTACATTTCAAGAAAGAATTTAGGTGAAAATGTGCAAATATCTGAAATAAATAAATAAATAAATAAATAAACTGAAGAAATACAGATACAGCTGTTGCTGACAAAACTTTGCTCTGAAATGCAAAAAAGCAAGACATTCCCAAAGGTTATACAGGCCATGTATGTGAGAAGAGAAAGTGTTTAAGGCCATTTGCTTCCCTACTGTAGGAGAAGATGGAAGATGTTTACTTAAGCATTGCGACTAATGTCACAAAAACTTGAAAACAAAACAAAGGCCATTCAGTTCTTGCCGTTGAAAGTATGTCTGAGAGTGGGTACCAAGCTGCAGCTGATCTTTAGGGCTTAGCATTTATTGCACATTATATAAACAGCTTCTCAGATTACTCATCGCTGCTGAGGGCAGGCTGTGGCTAAAGTCTGGATTAGTGGTGTAGGTTATTGTGGAGTTTCAAGCCATTGAGCACCAGTCGCAATGTGCAGGCCTAATGTGGGACCCATAAAGTGTCAATCAAGCCAACAACCTGAGGGCCAACAGATCCCTTAACAGTGCTCTTAGGAGTACTAAATCTGTGACAGCACAATTATTAAGTCCAAATGGTGCTTATATTAACAACATTCTCTGAGCTACAATGAGAGCAAAATAAAAAGCTACAATTAGCCTGTCAGATGAAGTTGTTTTGGGTCAGTGCTCCATGCTGTTGTGATCATATCAAATTTGCTCAATTACTCTATTACCCCAAATGCTGCCGATCAGTCAGGATATGTTTGACCAGGGCCCTATAAGCCATCTCTGCTCTTCAGGACTGCTTTGAACACATTGACTGGGACATGTTTAGGGAGGTTGCAACCTATGGTGGCCCTACCGACCTGGAGCAGTATACAGCCTCAGTGACTGGCTACATCAGCAAGTGCATCAATAACATTGCTGTCTCCAAGACCATCGCCACATGTCCCAACCAGAAGCCATGGATGACTGCGGAGGTGTGCTCTGGATCAGGTAATAAGGCTGCACACGTGGCAAGGCATCCGGGCCATCACAGACTACAAGGCTTCTCCACCTGCCTATGACAGTGAGGACTCCCTTCCAGATGTGCTGAATCACTTCTATGCACAGTTTGAGGCACAAAATGACATGGCAGAGAGGAAGACCACCCCACCCCCAACAACCAGGATGTGTGTCTGACCATGGCTGATGTGAGGAAAACTCTGCTTACAGTTAACACACAGAAGGCTTCTGGACCAGACAACATTCCCAGTTGTGAGCTCAGAGGATGTGCAGACCAGCTGGCAGACGTTCTTACAGACATCTTCAATATCTCTCTGAGCACCACCATTGATCCAACATGCTTCAAAGCCACCACCATCATCCCTGTGCCAAAGAAGTCGTCAGTGTCCTGCCACAATGACTGTCGTCCCATCACACTCATCATAATGAAGTGCTTCAAGAAGCCCATCACCATGAGGCACAGCTCACTAGACTCCCTGGAGCAACTGAGGGTTAAGTGTCTTGCTCACAGACACAGTGGTAGAAAGTGGGGGTTTGAACCTGCAACTTTGTGGTCATCGGGTTCACAGGCAAGTGTTTTACCCACTAGGGTTCTACCACCCCTAAGATTTGAACTCGGATCGCTGGATTCAGAGTCCAGAGTGTTAACCATTACACCATGGAACCAGTTCACGCATCACCCCAACCCCTCAACAGATGATGCCATCACCACTACCCTTCACCTGGCCCTCACCCATCTGGAAAATAAGGACACTGGGAATGCTGTTCATAGACTTGAGACTGCTGGGCCTGAACACCTCCCTCTGCAAATGGATCCTGGACTTCCTGACTGGGAGACCACAGTCAGTCAGGATCAGGAGCAGCATCTCCAGCACCAACATGCTGGTCATTTCGCTTGGAATGGAAACTGTTCCATTTCACAAGACCCTGCGGAGGACAGCTGAAAAGATCATCGGGGTCTCCCTTCCCTCTGTCACAGACATTTACACTTCAGTAAAGCCAGCAGCATTGTGGATGATCCCACACACCTCACATACCCTCCTTTATCTCCTTCCATCTCTTAAAAGGTTCCGTAATGTACGAGCCTACACTGCTACAACAGGCAACATTTTTTCCCCTCAGGCCACCAGACTCCTCAAACAGACCTGAATCATAAACTGTTTTGTTGCTGTCTTCCTCTGTATTTGCATTGTTGCACACTTATCCACTTTGCTTTTAGAATGTATCATATGTCATAATACTGCTTTCATTCAAACTTGTGCTTTAGCTGCTTTTGTTGACAACACTAAATGTCTTGTCCTGCTGTATTGTTGCTCTTGTGTTGCACTCTCTCTTGCTCTATTTGCCCTTGTATTTTGTCCTGTCTGCACTTATGTAGTCTTGTGGTGTTCTGTTTTTGTGCTGCACCATGGTCCTTCAGGAATTCGGTTTTGTTTCACTGTGTATATGGCTGAAATGACAAACCTACTTGACTTGGAGTCTAAAGTTTGCTTCTTTAGTTTTGCATTGCTATAAGGCTAACGTAGCCGACAAGTAATAAAAGCTTATAGGCATCAGTTTAGTAGATTCCATACCAAGCTGACTTGTGAAATTAAACACAACTAATTTTAATTAGTTAATCTAAGTTTATACTTTAATCCATTTTATAGATAACAGTATTAGAGATCTGCTACCTTACCTGGGGATGGCAGGGCCCCAAGAAAATATATGATTTCCGGCCACATGCAACATCTGGTTCATTCTCTAGTAAGCAATTTTTCATGGAGTAGCGCTTCATTACCCACATGATTCCAAAGCAAACTTGAGATGCAAACTTCACATTGTAAACATGTCTTGGATGATTGACTATATATGGGATATGGGGAAACTGTGCCTAACTTTTCCTCTAACTGGAAATGAGGTGATGTAGGTAATCATACAGAGAAGAAAAAGTGAAGGTGAGTCAGAGGCAGCAATGCTTTGACACAAGGAATGAGTTGAGTGTGTAAGAGCCACCAATCCATCCCACATTAGTCATCACATGCTATATTTGTCATTAGCTCCCAGACTTGCCACTTGTCAAAAGATTTCACTCAAAAGCAGCGCCTCTAAGGAGAAAAAAACCCGCAGCTGCCTGCTGATAACATTGCTTCGGAAAATGAATAAACGAAAGGCAGCGTGCAGATGTTCATCTGATAAGTAAACAGATTCTTCAAGCCGGCACAGCTTGCAGAGAGACAACTGCCGTTTCCTTCTGAAAAAGGACAAACAGACGATATCTGAGCATATTTACTGTTTCAACATTTGGCTAAGCGCTACATTTAAAGCATTTTGTGGACTCAATTCGGGAGCGACTGATTGAAGCCCAGTTGAAAGCTGTGTGAGTCTTTTGAGTCAATGAACAAACGACAATAACTCTTGCTGACGCCCAACAGCCTTTCCATAACAAAAGCTTTACACAACGCTGAGTTAGCAAGACTAGCCGTGAAAACACCACTCTGGGCCTGCATGCAACAAAATACCCTATTGCTCTTATACTGATAGCTAAATATTGCAATTTTCAATATATACTATGTCCAAAAGTGTCTCCTGAAATCAAGGGTAATAACAGTTTTTTGCTGCATTTGGTGCAGTAACAGCATCTGCTCTTCTGGGAAGACTTTACACTAGACGATGGAACATTGTTGTGAGGATTTGACTGCATTCTGCCACATAAGCATTAGTGAGGTCTGGCACTGATGTTTGATGAGCAGGATTAAAAAGGTATTGGATGGAACTCCATCACTCCAGTGAACACAGTTATATTGGTGTAACTGATAGGGAACTCTATACCCCTAAAGTCAAAACTTGGCATGGTCTGTAGACCTTAGGCCAGGGCTCGCCAAAATTGGCCTGTAAAAACATTCAATGTGGTTCACTGGAAAATTACCTCCACACAAATAAACACACACGCACATACTCATACACTTCAAATTGTGTTTTAGCTTATATAATAAAGCTTTAGATCTAAAATGAAGTTCACTTTTATAAAATCTATTTTTAAAAATTCAATTTTAAACTCACTTTCACCCTCCAAGACAAAGGTTTGGGCATTAACATGGACATAAAAGCAAACAATGGCCTGCATTACTACTTGGACAACATGAATGCCTTAATTCAGTTAAACACCTGAAGAAACTTATTTTAATGTCTTACAAAATAAGCCTATAAAGCTTATTTACATATTGCAACATCAGTATTGTAAAGGAAATGTCACAACAAGGATTACTAAATGATACTGGGCAGCACCTATGGAGAACAGTATCGGTAATATTACAGATTATGTAGGTAATACAGTAACCATTTTCTCTTTGACAGGGTTTGTTAAGGTGTGCAACTTAGCTAGAAGTAACGTGGTTAAAAGCAGATGTTGATTTGAGTCTAGCTTTACAGGCATGAAGAACAGATGTGGATTACTAAAGCACTAATGTACGTCGCTCTGGATAAGAGCGTCTGCTAAATGCCGTGAACGTAAACGTAAACTTATAAGAACAGAATTGCTTCATCTTCAAACTACTGCCAGAAATGGACAGGAACACATGGTCTTTAAGAGACAGACATGCTACACGACTTAAAGGCATCAACCCGCTGTTCTGTTCACACTACACAACTTGCTGTCTTGTAATCAGAATCCTGAAGTCATTTTCGGTTTGCACGTTACATGACTGACGAGTGACAGAGGGGATAGGAAGAATTACCAAGATGAATCTGTCACCTGTGAACTGATACAGGGAATGACACGATACTATGTGGGAGAGATTGTTTTCTTCCAAAAATGGATGTTAGCAAGAAGTGAGCAATCCAACTTGTTTGTGTGCTGATTTGCAGTGAAAGAGTGTGATAATGGATTTGGTGAAGGAATGGATTTTGATACACCATGCTTGTTGATGTGCATCTCCATCCCTGGGTTTCCTTTCACCCTGTGTCTTGTGCTCTCATGGCTGTAGATTGAAACTGCACTTACTGCCAGTCACAACCAGGTCACAACACTTTTCACACTACAGGATTTGGACTCCCTCAGACAGGGCCATATTTTCAGCCAGCTTGATATCTTTCAGGCAGCCGTGAGGCATCGACGAGTCTCTCAGATGGCGGCTTTGAACAATACACATGTTTGCAAGCCCCGAGCAAACCCTGATTTGCTTCTGATATGGGGCTTTTCTTGGAGATCTTGGAGAGTGGAAAATCAGGGCTAGAATCATGTAGCATGAACTACATTACATGATGCAGAAGAAGTCATTCTCACCTACATTGTCACAAGGTTGGACTACTGAAGCATCTTGCTGTCTGGATGTCCTAGTAAAAGTTTAAACAGGCTTCAGTCAGTCCATAATGGGGCAGTTGTTGCCCTTGTGGTTTGGGAGTTTCCTTGAGCAAGGTTCCATCCCCACATATTGCTCCCGGGGCGCCGCGCCCCCCACCCCGCCCCAAATTTTCACAGTGCTCATACTGTTTGGTGAGGTGTGGTGTCGTGTTCACGCGTATAAGGGGCCACTTTACTTTAATGCAGCAGACAGAGTCCTCCCAAGAACTAGGAAGTCTGACCATGAGCCCACTCTTATCAACACTACCTTGGCTGCCAGTCAAATTCCATATTGATTACAAAACTCTGCTACTGACATACAAAGCTCTAAATGGCTTCGTCCCTCAGTGCCTGAGTGAACACACCTCCTATTACGAACCATCATGCCTTCTTAGATCACAAGGTGCTGAACAGCCTTCAGGGCACTGTTTGGGACTCAGTGTCAGTTTCTAAAATTAAGGTAAGATGAGATTTTGGCGCTGTGGTCCCACACAGAAGTTTACTGATGGTGTATAAAGATAAAATATAATAAACACCAAAAATGATCAAAAACATTTGTTTGTCTCCATTTATCCATGGGGTAAGGATTCCACACAATCAAAAAAAGCATTGACTGTGCTGAAAATTCTAGTTAGCTAATCACATTTGACCAAAATATTTTTTCTGTGGATTATCACAACAATAATACAGATTAAAATGATGTTAAACATCTATATATCGTTTACATATCTATATATTGTTTATATAGGGGTACCTGGTGGCCTAGTGGTTAGGCAGTTGACCCTGGAATCAGAAGGTTGTGGGTTCAAATCCCAAGACTGCTAGTAGCACCACTGAGTACCCTTGAGCTGCCCACTGTTTCACTTGGTGAATGGGTTAAACGCAGAGAAGAATGTCGTGCTGTGGTGTGTTCACGTATGACAAATGGACATTTTACCCTTATTTTGTGGTTACTCTCGCTCTCTCTCCTATGCAAATTGTTTAAAGCCTTTTTTCTCAATGTGTGATAATTTAATGTGTCTTTCTGCTAGCAAAGTTAATATTAAAATGAATGCAAACAAACAAGAAAACAGTAAAAAAGCATCAAGATTTTTGATTGTAAAAAAACAGTTGATATTTTGTGAGCTGGTGAGGAGAACACAGGTTCGGTTCCAGATTTCTCCTCGGTTCCCCCAGTCGTTGTTTGGATTTGTGAAATTCCATCAGCAGCTCCTGATTTAATTTAATGAAGGAGTGACTGAGCCAAACCAGGTTTCTAATAGTAACTACAAGTTGTACTGGGCTTCCACAAGGAACACACTGATATACTTAACATAAAATCACTATTAACTGTATAATGTTACTTGTATTTATTCTTTTTAGTTTCATGTAGTATATTTAGTAGGGCTGTCAGTAGATTAAAATATTTAATCGAGATTAATCGCATGTTTGCCATAGTTAACTCGCGATTAATCACGATTAATCGCACCTTTAAGTCTGTCCTAAACATAC
>JBBPCZ010000142.1:14691136-14701173 GCA_037974445.1 Brycinus macrolepidotus | reverse complement strand
TTTAAAAATCGTATCACCGTTATTGAAAAAAATTCTATCGCGATATATATTGATATCGAATTATTGTCCAGCCCTAACTGATCTACTAGCCTACTAACTTTATCAGCTTCATCAACAAATCATTACAGACCTACTCTTCAGTCATATGCAAAAGTTTAAACACCCCTAGTGGCATAATGTGTTTTATTGATTTTGTAAGTGAAAAAAGTATATACTCTCTACAGAGAATACACTTAAATATGGTATTTTTCTACAAGTTTTAGGCGGGCATAAGTTTTATTTATTGGCTTAACATATTTGGAAAGCCTTTATGCCATTCATCAATAGTCAGGACCTCCACAGGACCACCAGTGAGTGGGTATTATGTGGGTGGGGGATTGTCAGCATGGCAGTAGTGGTGTGTGTGTTTGTGTGTGTGCGTGTGTGTGTGTGCGCGTGTGCGTGTGTGTGTGCTCCAGAGTGGATCACACACTGCAGTGCTTTTCTACTATCATGTCAGTGTCACTGCTGTGCTGAGAATGCTCCATCGCCCAAATAATGTCTCACTGGTGGTCCTGACCCTTGATGAATGGATGATGCGGAGAAACAGACGAACTCCAGACTGAAATTGTAACTATTAAGTGCACCTATATGCTAAGCAGAGCTGATAAAATGGAACGTAGATACGAGGAAGGTACCTATGAAGTAGCTTGTCAGTGTACGTGACGACATGTTTGACTCCAGGGAGTCCGGGGAGTTTGTTGGGGAGGGGTTGTAATAACATGGAAGGGAGGAGAGATGAAGGGATGGAGGGAGCAAGAGGGGCCAGGCAGAGATAATGAGGGAAGCTGAACCCCGGCGGGAGCAGCAAAGGGAGCAGGTAAAATCCTCTAGCTTTGAGCACAAGGTCAGAGAAAGAGTGCAACTCTGGCAGTACTGGAGATAAACCCATCAGCAATAAAGCCTCATCTCCTCATGGCCTTATTTATCAGCAAAGCGCCACACCATTGAAGTCCTCACCACATTTCCATGCGTGTGGAGATGGCTTGTTAAGCTCTGTATGCTGTAGTTAAAAGGAAATTTAGGGGAATGATAATCACATATTTAGTATCGGTTCACATAGAGCTCATCTGTATCACTGGCAAAAACGAATGAATGATGTACTTGTAAACATGAGCTTATTTTTATTTGAATGTAATTTGAATTTGATGAAAAGTTGTTGACTCTTTTTAAAACATTTTTTGACATTGAAACAAGTGGGAAAAGTTGGAAGTGTAAACTGAAACTGTCTTTACTGAATCTAAATTGAATGCAAATGTCACTCATAACTGTGATTAATTAGAAGTGCATAATTATGGTATGTTTTGCCAGGTCTTTTAACATTTGCCTCAAGGCTTAAATCTCTCTCTCTGGTTTGTCAACAGAGGAGCAGTTCATCACCGATGAAATGATAGTGCCAGCGCGGGAGGCCAGTGAGGAGGATCTTTTGGTGGTTCACACCAAGCGCTACCTGAACAGACTTAAGGTACAGCGGCCTTTGCTGATTTTACTGTCTTGTTACCGAGTGATGGTGCTGATGACAAATCGAACCAAAGAATAATGAATTCCAGATTAAAGAAATATTCAAGTGTTTTTTTGACCTGATCTCTATTTGCAGCTGCATCGCACAGTCGATTACCATGGACACTTTTTATTTTCATGCACTGAAAACTTATTAACCTCATCTATAATACAAGCCAGTAGGAAGTCATACTCTGTGAATAAGTCCTTGAAATATGTTGTTTGTTCAGTACAGCCATTTGGATAAGGAGACTCGAGTATCTCAGACCCTCTGTCAGAGCGTCTGGTGCGTTTTGCTGCTTATTATGGCCAAGAACCACCTACTCTTGCAGGAAAAAGAAATTCGATGACCAAAATGACCGACCACAGCTCGCTGTTTTGGCCTGTCAACGAAACCACAACATTAAAACCACTGACAGGTGAAGTGAATAACATTGATTATCTCGTTAAAGTGGCACCTGTCAAGAGAAGGGATATATTAGGCAGCAAGTGAACAGTCAGTTCTTGACGCTGATGCAGTGGAAGCAGGAAAAATTGGCAAACGTGAAGATCTGAGTGACTCTGACAGGGATCAAATTGCGATGGCTAGACAACTGAGTCAGAGCACCTTCCAAAACAGCAGGTCTATTGAGTTTTCCTGTTATGCAATGGTCAGAACCTACCAAAAGTCATCCAAGGAAGGACAACCAATGAGCCGGTGACAGGGTCATAGCTGCCACGGCTAACTGATGTATGTGGGGAGCAAAGGGCCCGTCTGGTCTGCTCCCACTGAAGAGCTAATGTAGCACAAATTGCTTGAAAAGTGGTTGTTCTGATAGAAAGGTGCCAGAACTCCTGCGGCTTGCTGCGTAGACGCAGACCAATCAGTGCCCATGCTGACCCCTGTCCAACAACGAATGAACCTTACAGTGGGCATGTCAGCGTCAGAAGCGAACCATGGAGTGATGTAAGAAGGTGGCTTGGTCTGGTGAATCATGTTTTCTTTTACGTTATATGAATGACCGGATGCATGTGGGAAAGAGATAGCACCAGGGAAGAGTGCAGACCAGTGGATGTTTTACTGGGAAATCTTGGGTCCTGGCATTCATGTGGTTTTTACTCTGACCACATACCTAAACATTGTTGCAGACCAAGTACACCCCTTTATGGCAACGGTGTTTCCTAATAGCAGTGGCCTCTTTCATCAGGATAATGCTCCCTACCACATTGCAAAAATTGTTCAGGAATGGTTTAAGGAACATGACAAAGAGTTGACAAGGTGTTGACTTGGCCTCCAAGCCTCTCAATCCAATTGACCATCTATGGGATGTCCTGAACAAACTAGTCTGATTCATGAAGGCCCCACTCTAATGTGACTATTTTGGTGGCCTAAGAGGGACCTACAAAATATTAGGCAGGTGGTTTTAATGTTATGGCTGATCGGTGTGTCTTGTTCTGCAATACCTATTTTTCCCCACAGTGTTCTGCTTAGGCAACTAATGCTACGTTGAATATAGCTGGAATTTCAACATTGGAGGGATCTAGACCGATGTAAAGAAGTGCATTTTTGCAATTCTAGCATAGCCAGCCCTCTGCGGTGCACCTCATAGTTCACACCTTGGTGACATCAACAGTGTGAAGCCCTATAGGGCAAGAAACCTCTAGGGTGCTTAATTCAAACATTTGATACAGCAACTTGCAGGCTCTGCATGTGCTGCACTCAGTATAACAGTTGTTCTTGTTATCTACAGTGGCTCAGTTCTGCTTACAAGTACAATTCAGCTTAATTCCAAGTTAAAGGAATAATAATATTGATTTTTACTTTGTCTGAATACATTCCTCTCTGCCTGTGAACAAAACCAGCCAGCCTGATTGGGCCTCACTTGTATCTCAAGGAATTTTGGGCAATAGGCCCACCTGAATTTGCATCGATGTAGAGGCGCATTGAGAATGCCTCTTTGAATGCCAAAATGAGAAGTGGGGCATTATATGGTCTTGCAGTCCTCGCATGCTTGCCCAGTTGTTGACTACAGGAGCACAAGTACGCCATTCAGTACGTGGGGCCAGTTAAAGTACATATCAAACTCTTCATCTACATGTTGGCGAAGCGTCTGAGGCTGAGACTATGATGAAGCAGTCTGAGAGAACGTCTTACCAAAGTTGTCCCTGTGACGTTTATCCAACATTTGAACACTGGAGCAAAACAGTAAAATCAGTTACTTCATATTCCACTAAGGTTCTGTGGTGTCCTTGTCAATCTGGGAAGCTTGTGACAACTCCGCCCACACCATATTGCTAGTAACTAATAATTCTAAGTCCCATGTCAAAAAGGACAGTTATGCAGATTAACAGCTTAATTTACTAATACCATGAAAACATACATCTTTTGCATAAACCTTGACTGATGGAATTTACCAACTGCCCATTGGTTTATATTATAAACATGTTTGGACTGTGCAGGGAAACACTTATTACCTGTGGTAATCAACGACACGCTGCAGATGCTGCAAATGTAGTATAGGCTATAAATGCTGGAGTGCTCCTTTAAAAGCCAAGATAAGCTTCGAAACAAGTGCCCTTGAAAACAGAATGTGAGATTAGCAAAATCATCCTGAGGCTCATATTTAAAAATGTGGTAATGTGTTATAATTTAAGCTGTAATTCCTCTTCAGATGAACAAATAGTTAAATTCCCTGTGTAATGTTGCTAGTGAAGCTTTTCCATTGCCTGTATATATTCCTCTGTTTCGGTGTGTGGCATTTTCCCCCATGAACGTTCGAACAATGACAGGCGGAAAGCGTGCGTAATTAAAATGCACTGGGTTACCCTGAGGAGGCACTGATTTCCATCCAAATCAATCAGGTCACAGTCCCCCTGCAGACAGACCTGTGCCAAGTCCCTTTTTTTTTTTCTTTTTTTTTCTTCAAGCATGAGTCAACTGCCTTCTGCCGTATCTCTGCAAGGAGGCTAAGTTAAGGGAGTTCGTAATGACTCTGTGGCTTGCAATCGAAACCGAATGTGCATGCCCAGGGTCAGCGTGTGGCCTGTCCTTTTTCACAGCCTTTTCCCCCCTTCTGTATTTGTAAATGCATGACTTGTTCAGTGTGTTTCCTCTTGCTGTCTGTGTGGTCTGTGTGAAGGCTGACAGCAGAACATTGGAGAATGAACGCCTTTCCATTTCCCTTGAAAGTTAGAAAATCCAATTTACACAATTTTCCTTTGAATGCAAACATAGCCAATCAGCCAAGACGTGTTTGGTTTACTTCTTCAGTTTTGCATGGAGCTACAAGGCTTATGTAGCTATCAGGAAAATTATCCTAATACACCAATGTCTAGTACATCTAAATCATCACACACTTACTTCAAACTCAGTTGCAAGTAATCTCAAATAGACCTGCTTATGCCATTTGTGGCACTATATAATACACTGTTATCTATAAAGATGAACAAAATTACATTGCATAGCTAAAAACAGTAGGCAGTCGTAAGGATCTGAGTAACTTTGACAAGGGCTTAACTGTGATAGGTGGTCATCTCCAAACTACAGGTCTTTTGGGGTATTCCCAGTATTCAGGGGTATTACCTACCAAAAGTGGTCTACAGAAGGACAACTCGTGAACCGGCGACAGGGTCATGGGCACATTGCTGCGCATGGGGAGCGAAGGCTAGCCCGTCTGGTCCGATCCCACACAAGAGCAATTGTAGCACAAATTGCTAAAAAAGTTAACGATAGAAAGTTGTGATAGCACACAGTGCATCATAGCTTACTGCGTATGGGGCTGCTTAGCTGCAGACCAGTCAGAGCACCCATGCTGATCCCTGTCCACCACCGAGAGTGGCTACAATGGACACATGAGCATCAGAACTGGACCACAGAGGTGGCCTAGTCTGATGAATCACGTGTCCATTGTAGCTGCTTTCGGTAGTGGACAGGTGTCAGCAAGGGTGCTCTGACTGGTCTGTGGCTAAGCAGTCTTATATGCAGCAAACTATGATGCACCACCTGTCCACCACTGAAATTGGCTACAATGGACATATGAGCATCAGAACTTCCTTTTACATCATGTGGATGAGTAGGAGCATGTTTTTTGCTTACCTGGAGAAGAAATGGCACCAGAATGAACTATGGAAAGAATGCAAGCCGGTGGCAGTGTGATGCACTGGGAAAAGTTCTGCTGGGAAACCTTGCCCCCTGGCATTCATGTAGATGTTGCTTCGTCACAAACCAAATCACCATTGCAGACTAGGTACACCCCTTCATGGCAACGGGATTCCCTAATAACAGTGGCCTATTTCAGGAGGATAATGCACCCTGCCACAATGCAAAAATTGCACAGGTATGATTTAAGGAACATGACAAAATGATGTTGATTTGGCCCCCAAATTCCCCAGACCTCAATTCAATTGACCATCTGTGGAATGCGCTAGGCAAACTAGTTCAATCCATTGACGAGCCACCTTGCAAATTACAGGACGTAAAGTATCTGTTCCTAAGTCTTGGTGCATCAAGTTCTTTGGGCAGCACAGGAGGAACCTACCTAACCTTAGGCAGGTGGTTTTAATGTTATGACAGATCAGTATCCCAAATTTTGCACTGCTTAAAACTATAGTAACATCTTAGTAACATTTCGGAAACAACATAAGCAAGTCTTTTTGAGATTACAACCTGAGACAGTTTGAGGCAAGTGGGTCAATATTTTAGGCATGCATTTAGCATTACACTAATTGGTCTTGTAGCTTCCGTGCAAAACCAAAGAAGCAAACTTCACATTTCAAACGTGTAGTAAGGCTTCAGCTGTATAAACTGAATCACTACACTATTCCATTTACTATTACGAGTGAAGGAAGAACAACTTCTATTTCATTAAAGCTTCTAGGAAGTGTCACTTCTAGGTAGTTTATCACTTTTTAAAATGCCTCTGTGTATTTATTCTCTTTCTGCATGCAGAACGATATCTTGGAAGGCTCAAGAGAGGTATATCAGTTCTACTGTGACCGCATACATTTGCTTTACTCTTGTTTTTGTACTGTGTAATATACGTTAGTCGTGGTTTGTTACCATGCTTTAACATTTTGCCACTGGTTTGCATTGACAGCAAGTAACTGTAACTGGCAAACTGACGGTAAATACCCAGATATGGATTTAGTATCTAATTTACCTGATTGTGAGTAAGCTGCCTAGAAGTGCTGTAGTGTAGATATTATAATAAGCTGATAGAGCAACATTTTACAATTAACCCTTAGAAGTTACTATTATTGCTTGTATAAGAAAATACTTATTAATTAATGTTATTGTAATTAATAAACAGAAAAATATTATTAATAAACGGAAGAAGTGACATTTTATCATGTTAATCCTGCTTATGCAGAATGTAAACTGAATGCAGTGATAAAATGCTAATGACTCTAGACTCCCTAAGGGTTAATGTGATCTTAACACTAGTTTGCTTTTGGGCAACCGGGCCCAAGATGTTAACGTTAAGCTTTAGCATTTGTGTTATGGTTTGAGTGTTGTCTCACTGTTGCAGTTTTGTCCCTCCTTTGTTGTCTTTTACTATATTTTCTTGATACACCTGTGATAATCTCTAATAGAATCCACACTTCTTTTTTTCATCATGACACTGTATGTGTTTTTTTTTTATCTGTTTGCAGTGGTCTTTGGTGGTTGCCACCATCACAGAAATTCCTCCCCTCATATTTCTGCCCAACTTTCTGGTGCAGCGGAAAGTGCTGAAACCGCTACGGACCCAGACAGGAGGCACCATCATGGTACGTCCCTCAGAGTCATACACACACATACATAGGAGAATTGTGTATTTAAACATCAGAAGCATGCCATAGTGTTCTATAATGTTCCTATGATCAATGTGGTCACTGACAAAATGCAGTACACTATAATACCACTATTATTTGTATCTGCCCGGATCTGTCACGTTCTTGCTGACAGTTTAAAAACTTTTTTTTTTTTTACTTTAGCTTTGTTTTTGCTTTTTTGTACTTAAAATAATATAATTTGATTATTTTATAAAATTATATTTTTATAGCATATTATTATTACCCTAATACTTTTTGAGCTGCGATTGGTAGCTTTCAATTCTGCAATAACAGTATTCACAAATTATCTATAATGCTATTTTCCCAAATTTTCAAAAAACTCAAAAAATAGGATGATTTTAATAATAATGTGCTATAAAGTTTTATTTTATAGCATATTATTATTACCCTAATACTGTTTGAGCTGCGATTGGTAGCTTTTAATTCTGATATAATAGTATTCACTAAATATCTATAATGATATTTTCCCGAACTTTCATAAATATTAGCTTGTTAGCTAATGCTACTGGTTTAATCAGTCCCTGCTGTTTCTGTCATAGCTGGTGTCACGTCCGTGCACGCTGGGTCGGATGTTACGTACAAGTAAACTATCACTGGATGTAATACAGATGTGACAATGCGGTTTTGACAGCAGCTTCATGGAAATACAACTGGACAAATAAACTGCAAACAAGATGCAGAGAACTGTATTGTTCTATAAGGCAACATCATTAAAATGTACCATATTTACTGGAGGTCTATGCTGGCTAATGTTCTTGGGGAAATCTGAGTCTGAAATGGCTCCGGACTCTTTACGTAGTGCACTTTAACATTTTGAACTCTATGCCCCAGTAATGCATGGTACGCTGATTAGAGCCATTTAAGCTTCACCCAGAGTACACAGCATCTAATAGATATACATATTTGTCTGTAGAAATTACACTGTTGTTACCTAATTAGTGCCCTTTATCCACAATATTCCTATGCCCCATGCTATCTTGTGCAAAATATGTGCATAACTTCTCACAAAGCGTAAAAATAAATAAATAAATACATTTTTAAAAATTGCAGAGCAATTCTGAATGCAGGCCAGATGAGCTAAATCCTGCACTCACAAATAACTAACATGAGAACACACTAAAACTGTATTAAAACGAGGTGATCTTGTCTTGCCTTATCCTTCTATCAAAGTCGCATTTTAACTTGCTTTGTGGAATTCTTGATGAATGACAGAGGGGCTTGCAGATAAAGTAAAGTGAAGTAAAGTGGCCATTTATAGTCATGCATGAACACACCACAGCACAGCACACAGTGTGAACAGTGTGAAATTCTTTCTCTGCATTTAACCCATTCGCCAAGTGAAACAGGGGGTTGCTACCAACGAGGGGCACCCGGGGAGCAGTGTGTGGTGACGGTACTTTACTCGAGGGTACCTCGGTGGTGCCACTAGCAGTCCTGGGATTTGAACCCACAACCTTCTCATCACAGGGGCAACTCCCTAACCACCAGGACACCAGCTGCCCCAAAGCTGAACTGGCAGTGGTGGGATTTGGTTCTGGTCTTGGTAAATGCACTGTGGGAGCAATGACTGTTTTTAACTGCGCTGCCTTGTTCCATTCAGTGTCTTGTTTCATGATCCATATCAAAGTGGTCTTGTCCTGAGGATGTTGCATCACTAGTGGTCATGTTGTCAATTCTAAGCGAATCTGGAAATGTAATTATCCTCCAGCTAGTAGATAGCCATGGTTTTACAGCACCCTGTGATAGCTGCTGGGTTATTTTAGGATGTTCATTATTCTCCAGGTTTGCCTTTTACTGCCTTAGTAACATGGTGTAAAATTCTTTGAGGAAAAAGAAAGAACTCCATGGGGCAGTATTCAGGGTTTTATTGTGAAAGTGAATGCTTTGGGATGTGAGAAAGCATGAGTGAAGTAGTGTTTTGGGCTTTTCTCTGGCAGAAGCTATGGCCGCCTGGGGAAAAACAGACCGTTTGAAAGTTTCTGAACACCTGTGATAGTGAAGGTTCTGAGGGGATTCTCTCAGCTCCATTAAAGGAATGGTTCAGTCAGAAAAACTAATGTTGCTTTGAGTAAATGAAAACCAACTCCAGTTAGCACTGTGCAATTGATATGGTGCTATAATCAACGGCCACATTAGTGTGTTTGGTCAAACTCTTTCTTTAGAGCCGTGGTCACACACCGCTGCCTTGTGAAGAAGCAAAAATTAGGCAGGCAAATATGAGTATTCCTGATCTAATTTTTGTGGGAACATTTCAGGTAAAAGTTGCCATCAGTAAACGGCATCATGTTCACTGAGTGGCTGCATTTTTAAACATTAAAAATACCGTAATGCATATATAATGTGCAGTGGGTGTAATGGTAGCTGCTAATGCAAACTTGTCTCATATTCTCAAAAGATGCTATGTGGTGATTGTAGCTGCCTCACATTGTCTACAAATGCTAGCTGCCTTATATTTTCTTAAGACAATACCTGCTATTGCTAACTGCCTCATATTCACTATATAGACAAAAGTATTGGGACACACCTCTTAATTATTGAATCCAGGTGGGCCCTTACTTCCAGTTAAGGGCAGTCTTAATGCTTCAGCATACCAAGACATTTTGGTCAACGCCATGCTTCCAACTTTGTGGACACAGTTAGGGGAAGAACCTTTTCTATTCCAGCATGACTGTGCCCCAGTGCAC
>JBBPCZ010000142.1:14614517-14634244 GCA_037974445.1 Brycinus macrolepidotus | reverse complement strand
CCCCACCAAACCTCTTAATCAACAGGAAACATTGCTGCCTGAACCTAGCCCTAGCTGCACAAAATTCTGTCTCAACCCAAGTGCAATCTCACACTGTCTCAACCAGACTAAGTCTGACTCGAACATGAGTACCACCAGATACCAGATTAAACTCAACTCCTAACTGTAGCGTCTGCCAAGTTATTGTATTGTGACAACAATAGCCATAATCTCATCACTGATTAAAAAAAAAATATTGTGGAAAAACCACATAATGGATTGTTCAGGCTGTTCACTGTGTTCTGTGCTGTGGTGTGTTCACGTGTGACAAAATAGACACTTTACACTTACGCTTCTTTTGCTGGCCTCATGGACCTAGTTGGACCTCGTTGCCAACATCTCTTCAGCCCAGATTAAAAAAGTTAAAAGTAAGGAGGAATAAAAATAAAAGGTTGAGGGACAAGGTATGAGAATTCCAAATGGGACAGTTTAATCTGACCCAAGTCCAATAAATATTTGAGAAGTAAAGTCTAAACCCAACCAAACCTGACAGGAATACTTCAGTCCCATCAGGTGAAGACAAATATTTCAGGCTCTCCTGGAATCAACAGACAATCCTGTGACCGGCTGACCAAGATAAGTTTCTCTTGTGGGAACAGCTGTCAGGTATATCTACAGAACGTCTAGAGTTTTTTCTCTCTCTGTGTTGACAGGCCTCTGATAGAGCATGTGCAAACTGAGCTCAACTTTCAGTGACCACTTCTATCAGTGAAAGTATGTTAACCATTTCCTGTTTGTTGAGCCTTTCACAATGCTGCTAAGCCTTAAATGTTTCAGTTAAGGTCTGGGCAACAAAAGACTATTGTAATAATTACTTCTCATTCCATATTGAAACAAGTGGAAAACCTATTTGAATGTGGGGACTGTAAACTGCCAATCCACACCAAATTTGTTTGTAAGTAGTAGAAAAGATGTGACATAATGATTTAAATTCGATGAGAAATTACTTTTCTGCATACAGCCTACTGTCAGACCAACATATTGATTACCTGATAGCACTGACTGATATTGCGTTAAGTAAAAAAATGTGAACACACCACAGCACACAGTGTGAACAGTGTGAAAATCTTTCTCTGCATTAAACCCACTCACAAAAGTGAAGCAATGGGCAGTCAGCGATGCAGCACCCGGGGAGCAGTGTGTGGGGACGGTACCTTGCTCAAGGGTACCTCAGTGGTGTCACTGGCAGTCCTGGGATTTGAACCCACGACCTTCAAATCACAGGGGCAACTCCCTAACCACCACGCCTCTAGATTATACAGGTAAAATGTTAGACAGTAGTGCTGGGAAGTTCAGATCTTTTTATCTTTGAATCTTGTGCAGTTAAATAAACGAATATATTTTTTTAATCAATTCTTCGTTTCATTCATTGAAACACAGTTTTAGCTAAACCTACTGGAGTTTAAATTAAATTCATATACATAAAATATACATAGGCAAAAAATATTGTACAATATTGTACATTTTCTGTATAACATATACATAAAATATTGAATTGGTAGATATTATCAGTTACATGAACTTTAAGAGCCCTAAAATCCGTATTAGCCACACTATTTTCCTATCAGTCGGGCTTGGGTACAGTCCTGTTTCATGAGAAGAAAAAACATTCCTTTGTTCGAATCTAACGAAGTTGTACATGCAGATGTAAATCTGTTGCCACAGAATGTAACTTAAATGTAAATTTAATTAATTACACAGCAATTTATGTAATGACCAAAGTATCTAATGACATTTAAATCACTATGTACTGTTAGTCAAACATACAGCCAAATGAGGGGCAAAATTAAGTCAATTAGTTACTCTATGATTTTGCTAAAGCTGCTGGGAAATCTACTATATTTTGAACCATCTCCTGTGAATGCCTGTCATGACGCTACACTGCTTAAATTAGCCTGAACATGAAGCTTAATGCATATCCCAGACTTTCCTGCTGCACCCACTTCCTCTCTCTGTGGACATTCCACTGTTTTCCCACAATTTAACAGCACCGCCGTACTACAGTATCACAAAGATAACTGTGTATGAGTGTATAGGTGAGACAGGCCAAGGTAAATTCCCCATAGATGGTTTCACTTGGTACTGCCTAGGAAATGTTCTCACTTGAAACTTTTGTGTGAGACAATAGTGAATTTTCCTCAGGTTTCCATTATGAAATAATAAAGGGTACTGGACCAACAGTTCTTTTTTTAAAGCAGGAGTAGAAGTGATGAAAATTCATTTTTACTGTATATCATCTCCCAGCCCTGAAAAACAGGCCCAAAGCAAAGAGTGAGATAAAAAGGGAGCAATTCTTTTCTTACTGTCTGACTGACTTTATTATGGTAAGGTTCTTTGTTAAAACTTGGCTGAGCATATGTGCCTGCCCACAAAGGATGTATGGTATATCTGAATAGATTTGACTAGTCATACACTGATGTGTGAAGAAGTTTGTGTTTGGATGCAAAGATTACACTACCAAACTCCTCATTATCCACCAGATAAGGGCAGAACCGCAACATGTATCCAATGAAAATAAGTTATAGACTACTCAGCGCATGGATTTAGCACTCCATAACTCAGTGTCATTGGACTTATGTGGGTCACATCACCCACTGCAAGATTTCCATGTTGATTAGAATCATATGCTTGGAAGCACGCCAAAAACCAAAAGAAGTTTGCCTGTCCCCATATGGAGGCCTAACAATGACTCACAATGCATTGAGCATTTTAGGGCAATTGTCAAGAACGTTTGCTCTTCATAAAAAAGCGTCGATTCTAATTCACAGTACAATTATGTCTCATATTGCTCTGTCAAATGCAATTACTTTCAAGTTCCCCTTTAGCCTTGGTTTTATGGTGTCTAGAATAATTTTATAAGTGGATTACTCAGGCTCAGCAGTGGCACTTTATATCAGTCTTAATGGTGGAGCAAAGTGCTCTGCTTGTAAAAACCAAAATGCAGAGTAATTGGCATCCGCACATGCAAATAGGGGAATAGTCAGCCTGTGCAAAATTGTATCAAATATTGTTGGATTTGTCATTTGGCTTTTTGAATGGCTCAAACTAAGGACACTTGGATTTACTCCCACACTACTTAATTCCATATTGTTGCTGTCGGAACAAACTCTTTTATCTTCATTTTTGTTGTTTTCCCCTCTTTACATAACTTGAAGGCATTAGCTGACCTTTACATGGTGTGAAAATGTCATGTTGAATAGGCCAGTAGAAACGGTCCAAAATCACTTTGAAAAAACTGTTTTACATTAACATCCATTATAAGTTAGGAATGTCTTGTACTTCTCCTTTAAAGATCGCATTAAAAATATATTTGTTTTGTTTTCAATAGTGATAAAATACACAGTTTGTTCAATGGGCTTGGGCAATTTGACAATATCACCATTGCAATGCTAAGTCTTGACAACATTTTACTTTTAAAAAGTGATCAGGCTATAAAAATGTTAGAAATTGTACAGTAAATTACCAGTAGTACAAATGCTAGTACGCTATAATAATTTACAATAGGCATGCTGTCATAGTGGGAATACAAAAACATATACAGCCAAAACATTAAAATCACAAGCCTGTTGTGTAGTTCCTGACTCATCGAGGAATGGGCTCCACAAGACCTCTGAGGGTGTGCTGTGGAAAGACGTTAGCAGCAGATCCTGTAAGTCTTTAAGTTGTCAGGTTGGTGCTTCAGACTACTTTGTCCAGCACATCCCAGAGCTGCTTGATTGGATTGAGATCTGGGGAACTTGTAGGGTCAACACCTTGAAGTTCCTCAACCAATTTTTGCAGTGTGTCAGAGAGCATTATCATGCTGAAAGAAGTCCCTGCTATTAGGGAATACCGTTGCCATGAAGGGGTGTACTTGGCCTGCAACAATGTTTAGGTAGGTCAAACTAACATCAAAATGAATGCCAGGGACCAAGATTACCCAGCAGAACATTGCCCAAAATGCATCCTGGTGCCATCTCTTTACCAGTAAAGGGACACGCACTGCCTCCCGTCCAAATGATATAAAAGAATATGTGATTCATCTTCTTCCATTGCTCCATGGTCCAGTTCTGATGCTCTCAGGCCTATTGTAGTTTTTGGGGATGGACAGGGGTAAGCATGGGCACTCTGACCAGTCTGCAGCTACGCATCCATTTACACAGCAAGCTGTAATGCACTGTGTGTTATGACACCTTTTTATTACAGCCACCATTAACTTTTTCAGCAATTTGTGCTACAGTAGCTCTTCTGTGGGATCGGACCAGACATGGGCTCCCCTGAACCAGTTGCTAGTTCACAGGTTGTTCTTCCTTGGACCACATTTGGTAAACTAACTGCGTTACATGCTGGGAAGACCCCACGAGACCTGCCGCTTCAGAGATGCTCTGACCCAGTCATCACAATTTGGCCTTTGACAAAGTGGTTCAGATCCTTACGCTGATCAATTTTCCTGCTTCCAACACATGAACTTCAAGAACTGATTGTTCACTTGCTGCCTAATATTAACAAAATTAACAAAAACTAACAGAACTGCGAAGAATGCTGCAAAGGCCCACTGCAATATTCTTAGGCTACTCAAGACTGCACAAAATACGATTTACTTTCCCGATGTGTTTGCCAAACATGTTTGACCACAAGTGGGCACTGCAGGAAACTACTGAATACCAGCGTGGTCAAATAAAAAAAATTGCATATTTTTACAGAAGCCAAATCAGGTCTATACGCTGCAGGTGTCTAAAAGTGTTACGTACATTTCAGTGATTGCTTGCTCATTGTAAGTTTGTAACATAAACAAAAGAAATCAGAATTTTTTTACATATCAAAGAATCTGCAGCAACAACATTTAGAAACTGCATTATTAAAATACAACAATAGATAACAGGCAGAAACAAACACTGGCTTGAGATTAAAGGGTTAATGAGTAATTAGTGTCCTCTTTATCTGCAATCCAGATAATTTAATGTCACTCTACTCCCTCAACTCTCTACTTCAGATAAGAAATGACAGGGCACATATTTTATGCAGCTCAAATTCTGTGTAACTCCTTTTAGATAAAGTTATCTCTCCTGGTTCTTTCAGAGGATAGCCTGTGCAGGATAACACTCTTCCCTGAGATCACACTGGGATTCCACAAATCTCACCCTTGCACCAGTGAGCTCACTTTACGGAGCTCTGTGACAGAGAGGCAAAAGCCCCACCATGCCCTGCACACTCTCAGCTCTATCAATTTTGACTCAACTGCGTGGAGAAATCAGCCAACATCACCTTCTCCAACCTCCACAGAATGGATGACATTCATAAAATTTAATATATATCTTGGTATGACAATAGTTTGTATTAATAAAGGTAAATGAAACCAAGCTCAATGAATACTGGTACTCGACAAGATCGTTATATGAACCTGAAATGTTTTTGTTTTGATTGGATTATTGTGCTTAGTTAAAATTACACCAATTACAACAAACCGCTGAGCAATGCTTTTGAGGCATAACCAGTCAAGAAAGGAAGCTTACAATTTGTTTAGATTTTTTAAATATGTTTTCAAATCTTCTTTCAAGATAATTAGCACTCAGCTAATTACATGTAGTACAGTCCACGTCCAAACCTGAGAACTGCCTAAGAACGAACATAGAAAAAAATGAAACCAATCAAACCATATGGCTAAAAAGTATGTTTTTATCCCTTAATTAATCACATTAAATTGAGTCAGATAATTTAACCATACAAATTGTGAAAGTATGACAATCCAAAGCGTTCTGTAAAGTGTTAATCCAAGATGTAGCTAAAGAAAATTCACTTCAGTCAAATCAGTTTTTATCCTATGACCCCACCACTTCTGGAAATGCTCAGTTTTATCGCAACCACCTCTTGAAATAGGTAGCTTTAAGCTTGATTGTCAAATGTGTCTTTGGTTTGACTGACAGAAATCTGTTTGCTCTATGGTGAGCAATATGTAAATCAGCTCATATACAACAACCAACAAGCAACACGTTTTTATAAGAAACATGTTCATAACAAGATGACTGTTTAGAATAATTTGGCTCCTAGTCATCGTTCAGTTCAATTCAATTCAATTCAATTCAATTTTATTTACATAGCGCATTTTACAACCAATGTTGTCACAAAGCCGCTTTACAGAGTCCAGATCCGAGCCCCTAGTGAGCAAGACAAGGGTGACAGAGGCGAGGAAAAACTCCCTAAAGCTGAAGGAAGAAACCTCGGGAGGAACCAAGATGCAAAAGGGCATCCCACCATTCTCTGGTCCACCTGGAGAGAGATAGAGAGAAAGAGAGTCTCTATGGAGATAACTAACAAAAGAAGGCCTTTGTGTACAAATTTAATCACTGTTAGACAAATTGGCCATCCATGGCTAACAGAGTTGGTGCAGTTAAGAGTCAGTAGAGGTAGATTTTGTTAGAAGAGTACCCTGAGAGTCTCTAGTCCACAACAACAGGAACAACAATCTCCGCCAGAGCTTTGAACAGCAGTTGCCCTTGGATGGGGGAGGAGCATGTGGGGGATTTACACCTTCATTTTTTCTGTGGATAACAATCTGATATAATTCTGATACCAAATTTGCAAGGGTCATAGCAACAGTAAAAAGTTGGGGCTGGGCTTAGTAAAGGGTGAAGCTCTATGACAAGCCTGTTGAGAAGGTTCTCTTTAATCAAGTAATGAGAAAATAGGGTTGTAAACATAGATAGAAAAATATATAACTGAAATGCAAATAAGAAACACCAGATAACAAGTTTGAAATATATTAGCAGTTCTGCTGGCAAATGTGTCCTTTGCAAAAGTTTTGCGTGAGCCCAAGTCTTCTGAAACCCCAAATCCACCCACACAACTAACACACACTGTTCTTAATGCTGTCATAATGAACGTCGCCAACTAATCGATTTTTTCAGGCTTGTCAGTGGACAAATGCAAACAGCTTTAGTGTGGTCTCATGAATTCCACATTATCAATTGCACTTTAAGAGAGAACTTCTCCTTGCTTCAGTTGAGCAAATCAAAACAGGGCATCTAAATGCATTCAGGAGTGCTCTCATTTCTCCATCTCATCTGCTGGCTGCATGCTCTGCTGGAGAGGCATGGCTCAGACTTGGCACAGAAGTATCAATTACAAGGATCACAGGAAGGCTTGTTTGTTTTCGTAGCAGCCGGTCTGTTTCTGGACTCCCAAAATCATGTCATTAGAAGGGCCTCATTTAAGATAAGGATCAGAATTTAGATAAGGCCACTTGTCCTAGAAGTGCAGTTAACCAAATTTTAGCCGAAGAGGATTGCCAAATGTGTTGGGACTTCATAGTATGGATTACTAAGATAATCATTATCAAGACACTGGTTTGGGCAATACTTATATTTGCAAGGCTGATCTATACAAATGCACCCTCTAACACTGTTTAAATGTGAGCATCATGAACATTCACAGTTCGAGTTTTGTTTAATCAAGCTTTTCAGATGATTTAGGAAATGTATATTATGTGGTGTTTGGTCAAATGAATACAAGGTGAGGGCCGATTTGCTGGTATTTCGGACTTAAATACTCATTTCACATTTTAGAATTAGCAATAATTTTAAATATTTTCAAAACTGTAGTTCAGAATGAATCCAGTTTGTGGGTACAGTGTTGCCCAGCTGCTCATGTGCTGTATGTTGCTGTAGTAGCCACAACTACAGACTCTCATGCAAATTAAGCTGTTTTGGGTGATGTGGATGTTAACAAATTAGAACGATCATTTATCGCCATCAGGATTAAGTTTGTTTTAGTTAGTTGCTTCTAATTTTTTAGTTATGGAGAATGATCTTTATATATGTTACATTAGATGTTAACCAGTGCATTTTAATATATTGCAATCAGAATGATCACTACTACAATAGTAGCTTTTTTCCTCCTTATTATGCATCCAAAATGTGCAGCTAACTTACTCAGACAAAAGCTCAAGCACTTATGAGTACAGTACTGAAAATGAGTACAGAAAGTATTGTTTTACCAGCCAGTAAATGAAACAATCATCTTTTCCAAAGATTACATTTCACTCTGCATTCTATTGTACTACATTTGTACCACGCTGATTGTGTACTCCAGAGGTCACTGCCCTATGCCACTGTCTATTACTACCCAAATGTTAACTCACATAACTGTACAATAACCTGCACTAGATGCAAAAGGAGATTGTGCTGGGTTGAAGTAAACAGGTTCCAGAATGCTTGATACATTTGTGCTATTGTGTTGTGTGCTGGCTTGTACATACCAGGGCTGGACGGCACATCCAGCAGAGCCTTATGGGCTTCTTTTCCCTGGAAACACTGTTCCTTTATTTCCCCGTGCCAAATTTCTGGAACTTAGGTCATGGCAAAACTGAGTATTGAACGTGAACTCCTGTGAATTACTAAAGAAACACAAGCACACACACATGGGTTTTTAAAATAGACAGGCCAAATAATCACATGTCATTCTTAGATGCATCAAGTTAAATGAATTCCACTTTTTAGCCAAACGCTGTTCTAAGGCTACCAAAATTTTAGTCTTGAACGGAGGACTGCTAAGAAGACAAAGAACAGTGCTTGTATGCACCAATTAAAAGTGACTGTGGCAAAAAATCTCTCCATTAAGCAGAAATTCCTTAGGGTATCTCTTGGAGATTTGAGGCCCAAATGGTGATTTATAGCATGCATTCTACCAGCACCTTGAATATTGCTGCAGGCACAAGGCTTTTGTTTAGCCAAAGTTGTAACCTTTGCTCTTAAGTGGTGGTCTACGAGAACGATCAAAGAAAAACAGGCATACAGTTTGATACCGTAAAACTGGAACATGTTGCACTGTAAAGAACTTTTTCTTAATATTCGGAATTTCAAAAAAGAACATTGAGCCTCAAATACAACAAGTTTTAGCAGCTTATTTGTGTTAGAAGACTGAGCTCTGCAATTTTTTTTTAAATACTGCTTAAACTATAAAAAAATATACTACATATGCAAAGTAACGTGCTGTAAGTCAGTGGGTAAGCTGAGCCACTCCAATGTAACTCTGCAGCCAGGAGCAAAATAAACCACATGTCAGTGTTCGCAGTTACAAGCAATCACTCTGCACAATCTATAGTGGATAACAGCACATGGATAATATGCTGAGTGAAGTTATTTTTCCCTGTCCCAGTGAATGTCCATGTTATTCAGTGTTTTCCAATCCAGCACTCAGGGGACCCACATTTTTAAACAATGGTCCACATTTTTAGTCAGTTTCTGCATCCAGCACATCTGAACCAAGCCATAAAAACTGAATACCTCTTATAAGTGCGCTGGAATGTGGGATATATCAAAATGTGGAGTATCTGGGGGTTCTCAAAGACAGAGCTGGTCTGGAAGCTTGTGGCAGTGTGTGACAACGTGTGTGGTGTCTAATATATATATATATATATATATATATATATTGATTATGCCATTTCATTTGCACCTGTCAAGGGGTGGGATGTATTAGGAAGGGAAATATTTGGCTACTAAATAAGACAGGTGGTTTTAATGTTATGGATGATTTGTGTAGATAGATAGATAGATAGATAGATAGATAGATAAAGGTCCATAAAGACATGGTTGGATGAGTTTGGTGTGGAAGAACCTGACTGGCCCGCACAGAGCCCTGACTTCAACCCCATCCAACACCTTTGGGATGAACTGGAATGGAGATTGTGAGCCAGACCTTCTCATCTAACATCAGTGCCTGACCTCATAAATGCTCTACAGAACAAATGGGCACAAATTCCCACAGAAACTCCAAAATCTTGTGGAAAGCCTTCCAAGAAGAATGGAAGCTGTTATAGCTGCAAAGGGGGGACCAACTCCTTATTAAAGTTTATGTATTTGAATGCAAAGTCCCTGTTGGTGTAATGGTCAGGAGTCCTAATACTTTTGTCCATATAGTCTAGATAACATGGTTTATAAAACAGTCTGTCTTGCAGAATGCTTAATAAAAACAATATTAAGACAAAAGGTCTTGGATACATACGTTATAAACATCCCATCCATATATACATTTTTCTCTCTAACATGTGTCTGACCTTGCTAATTTCACACAGTTTTATGCAGAGAATGTGCAGAGAAACAATGACTCATCTCCCTGTGAAAACAGTGCTAAATTTGCCTGAGTACCGGCACACAGAGAGACAGTCAGGCTCTGTACTTCGTTGTCAGAAAAGTTGCACGTTTTCTTCCCCTGTAGACTGGTGTTGTTAAACAGTACAGTGGGGAAAGGTCTGCAACTTGTCCCTCCCCTCAGAACTACCCACCGGGGTCCCAGCTGTGCTGCTCAGTACAGGCTGCAGGCTCATGTGGAACTCTTCCTGCTGGATGGAGCTTCTGGAGGTTCGAAAACTTTTTCACGCTTGCAGGTACAAGTTTCTAAACGTTCTTATTGAAAATATTTTCCAGAATACTTCGTGTTTTCAGACTCTTTTTGGACACCTATCTCTATCCTTGTTGATCATGGTTATTACTTGTTGTATAGAAGCAAAGAGTGAGTTTTCATAAAAAAAAAAAAATGATAAAGAGCATGTTGATTGAAAAAATGAAAAGAACAGTTTGTTAAAATGTTTGCAACTCTTAATGGAGGGGGCTGTTTTAACACTCCCCTTTTCTCCATTTGCTCACTCCATTAGGGCATGTATGCTATTTTGGTTAAAAGCATTTATTTGCATGCTTTTCCTGCACTTATGAACATCCATATGGCCTTAAAACATTGTTCATCTGCTTTAATGTGAATTTGGTATGCTCTTCTACTACCCAGTGTTAGGGACTGTCAGTGATATCAGAGGGTAACTAGGCCAGGTAAGTTGTTTTCAGTGGCATCACTTTGAAAACATGCACACATGGCCATCCTCCTGCAGTTTTTGGTGCCTACTTGGTTCAGATAAATCACTTCTCTGCCTAGACTTTGAGACATTAGGGCTGATGTATATTTTGGAACCCCACAAAGTGTTTTTCTTCATCTGCAGTGAGCATCTGAAGGTTCAGATCCTTAGGGCTTGAAAACTCTCCAAAGCAAACAGAACCTGTATCCCGTGTGATTCCCCAAGGCAGAGCTCTCAGTACAAAGGCAATTTAACACACACTGGAGAGAAAAAAAGAAAGAAGTGGGAAAGATGAAATTCTTAGTATGCATTTTTAATAATGGTCCATAGCTTCAGTCACTGTGGCTTTTGCTGGTTCTGAAAGAACTGTGGCGCTGTTGAATGACTCTGTAAGACCTCCATTACCTTAAACCCCCATAACACCTCATCAGCAGATTGCCCGACTGGAGTAAGCGACCCAGGTTCTCTCAGTGTTCAGTCAGCAAAAAACATCTGGAGCTGCAAGTCTGTAAGTAAGGGGAATGGGCCCCAAAGACCTTTTTCATTATGGAGTTTCAGTGACTGTAATATGCTGTAGGCGAAATCACAGTTGTGTTATGAATTACCAAACAAAATGGCAAAAGCAATCAAAAGCAGTGCATGAATAATTCAATGTAATGCAAATTCTGCAGATTCTTCTGTCACAGAACAAATACTCATGCTTGTTAGTGAAAAGTTATTTTAACAAAAACGTACACCGCCCTTATTGACTGTCAGATCAGGGTGATAAATCCACTCCCATGCTCTGCACGGAGCTTAATGATTATGCGGAAATAACGTCAGGATTGAACAGCCCTGTGGTTTTAAGATATGGGATGGACTTAAGAGGCTGAGTTCGACTATGAAGCCAGATGTTGGCTTTCAATCCATAACTTTGGGCTGGCTGAAAGAGCCCAACAGGAAATCTGCAGCATACTCCCTAACTTTCCTCTCTTTCTTTTCTTTCTCCCTGCCTCTCTCTCACTCTCTTTCCTAGATTCAGCTGACTGCTGCCAGTTCATGAGACGAAAGGGGACAGATTGTGGAAAACTGCAGAAAGTGGCCTGCAACTTTGTCAGCTGCACTGAAACCAGTAAACATTTGCATGCAAACAACTGGCAGCCCACTTGTCAGAATGGAGCTGCTGAAGCTGGTGCTGATGCTTTTGCTTTATGTAAGCAGCTGTCTCTGCCAGAGAGACTGCACTGGAGTGGACTGCCCTGTTCTTAATAACTGCATCGAGGACGTTTTGGAAAGCGGTGCCTGTTGTGCCTCTTGCGTCCAAACCGGCTGCACGTGTGAAGGCTACCAGTACTACGACTGTGTCAACGCGGGCTTCAGAAAAGGCCGTGTTCCTGAGGGAGAGTCTTACTTTGTGGATTTTGGAAGTACAGAGTGCTCGTGTCCAAAGGGAGGCGGACGGATCAGTTGCCATTTCATTCCATGCCCTGAGCTTCCAGCAAATTGCATAGAGATGTCAGAACCTGCGGACGGGTGTATTCAATGTGAGCGGATTGGCTGTGTGTATAAGGAGCAGAAGTATGAAGCTGGGCATTCTTTCCACATGGACCCCTGCCAAGTCTGCCACTGCCCCAATGATGGCGGGAACTTAATGTGTTACCCGATCCCAGACTGTGACCCAGGGAAAGTCCATAAACCCATGCTCACAACCACCACTGAGAAAAGTCCACCATGGAGGCCTCAAAAACATCCTATACGAAATATCTTCAACACTCAAGGCTCTAGGGATTCCATCACCAAACCCTTCCCACTATCTCACAGTGACAGCCTGCCACCTTTTAAGTTGAATCCACATGGAGACCACACGGATGAAGAAGAAGAAGAGGAAGACTATGACTACCCCACTTCCGAGTCCTTGGAGCCATCAGTGCGTGATCTTGCCTCTCCTACAGAGCAGTCCGTTATTTCAGTTTCTTATCCAGAAAAAGTTACACCACATCAGGTCTTCCACAAGGGGACCAAACAGGAGCTTAAGGAGAGTTTTGGTTTCCATGTAGCAGCAACAGACAGATCATGGTTTCCCTTACGTAAAGAGAGGACAGATGCCATGAAATACAACCCTAACAAAGACAGTCCCACCAAAGACACCGTAAGCATTTCTGTAGAAGCCGCTGAAGAGGCCAAATTTAATATTCCTGAAGATGCAGACAAAGAAAAACTTCCGATATACAGAGAACAATTTTCTATTGACAGAGCCATCTCAGAAAGACAGAGTTTTGGCCTTTATAAAGACAATATCAGTGAAGAGGCACTTGAGGAAAGCAATACAGACAGTGAAGGCCTTGCTGCTCCAACAGGATCTACGGACTCTGAGATGTTTGACTTGTATGGGGATGTCACATACATTGAATCAGTAACTGACTCTCCAGTGACTGTAGAACAAAGTACACCTCAACTACAGACAACTGAGACCACAACAACATGGCCAACTACCAGGAACATTGTTTCTGCTGGTCAAAATCAGTTACTCATACCAGAAGCTAGGGAAC
Source organism: Brycinus macrolepidotus (assembly GCA_037974445.1). Lineage (NCBI taxonomy): Eukaryota > Metazoa > Chordata > Actinopteri > Characiformes > Alestidae > Brycinus > Brycinus macrolepidotus. The sequence goes on along the minus strand of JBBPCZ010000142.1, from coordinate 14,620,858 downwards.
ATTACGGTACCCAAACAGAAGAGGATATCGCAGAAGAAGTCATGCTAAGGAATGTCACAGAGAGTAACAGAAGTCATGGGCGTGGTGGAATGTATGACAGAAATGAAGAAAACACTGTTAGCATCTCAGATGTTCAGAAAAGCACATCAGCATCTTTAGCAACATCTGCTAAACCTTCTATTGAACATAGAACCAAAGCAGAGCTCTTTACGATTCCTCCTGTGAGATTTAGCCCGACCAGCCAGCCACCCCTTAGAGTAAAAATAGATGAGGAACAGCCAGCTACCAAACAGTCGCAAAGCCTGTTTGACTTTAGGGAGGAAGCAAGAGAGGAAGAGAGAGAAGAAAGAGAAAACACCCTCAGCTCCTTCCCAAAGACCCACGAGGGTGAGTAAACAAGGGCTTTGTTTTTTATTTGAATCACTACTCAGAATGCACAAGTGGCTGCGTGTTGTTAAGTTCTTGAAAATTTAATTAAACACCCTTTTAGTTTGAGGGTCGATACTGGCCAGGTACTACACAGTACTGTTCAGTGTAATTAGCTCATTAGCATAAAAACAACTGATGTCTGCAGCTGTTCAAAGACAATAATAATGTCCAGATGCTGAACATGGTGTTCCATGACAAAGCTAAACAAAAAGGCCTTCTGAAGCCTATGGAGACTTGTTTTCACAGCTCACATGCCAGCTCGCCTGTTAACCGTTTCCATAATTTTGCACCGCTTACGAACGTAAAATTGCCTTCATGGTTGATTTCAACATGTTAGCAGCTCTTTCTACTCCCTGGAAATGTGAGAGCTAGGGCAAATATTCAACACAGGGGGTCTGGCTGGATCGCCAAAGCTAAACACCTCTCCTGCTGAGCACATCCTCTCCACTCAGCGCCATGGAAGTTAACGCAATCCTTCACACACAACAAAACACCCTTGTGTCGCTTAGTCAGCTCATAGCATTTGTTAGTACAGGACGCGAAGGGTCATAAATGTGCCATGGCCTAGAAAGTGACTTGTGGCTTTGAACTGAAAGGTGTTTACAGATTCTGTCTGTGTAACTAATTCTAACCTGTGCTTGAACTATATAACTGTTAATTGGATACTCAAATACAACATCTCAGAAACTCTATACAGTCTCTGTTAAATGGTTCCTGGTCTACGTGTGGTACTGGATGAATTCAAATGTTGCATGAAGCCATGTTTGAACCTGTCAAATGCTGACAAAACTGGAATATTATGGAATATTATGGAAGGTTTTTTTTACTAATTTCAGATCAGAGTTTTCTCTCAGTTTCATAATGAAGTGCCACACTGTTTTCCTGTTTAATCACAAAGAGCCACGTAGTATTGACGTTGCTTTCAAAAATACATTAATCTAACGATTCAATCCATCTTTTGTTTGCCACGTTCTAATTACTATTTGGCATTTCCCCCCCAACTCAGACACAACTCTTTCATTATTTAAGCATTATCGCTGCACAGTCATCTATCTCCTTTGGATGAAAAGGTCAGCTAATTGAGGGCTGAGATCCTAGAGGAACAAGCCAAACACTTTTCCTTCCTCCCTTCATCTGGCACCGGTAGATTTACTAAACATGCGTCTTGAATCAACCTTGCACTTTTCTGTGGTTAACCATATCTTACCTAATGTTTCGCAGCATATTTATTGGGATCTTTGACTTTTCCCCCCTTAACTCATAAAATCTTTTTTCAGACAAGTGCAGCCACTTGCATGCTCACATTGGCCGTAGTGAAATGGATTATTTTTTGTTAGATGCAGTTTCTGACGGGGTGTGCACGTACATTCACAATGGAATTCAAATCACTAAGGTTTTTTTTTTTTAAATCAACTGTTAATTTCTTTCATATGAGGCCACTGGATTGCGAACAATATGACTACGAATATGTTTGCTTGCTTAAAATGTATAGAAAATGGTCTTCACCAATCAAAACAAATGAAACAACTACACCAAGAAGTCACATCCATTTTACCATGGAACATGCAAGTGGAAGATAAGTTAAGACATTAGATAAGAAATGGTTAACCAGAGAAAAGTGCAAAGTTGATTCAAACTATCTGTTTAGTAAGTCTACCAGTGCCAGGTATGCCCGTTATTAAAGTAGAATGGTAGATTGAAAGGCAAAAATGACTGCTTTTTGCTTGACATTATAGAGTTGAATATGGATAACTGTTAGGAAATTTAGTCCCACTGTAGATTGTCTGGTAGATTATCAAGTTGTTAACAAACTCTCTAATAAAATTCCAGATGCTTAGGGGATGTAGAGGGGAATACCGCTGCCTGCTCGGCAGTAGACTGGGGTTTGATTTTCCTGCCTGGGCAAGCACACCAGGCTAGAGTCCTTGTGCAAGACCCCTAATGCTACACTTGCCTACATCTGTTTACATCTGTCCACTTGATTAAAAATTGTAAGGAGCTCTGTTTAAGAGTGTTTCCTAAATGTATCTCTAGGTTTAGGTTTTGGGTTCCTGTTGAAGCGAGGGTTTACATTAAGACCAGGGTAGAAATGGTCATACAGTTATAGAAATAGAAGTGATTTCAATAGATATGTAGTTGAATATAAGTTGAATGCAAGGCGTCTTCGGTGGACTGTCCAAATAATGTTTTGCTGGATATTTGTCATTGAAGCTAAGGGCAGCGCTGAGGAACGTATTCAGCCCAGAATGCATAGCCCCCAGTTAAACCAGATAAGCAGAGGAATTAGCTATCTTGTCATGTGCCAGCTGGCGGCTACTCAACATAAATCGCTTTCTTAGAATAGGAACACTTACTTGGGGTTTTGACAGGTAACTTCTCCACCTCTCATATGTCAGATACCAGAGAGAAGGGGAAGCCTATCTGTGCTGATAACACACGTTCCTTAGCTTAGCCTAGACATTTATCGTTCTGCACATACAGGGTCGGTAGAAGCATGTCTTGAATGTGAAGTTATCTTGAGGTACTTTGTTTCATATTTGGTGCTGAAAAACTTGCGCTGATATGTCTGGTTTATCAGTACACTTCATGAATCATGGATGTCTGCCCTGGCTAAAAAAAAAATTAAAAAAATGTGGATTTACATGTGATGGAAAGTCCATGACTGCCTAAGAAAAGGCCTAAGAGCCAAACCTGAGGAAGCAATTTCAAATTAATAGCACATGATGAAATGATAGAACACATGTGAGAGTTTGTGTCCTGCTTGCTGTCTCTTGCTTTGATGTATTTTACAGACGTCATAAGTGTAACTTTGATGATATGACAGAAGGATTCCTGGAGCCAAGTACTCCCTGAAAAAAGACCTTAAAGTAATTTTTCATCATATTCAGAGGCTATTAAAATTTAGCCTATGCTGACAGACAAACCTTAAGTTTGGGATGGCTCTGAGGGTATTGGCTGTGTTCCCAGAGTGTGCTTGGTGTAACAAACTGCAAGTGTTTTGTGCCTATATATCGTCTATGCTGGCATATCAGTATTAATGTTGCACAACTGTATAGATTTCTTATTCATTTAATTGATACTGATGCATAAAAGAAACTTTTCATGTCAACCATTTTTGGAGTAGAGCACCCCAACTTTTTTGGTCCATTTTGAGAGATATGAAACCTCCACACATACCTGCTCACCAAACATAGTCTTTCAAAAATCATCAATCTTGACTTTCGAGTGACCCCTGTTTCAGTGCTCTGCTGCGTTTTTATGATGGTCCACACTAAATTAGGGCACTCAACCTCAGACCACGCGTTTCTCTTCTTCTAGCAGCACATCAAAGCTGTAACATTTAACATTTAACTCTTTACAGACACTCATATCATTTTTGCAGCACCAGCAGCTTTTAACAATGGCAGATGTGCAAAAATGTTCAAAAATCATTTGCTTTTGGCACATGAATTGCTTTTGAAAGGTGAGATTCAAACTGGTGCATGACTAAACCAATCTAACATTTTTTGTTGTTGCTTTGATTGTGATGAATGTAGATAATGCAGTTAATTAAGCATTTTGTTTCTGGTTAACTTAATGGGTGGGATAAGAAGTTATATAATATATGCACATTTTATACATTAATAGTTTAGGGAAAGTTAAAAAAAGAAGTTTTTTTGGGCACCAAGAAAGGCAAATGTATGTAGCAGAGGGCCACAAAATGCCTGGTCAATCATTGAAAACCCATCTGTGTTATTTGGTGCGATTTAGCCATTGCAGTTTATTGCAGCCAAACCAAACCCAATGAACAAGATACAATGTCACACTTATAGTACCTTGTACATTTAGTATAATTGTAAGAAAAGCAGATCTTAACAACACAGTCCTATCAAAACAAGCTATGTCAGTTGTGTAATGTTCTTTTAGCAGTAGCTGTATTCAAGAATCATGACGCCATTGTCTTTATCAATGTTATTTTAAATATTATCTGTGATATATTTAAAAAGATTGTGACGCTGGATATTATTAGCACCACCCAGCACTACATGTTAGTAGAACTTTGGTAGTTATTTTCCTTCCATGTTCCTCTCACTGTAGTATATCTGACTGCAGTCAGTTTGCAGTACCACTGCTGTTTCTGCAGTCAGATAATGTGTATCATTAAAGGCCCGCTCACACTTCTCAGCTCAAAGACTGAATGGAGAGCTTAGCATACATAGATAATGACAAGAGGGGCTGTTTAGAAGAGTTTGTTTATTTTTTCGGTATAGGAAGCAAATAGCAGCATTTGAGCAAGTACTCAGTTTTTTTTTTTTTTAGGTTTTTTTTTTTGGTTTTCAGATGCTATTTGCTTGTCTAAGGCAGCGAATGCGTAGCCATCGCTAATTGACTATTCACTGGCCATTTGATCAAAAGGCTTGTGTCAATATGATTTTTTTTTGCTACCTGCGTACCCGTTCCATTTAGAAATACTGCTTTGATGAATTTTGCTTTCCTAGACTTTGATCTATGATAAAGCATAGACTCCAGACTTCTTCTTTTTCAGATGCACTTACAGGCTCATATTAACAATTCGTGAATAACATTGACTAACTTCCAGACCATGTGCAAAATGGAAGGAAAATGAATGAGAACATCTTGCCTCTTTTTATTAGACCTGAAGCAAAGAAGAAATTGCTTAGACTGGAAATGGATACTGCTGTATGTTAGTAAGTACATCACTGAGTTTAAGAGATTTCCTTGATGAATAACTCCCTGTGGACTCTAGAGCTTAAACCATATGGAAAGTGCAGAAATAGATCAGTGTAATGCCTGCTTTCTGCACGCATTCTCTGGGAATATGTACTCACAGTTGGGGAACTGACCTTGTGTAATATGCACAGAGCAACAAGCTGAGTAAACCGTGCTGTATGCCAAAATGTGAAGCGTGGCCCATAGCGCATCGTAACCACTGATGTAAAACCACTGATAATTGACAGTTGGATTGAACGTGGAAGTGTTTATTTATATCTGATCCGTGTGTAGCCATTCATCTCTCTCATATGTAGCTGTATTTTTGGGACTTTCAGAAATCCTCTCTACTGGCCACTGCTATAATAATCATAATAATATCTATGGAGGTGCACCAAGTATGTATTTTGGTTGTCACATTTATGACCCTAGAAATATTTTTGCATTTCCTTTCACAGTAATATTCAGGCCATATTTGATGTACACACTATACGGACAAAAGTATTAGCCATTACATCAACAGGGACTTCAGTGACATTGCATTCAATGTGTTTCTGTGGGAATTTGTCCCCATTCATTCTGTAGAGCATTTATGAGGTCAGGCACTGATAACCGTGTCTTTATGGAGCTTGCTTTGTGCACTGGGACACAGTCATGGTGGAATAGAAAAGGTTCTTCCCCAGACTGTGTCCACAAAGTTGGAAGCATGGCGTTGTCCAAAATATCTTGATATGCTGAAGCATTAAAATTGCCATTCCCTGGAAGTAAGGGCCCACCTGAATTCTTTTGTCCATATAGTGTTTAAATCTATACAAGGAGAGAGATCACTGATAAAGCGTCATGGCTGTGCTTTATCAGTGGTCCACCACTCAAATAAAATATGGTCACTGGTGATCCTGAGGTGGTCCCTTTCCACTGACAGGCCGTGCAAAGATACAACAACAGATGGGCTACAGTAAGTACACTATATGGACAAAAGTATTTGGGCACACCTCTTAATTATTCAATTCAGGTGGCCCCTTACTTCCAATGAAGGGCAATTTTAATGCTTCAACATACATTTTGGACAATGCCATGCTTCCAACTTTGTGGACACAGTTTGGGGAAGGTCCATAAAGACATGGTTGGATGAGTTCGGTGGGGAAGAACTTGACTGGCCCGCACAGAGCCCTGACCTCAACCCCATCCAACACCTTTGGGAT
>JBBPCZ010000142.1:14582654-14609261 GCA_037974445.1 Brycinus macrolepidotus | reverse complement strand
TTTGTGCACTGGGGCACAGTCATGCTGGAATAGAAAAGGTTCTTCCCCAAACTGTGTCCACAAAGTTGTAAGCATGGCGTTGTCCAAAATGTCTTGGTATGCTGATGCAATAAGATAACCACTGGAAGTAAGGGGCCCCCTGGATTCAGTAAGAGGTGTGTCCCAATACATTTTGTCCATATAGTTTCGAGATAACAGGTTAGTCACTAGCTATTCATGATGTAGTTCAATACAGTCTGGACTGTTAAGAAAATAGAAATATAGCCTTACAGAAGGGTCATATGCTTTCATTTAATGTTGCAGTTGGTTGATCCAGATCCTTACCAAAACTGTATCTGAGAAAATTCTAAAGTAAGTAAGATTTACATGAAAACCCCCACTTTCTAATTAAGGAAATATTTCATTCTGAAATGTTAGTGTTGCTAACCGAATGAAATTGTATAGCCTCCAATTAGCATTAAGAAAATGACACCATGGTAGTTGGTGGCAGCTACCTTCCATTCATTATAAGCCATGTGAGCATGTTTAGTTAAGCTTTGCCTTTAATCTTTTTCTTTTTCCTTTCTGCAGGGCAGCTTTCTATTGCAATTTTCAGCCTCAATTATACCCAATAATTACTGTGCCTTTTCTGGTTCAAGCAAGGTTTTTACATTTTCTTTTCATTATTTTTGATCATAGTTGACATGAGAAGTAGTGTTTCATCCAACTGTGCATTCTGGCCAAGTGTAAATTATTTGTAGTTATATCTAATCATATCTAATTCCTAGATATATCTTCCTAATTATGCTCAATGAGTCGAATGTGTTGTGATTGCTCTGGGACTCACAAGTTAGATGTTTTCTAAGCAGCTTCATGAATCACATTGTTTAGCAAATCCCAGAAGACCCACGAGACATTTTGTTAGTTATGATTAATAAGCCCAATCGCAATATCTCGCAAAAATAATCTGTTTCCATAATGCTACATCCATGTTTGGGAGGGGCCTGTTTCCATTTTCTCATCTGACCCAGTGGAGTCTATTAGCTTATCTCTAAGTACAGTTTGATGAATAGGAATGCTGTAGACTTTCCTCCTTTTGTTCAGACTCCATTAAGAGCCATGGTTGCCATTTTCCATGTTGCTTGTTTACTTTTTGCTTCCCTTTATTATGCCATGCTAAAGCTACCTTAACTGTTACACGGGGAAACCCGGTTCGAGTTGATAAGTCCTCATGGCTGGCCAAAGCTGAGTGAGAAAGCTGTTTTGAGGAAACATTGTTGGAAATCATTCATCAAGGGCTGTAACTGTCACTAGAAACGCGCTTTTCCATCACAAGTCGGCTGATTGCAGACACCGCGTTGCTGTTTTCGAAAGTAATTAAGATGGCAATCTTACACAAACATGCAAAACAATAGCGCTCTTAGGGAAGATCTATCTACGGACAGTTTGGGCTAGGACGTTTGACATGAAACCGTCAAGCACCACCAAGTCTCAAATCTCTCACAAAGAGTTCCTTTAAGACCTTTAGTAGAGGGTTAGAAACAGGCAAGCTAATGTGATTTAAATTTGCTCTCACAGAGGGTAGACATGAATGTCTAGAGTCTAGGAACCACAAGAGAACTGATTTATGTGTGTATGTGTGTGGGGGCGGGCACAAGGATCAGAGCTTCAAGCATTAAAACATATGATCAAACATTGTGTTAATGGGTATGTTTTCAAAACGTCACATGTTCTTTTTGGCTGTGAAAATCAGACTCTGTGTGAAACGGCCTTACAGATTTGTTGGCCCTCTTCACACAGATTGAAACTGTCCAAGATATAAAGAGTGTGTAACTGTATAATACCTGTCGTAAATATCGAAATAACATTACATTTTTGCAATATGCAGTATGCAACACAATATTTAGTTTTTCTCAGACAAGTTAGAATTGACAAAATTCACCTTCAGCACAGTGTTTCTACATTTCAAAAAGCCAACGAAAAAGTGATGACGAGGATATTTTACATCCAGGTTTTGCAAAAGTATGCGGTTTTGCACGGAAAAGGAAGACAAATCAAACAGTGAGAAGAAAATAGTGACAGAATGAGTTCAACTAACAGTTACTACTTATTGTACGCTGATTTTTAGTGTTGAAGTACCAATGATGCTCAAAAACAGGCATATTGTGATGCAATTTATGATGATAATAATATCGTATTTACCATCCCTTATATCACTGAATTAGAACACCACTTTCTTGAGTAGTTGGTCTGTCTCCGTGTTTCCACAGCCCTGTCTGCTTCATAAAAAAAGATTTTTGTTGGTAATCATCCAAGAAGCCCAGCCAATAGCTCTATCTGATGTGTTAGTGACAGACTGACTGATATGGAAAACTTCATTCCTTAAAAAATGAAGCTGGAGATGATTGATTCAACATTTTTGATCATTTGTCATGGAGGGTATGGTGTCTTTCCATCTGCCAAAACTTACAGTTAGTGATGGTGATATAGAGCATAACTTATAAATCTGTCTGCAAAATAAAAAAAATATAATCAGTTCTTGGTGGGCATGAACTGAACTGTACTCTCTTAAAGTATGCTTTTAAAGTTGTCTGAAATTGTAAACAGAAGTTTAGATGTTTTAAAGCTAGAAGTACAAGTTAGAGGTTATTTATTAGTCTAATATAATATTTAAATGTAATAATGGTAACTAACACTTTCTGTTATAGTACCTTAAGTTAAAGTTACACTGAAATGCCTAAGATGTTACGAACTCCAAAGTGGTGTTTTGATGCCTAAACATATATTTGATTTGAGATTTGATCTCATCTGTACACTGGTTTGTCTAGTTGTACTGTTAAGAAAGTGTTGATTCTTAGCAATAATGTGGTGAGTCACATTATTGCTAAGATCATCACTTTCTTTTAAAGCTTAGATTCAGTGTTGTTTTTATGTATTCTGCAGGTAAACAAAAGTCTTTTGTCTTTTATTTACACTGTATGGACACATGTATTGGGCAAAACACTGTGAACCTGATGACCACAAAGTTGCAGGTTCAAACCACACTTTCTACCATTGTGTCCTTGAGCAAGACTCTGGATAAGGGCGTTGGCCAAATGCCACTTTACTAAGTATTGGGACGCCTGACCATTACACCATCGGGGTCTTTAATGACATTGCATTCAAATACATGGATTGGGACACAGTCATGCTGGAATAGGAAAGGGCCTTCCCGTTCGAAACATGGCGTTGTCCAAATTGTCTTAGTATGCTGAAGCATTAAGATTGACCTTCACTGGAAGTAAGGGGGCTAGCCCAAACCCTGAAACACAGATGTGTCCCAATACTTTAGTGTGAGTTTGTTAATACTTACCATCATGTTACTTAAAACACTGGTCCATTTATGAGATACATGTCCTTTATAAGCCTAATAGCTAGAACACATTTGGCTTCACCAACACCTTGCCCAAAGAAATAACTTTTATTTTGAGCAAATAAAATAACACTGTGTTTTTAGTGGCCTCTCCAGATGTTGTGTCAACGCTTAATTTATATTTAACATTCAACTAGATATTTAGTAAATGCAGCTGCGCATTAAGTTGAATGTAATAGATTCTAATAAATCTAACCCTATTCAACAGTAAACCTTTACTTCAAGCCAAAACATAAACCTAAACCTTACCCTTATGCTGTTGATATCAGCTTGGTTCCATTAGATAGTTTGTTAATAATTAATATATATGTTGATAATCTAATGGGGACACTCAAAATACAGTGTGACCACAGTAATAATAACGTAAAAAATGTTATTATATGACTATATAGAGTAAAATTTAGCGGCAGTGATAACTGTAAACTTTCAAAACATTTCTTATCTTGATGACTGACAGTGATCATGGCGATATGAAAATAGTGTAGATGAGTCATTACATTTGTGTAACACTTTTGCGTTTTCGCATTGAATAAAGTTAAAGTGCCTTTGTAGGCAGGGGGCCGCGCTGACATGTGTCTGCGAGTGATAGATTAGCAGACACGTCTGGTCGATGGCAGCTGGAGACCGGATGGAAACGTGGGTCAGCGTGAGATTAGCCTCGCAAAACAGACTTCACATTGTGTTAAAACAACAAAGCCTGGGAGTTCATTGTCTCTGGAATACGGATTCTATATCTGTCTTAAGGCTTGGGGAGCAATCAGAAAAAGTGCTTTTGGTGTGGTTTATGTGTTGGGTGTCATTCAAAGAAGAATGACAGGATGGAGCAAATTGCAGGAACAGGAAATAGACCTTGTTCACATGCTGTAGTGAAGTCTAAACTTGTGCAGTGAGAATGAATACTAGTGGGAATTCAGTGGAAGACTTTCATTAGATGAAGTATGGGGAGAATGGATTGGGATCCTACAGTAAACCACAATAGTCTCTATGGGTCTTGGTTTATCTTAGTATAGTAAAGACCAGCAATAATCCGAAATGTTCAGTGAGGAAACTGGAGTGATTGATGGCTCGTTTCATGGTATAGAGATCAGAAAAAAGAGCAAGACAAGGTGCGAACTGGATGTTGTTAAAGCCAGCCAGAACCAGCCATACATGACAGGGTCTGAGAAAAGCCAGAGACATGACCTGTCATGGCCTGTGATTTCTTTATCTGTTTAAAAAAAGCCTACAAGTGCCCTGTAGATGGGTTCACTATTCATTCCCTCATTGTCATAACTACATAATTTATTTATTGGAATAGAATTAAACATAATTATAATTAAATATATTAGAATTCTAATTAAATTAGAATTCTAATATATATATATTAAAAACTCCTACGTTGTAGCTCCATCTTGCTAGTGTGTAGTTAGAGACTGTAACCCATGGTGCTCTTATGTTAGCCATCTTCTAGTGCTTCATCAGTGTTCAGTTTCCAACAACAGACTGTTCTTGGCTGGTTATTTTTGGTTTGTGGATCAATCTGAACCTAGCATTGACACTGTAGTACCTAAAAGTCAGACATTTCAAGGAGTGTTTCAGCCTAAATTGCTTTCTGAATGAGCCACAGTACAGAGCGACCAACTGAAACAGAGGTTGCTTTTACATCATTATCAGTCCTAATGACACTTTAATGAACAATCAGCCTGTTTAACTCTAATGGATAAGACAGATATGCTGTAACATTCTGTCGGATAAAGAAACAAATGAGTCTCACTTTCTACTTACCGAGATAGCATATCTGTTACAGTCTTTTTTAAGTAATGTGTTTTCATTATTGGTTTACTGGTTTAGGACCCTGTGTTGGTGCAGTGGGTAGCACTGTTGCCTCATACTTCCAGGGTTGGGGGTTTGAATCTGGGTCCTGGTCTTGGGTGTGTGTGTGGAGTTTGGATGTTCTCCTCATGGTGGCGTGGGTTTCCTCTGGAGTCTCCGGTTTCTCCCACAGTCCAAGGACATACACGTCAGGTGAATTGGGTCTAAATTTACCATATTTGTGAGTGGGTTCGAATGGGGTGCCCAGGGTGAGTCCCTGCCTTGTGCCCGTTGACCCCGGGATTGCCTCCGGGTACCTGCGACCCTAGTGTGGATTAAGCGGTTACAGAAAATGAGTGAGTGAGAGTGGATTTACTGGTTTACTGAAGTATAGCAAAGGTTATATTCCATTGCTAACTTAGTGGTCTAAGTTCAGTTTAATCACACTTGAAGTAACTTAGGTTAACATAGTATTTTAATGTTTTACGCTAAAGTCAAATAGATTTCTGGCCGTTCACATCATATAGTCACACCATATCAGCTATCAATTACATCGATCAGCCATAAAAAACTGCCTGCCTAATATTGTTTAGTTCCCCCTCATGCCACCAAAATGTTGATATATGGATTCCACAGGACCTATGAATTTGATATCTGGTATAAAAGAACCTTTAAGTTCTGTAAGTTGTGGGGTGGGACTTCCATGGATCAGACTAGTGTGTCCAGCATATCCCACAAATGCTCAGATTCAGATCTGGGGAATCTGGAGGCCAAATCAAAATCACTCCTGAACAGTTTTTCAGTGTGGAAGGACACATTATGCTGCTGAAAGACGCCACTACCATTAGGCAACAGCACTGGCATTAAAGGGTATAGTTGTTCTGCAAGAATATTCGGGTATCTGCATTTAAAGCAAGTGCTACTCCCACTTTCAATGTAGCTGACACAGGGATTGGTACTTTGGCAGATCTGAGCTTGTAGTATACGTAGGGATGTAGGGAGGGTCTTATTCATGCTGTTTCTAGTGAATGATGGGTTATAGTCAGTGAAGCTTTGTCTATCATCAGAAAGTCAAGCTGATATGACTCCAACTTAAAGCTGCTTTGTGGAAAGAGCAAGTACCAAGGCGGTAATGGAGAAGTAAGCCTGCTAATTTGTAAAAATCGATTTTCTTTCTTTAATCAGAAGACGATTTGGCGTGCTTGTTTGAGAGGAAAAAGCTCCAGGCTCTTGTTCAAAGCGGCGAAATGATAGGTATTGTTTATCAAATGAAGGATTCAAGTGCTTGTAAAAAGGGAGCACGCAAAAACGCATGTTGAGGGCCCCCTTTGCTAAATTGCATCTGGCAATAAAACAAACCATTAAAACCCTCTGGCACTTCTAGTCAGAGACTGTGGAAAGTTAGTTTGCTGTAATTGACTCAGTGTTAGCTTATGGTAGTTCATTTGTCACTGTTAAAGCTGAGGCTGGGATGCTGCCATATCCATACACACACACACACACACACACACACACACACTCACAGCAGTCCCTTATGAGATGGCATTTGCCATTAGCCTCAGAGCATACTGATCTTTTTAATCATTCTGGATTGCTGTCATGTCTGGTGTTTGCAACAGTGTTTTGCTGCATTAAAACCTCAGTATAGTCTAGAGGTTGATTTTGTCACTTTTCTTTGTCTTTCATGACTTCATGCACACAGGAATGATAATATAATAATGCTGCTTTTCATAATATATTACTAATGCTTTTAATGTCCTTTTGAAATGATACTGGAACAAATGTTGGAAAAAATGTATTTATTAGCAACTGTTGCCAGGTTGAACATTGGAAAAGAACCCCTATTCACCTGTTTTACTCATGCGACTGTTTTGTTGTGAGGGTCATATCAATGATATTCTGTTGTGTTTCAGTGGGAGTGTGATGGTGGAGAATGAAAGGAGGTTTTTCTTTGATTCAAAAGTGTTTCATCAGTGTTTGAAGTATTTGAACACTGTAATGTAGGAATTCAGCAGGGCCATCATAATTACTTGATTGAATAGGCGTAGTGATTAGTTCACAATGTTAATGGTAAACAAGGAATTCATCTTTTAATAAAATCTTTGGTCAGCCATGTGTTTTCATCATTGTTTTAAAGCCCTGTTTCCAAAAAAGTTGGCAGGCTTTGTAAACTGTAAATAAAACCAATGTGATCTTGTAAACCTTATATTTAATGGCAAATAGTTAAAACCAGCCTTTTGTTGACTCCCCTAGAGCAGACTAATGGGTCAGGCTTGAGATGTAGTCAGAATGGGCTTGAGAAGTGACCCCATACTGAATACCAGAAAAAGTCCAGATGCAGTTTGCAGTATTGTTGCAGAACTTTAATAAGGCATCATCGAGCCTTCAACTAGAAGGCCTTTTTCAACATTACCTATACAGAAGGACAATTCAATAGATTACTGGTTTTGTATCAACAAGGCAGTTGATCTTGCTCATGAGGGCCAGCACAACCAAGGCAGAGGCATGGAAAATGCTCAGAGTTAGCATGTTTCCAAAGCCCAAACACCAGTGAAATGCAAAGCAGATACAGGAAAGAGTTGAATACCAGTGTGAAGACAAATCTATCACCGACATGCAAGATCTAGTACATGTGTAGCACCATCATACTACTGTGACTTGTGAAGAAGACTTGTAACATGACCGAAAGCCATCCATCAAACATGTTGTTGGATTATCTCAGCAACAGTCTAGTCCAGGTCACATAATGCTGAATCATATGATGTCAGTGTGGGAGCATGTCCTGGAAAAGGTCCGCCAGAAAGGTGCAGAGTCAATTACCCAGCATGGATGTAGGAGGAGAACCTGACATAAATCTAAATCTCACTCTCTCAGTGAACTGATCTTTTTGCTGTTTCTTATCTGGCCACATTAAACTGTCACGTCTAGCCAAGTCATCCTAAAAGAGCAGCTTGCTAGGAAACTACTGGACCTGTTCACTGAGGGAGGATCCACAGGTCAGGAGGACCTCTCCCACAGTGAATTTGATGTCCATTATGCAATAAATCTGTGTGACAATATAAAAGCACAAGAGGATTCAGAGAGTGTTGTTTTTCAGAACACACAAAAAAAAAGACCAGTGGTAGCGTATTTTATACTTCAGCTATGGTTGGAAAGAAAGTACCTCTTAGTGCTACAAAAGTATTGGCACACACCTGTTTTTCAGGGTTTGGGCTAGGCCCCTCACTTTCTGTGAAGCACAATCTTAATGCTTCAACATACCAAGACATTTTAGACAACGCCATGCTTCCAACTTTGTGGACACAGTTTGGGGAAGAATCTTTTCTTTTCTGTGCCCCAGTGAACAAAGCAAGGTCCATAAAGACATGGCTGGATGAGTTCGGTGTGAAACAACTTGACTGGTCTGTACAGAGCCCTGACCTCAACCCCATCCAACACCCCATCGTCCCTGTTGGTGTATTGGTCACACGTCCCAATACTTTTGTCCATATAATGTATGTTAGATAGTGGATTCATGGCATGTACGCTTTACAAAAGCTAATTAAAGCTAGAGCTCTTACTGAAATGAGCCAATTAGATGCGGTGATGACCGTGTGAGTCTACAGTAGACCTTCACATGGACATCTATGGCTATTTAACTGTTATCAAGTACATTCTTTAGATGAGCAGGAACCACTATCTTGTCATATTTACTCTGAACTTGAATTGTCTGAAGTCAGAGCAGTTCCTGCCTTTTCTTGCAGGTCTAAATCTTTGGACCAATAGTGATACCCCTGACAATGTTGGAACCATAAAAGGCAATAAAGCTGTTATTTTGGAGGCTGGTTATAACTATCTGTTGTGGACAAGGCTATCAGGAAATATGGCACTTTCTACAGGCAGCACTGTCATTGTGGAACCTACCTCGTCCCAAGGGTCTAATATTTGCTAGAAACGGATACTACTCAAAGCACTGAATGCTTCAGCCTACCCTTTTAGAATATGAAGAAATGCTAAACTTGCAAAACTTCACCTGTTTAGCTGTGGAACACATTAAGGGTCCTGAATCTCTGTGGAGCAAAGTCCAAATTACAAACCGTGGCCAGACAGCTTCAAGTGGCTCTGATGTTTTAAGATCTTATGGTAATAGTGTGTGAACTTAAAAGAGCACCTGGAGCTTGTGAGCTTGCGTGAATCTGATTTAGTGTGATGCGACACCTCTGAAGAGTAGAGAGGCAAACTGGCAAACTGTGAAGATATTTTTATCTCGTCATCAGTTTGATTGTTTGATAGGGGGTTTGGACACAGAATGAACTTGGTAAATAAGAGGCCATTCTGGATTACCATTTTTTCCCACTTGCTAAACAAATTAACACCGAAAGATGCACAGCCATTGCCACACCAGGTGGACTGATTAACTGTTTTGGAGGACATGCAGTATTCAGTACAATGTATTTGACATTTGACTTTTATACCAGATGCCTCTCCATGAAGATGACAAGAAATACTTTGCTACCACACTGTATGAAATAGCCCTGGTAGCTCAAAGAGTATATTCAAGTTATGGATGACCTTCGAGTGGCTCAGGCTTTAGAATGTTTAGAGCTAGTTTTCAGTTGCCTACATCTGCACAACTTTGCTGATTTGCTCAAAGTTTGTACCCAAGAAAGTCAAGGTTCTTGGAAATATTATGGATGAATGAGGCGTGTCTACAGACCCTACCAAGGTCAGTACAGATTTTATGTAGCAAGATGGTTTTACTCCCTCTCCATCTTATGTCAGGTCATTTCTGAGGGCCCTTTATCAACATACCAAGCTATTCTACAGCTGCAAAGCTTCTGTTCAAGCTGGTAGCAGGTGGTGGCACATCCTGGTTTTATAAGACCTTTCAGTCTCTGCACTAATGGACTGTGTGGGTGCCATTCTTTCACAAGTTCGGAAGGATGAATGTATAGCCAGACCCACAGCTTTTGCAAGTCGCTCACACAAGTTCGGAAGAAGTATCCAACACATCACCCTGAGTTTCTTGTTCTGAAGTTGGCTGTAACAAGTTTAGCCAGTGGCTGAAGTGTCATATTTTTACAGTGTTGACAGACAACAACCCACTTACCCATATCACGACAAAACTTAAACTTGATCATTTTGAACAGCAATGGGTTGGGAAGTTGATGTCTTATAAGTTTGATGTTAAATATATCCTTGACCCTAGCAATATTGTTGCAGACACTCTCAGGAGCATGCCATTTGATAAAACAAACATTGGGCAGAGGATACTGAAAGACTTCAACGGTGAATTACTCTGAGAGGCTATCCCAGTATCTAGGAATTTTGTCCAGGATGCTTTTAGGTGGACCAGTACTCCTGTTGATGCTACATACACCTGTTCATGACATTGTAGCTGCCTAGAGAGTGTGGAGCTAGCTTGTTATCTTCATCTACATGTGTATGACAGTGATTTTTATAGCATAGTAGGCTATCACGTTAATTGTTAGGTCACGTAATAATTCGTTATGCTCATTTTGTTCCATATCCTGGTTGATTATTTCTTAGAATTTTTACTGTGTATTTAATTTTATCATTACAATACCTGTTACAATTTCCAGTTCCGAGTTTACTTACAGTCCTGAGCTCAGAGCAGCATGTGATCATTGTCATATTCGATCTTAGTTTTCTGTTTTCCTTGAACCAGTGATGAAGAACCATCTGTGTCTGAAGAGTGTTCGAAATCTCAAAGAGTGCTCAAGAATTCTTTTGAGAATGTAAAGGATTTAACAGAAAAAAATGATTACTCGTTAATCGCCATAACGATTGGTAGATTACTTCATTACCAAAATATTCATCAGGTGCATTCCTAGAACTGTACAGCACACACAATATATTATGATTCTCCTGGTCGAGAAAATGGTGGCACAGTTGTGCAATGACTTTAGCCTTTTCTCATTTCTGGGTTGCCACTTCTGCCAGTTGATGAAAGCAGATAAATTTGTTTGCAGTTTAACCAAAAGAAATGACACAGCCAGCCTTTAAGGAATTTTGCTGTGTCCTTCAGAGCTACAAATCCAAACAAAAACCACTATGCATGGAACTTATTCATTAAGGACGCAATCAACTTACCAGCTGATAATGTTACATTCGTTACAGTAGCAGACGTGAACACCATTACTTGCTTCAAAAGTAGGGTCCTCTTCTCTTAAGTTAATTTTGAATGTTAGGTCTGTTTTGTTATTAAAATAGCAGGTATGACTCATTTTGTTTGAAGCTGTGGACCTGAGGGCAATGATAATTAAGTGCCTTAAAGTTGCATGCTTAGTCGGTTGCGAAAAGTACATTTCTTAACATATTTTATTCAAAATTATTCTGCCCAGCTCAAAAAAAGTGATAGGATGGCAGAACATGCATAAGTCAACTTTAGAAAAAAGTTAATTTACTGTAAAGGGAAAAAAACAACTGTACACTAAATAATATCAGTAATGTAAGCAAGATGTGGATGTGTGGTAGAAAAGTATGGGGTTGTTGTAGTGCAGCATGCAAAATCTCAAGGAAACAAAAATACTGGTGGGCTGAGGAGGAGAGAGGCAGTGACAGCCTGCCAGATGTTGTTAGACTTTATACACCTGGTAAGTAAACTATCAACAAGCAACAAGGAAGGCCCTCCCACTCTGACACCCACCCTGTAAACAAACTAAATAGACGAGATATAGAGTGAAAGCCATCACAAAAGTAAAGATTTTTATGATAACATTGGTTACATAAGTAGGTGTTTGTGTCTGTTGCTGAGAAGGTGTTAACGAGGTGGAATGGTACTTTCAGATGAGTTAAAATTAAAACCTAATAGTTCTTCCACAGCCAACTCATCTAACGATGTCTTTATGGACCTTGCTTTGTTCACTGGGGCACAGTCATGCTGGAATAGAAAAGGTTCTTCCCCAAACTGTGTCCACAAAGTTGGAAGCATGCCGTTCTCCAAAATGTCTTGGTATGCTGAAGCATTAAGATTGTCCTTCACTGGAAGTAAGGGGCCTAGCATGTATTTGTCTTTGTCTGGGGGGTTTGTTGTCTTCTACACAAGATTTATTTCCCCTCTGTTAATTATGTGTTAAGGTACACTATATGGACAAAAGTATTGGGACACACCTGTTTTTCATGGTTTAGGCTAGGCCCCTTACTTCCAGTGAAGGACAATCTTAATGCTTCAGCATACCAAGACATTTTGGACACCATGCTTCCGACTTTGTGGACACAGTTTGGGGAAGAACCTTTTCTATTCCAGCATGACTGTGCCCCAGTGAACAAAGCAAGGTCCATAAAGACATAGTTAGATGAGTTTGCTGTGGAAGAACTTGACTGGCCCGCACAGAGCCCTGACCTCAAACCCATCCAACACCATTGGGAAGAACTAGAATAGAGATTACGAGCCAGGCCTTCTCATCCAACATCAGTGCCTGACTTCATAAATGCTCTATGAGCAATGTCATTAAAGTCCCTGTTGGTGTAATGGTCAGACGTCCCAACATTTGTGTCCATATAGTGTATCACTGGAAGCGATTACTGTTTCTTTGAAAATAATTTTCAAAATTTGAGAAAAATCTGAGCTTCAGAAGCTGATGGAAGTGGCTACCTGGAAATGTAAAAAAACAACCTAAAAATTCACTGCAATTTTTGTTTAGATATGCTATATATAGGGTGGTAGCAGCCTAGTGGGTTAAACACTTGCCTGTCAACTCGATGACAGGTTCAAACCGCCACTTTCTACCATTGTGTCCTTGAGCAAGACACGTAACCCTCAGTTGCTCCAGGGGGACTGTCCCTGTAACTAATGATTGTGAGTCGCTCTGGATAAGAGAGTCAGCCAAATGCCCCCTTTACCCTTTATATATCATTGAGCTTCTTGTTTAAAATGCTGAGCTACCAAGATGTTGTAGTTAATTGCACCCTTTTTTTAGCATGCCAGCGTTATCTTAATAATGTTCTTTATCCAAACAGTGACCTTTCTCACACATGCAAAATAAATATAGTATGAAATTAATTTTATCGCACTCTTAATGTAGGCATTGTGACAAAAATGAGTGCATTAGTTTTGAATGAGATTTTTTCCCAACATTGAAAAGCTAGTCAACCTCATAACTGTAGTTACAAATGAGTTTGGATAGATCAATATGAGGTTAAACTCCAAAAAACTTGTTTGGCTGTTTAACCTTTCAAAGTGTAAGTTTTGATTCCCACAAATAGTGTTTTGTCAGTGTTTTCTCATCATAATTACAAAATATTTCGGACTTAAGCATGATTAAAACTGGCCCAAGGCCACTCATTCATTGCTGCTGAAAAGCTCATTTGCAGACTTTCCAAAATTACACATTTGTGACCACCCAAACTGAATAAATGTTCTGAACATCTGTTGCTGAAAAAAGCAGATAATGCATGCTAATGAGCCTCTTGCGTCCACCCCGGGAGTAAATCTTCAGGACCTCAGAAATAAGCGGTCAAACCAAGGGCTTTTCATAGGAACTGGTCAGAAAGGGAAGGTGGTTAACACTTTGGGGTCAAAATGTTACTTTTAGTCCAATAAAAGTGGTGTTATTGATCATCGTTCAACTTCTGGCCTCAAACTAGTCACCACTAATGTGCTGCACAGCTCAAGTGAGCCTCATAATTATTCATTATAGGAATGAACAAAAATAAAAACATGTAAAGGATAAAAAGTACAATAGTAGTATATTAAAATATTGCATTGTATGTTTTTTACAGGCAGTACATGGTAGAATAATATATTTCATTTTCAGAATGATTTTAATGTAACTTACCCCACATAGTCAGCCTTTAATTCCAGTTTGTATTTCAAGCACTAGAAATTTGCAACAATGCATAGAAATCAGTGAACTCACAAGCACCCCCACACATGCACACCTTCAATCTTGTTTTGATCCCACAGCTGTTCTGTGTCCATATGAGGGGGGGAAGGCAAAATCTGCCTCATTGAAAGGCTCAATTGTTTCGTTTTTTTTTTTTTAACACTGTGTTTCATAACCATCTGCTTTGCAGATGAGCTTCTGGAGAGTCGAGAGAAATTGTAAATGTTTTCCACTTTAGTGCTCATTCGCCCGTGTAACCATTTAACTTTGCAAAACGATGCCAAGGCAAACCTGGTGCTGAGATTTATGGAAGTACATTCTTATTATGAGCCATATCTGGTCGACATTGAGATTTCCTCAGTGTAGGCCAGAATGTCTTCCAGATTCTTATAATGAATTACGTCGAGCTGACTAATATACAATTGCTATAATTAGAATGAATTGTTAGGCAATTTTCTGCAAATGGAGTCTTTAAAGGCATTAAAAGGCATATTTTGCCCTTTAAGATCAAGACTTTGTGTTTGCATTGACCTTGTTTCTTTGTTTTTTATGGTTGTTAACCTTAGTAGATAATCAGAGGATTAATAAACCATCCAACAGATACAGTCAAAGCATTAGGTTCTGACTTGTTTTGCACACAATATTAAAATTGTCTGTTGAATTCTTGCATTTAATAAGTGGCTATGGAAATCAATGAAAAACTGATAATAGTATAATAAATAAAAAAAGCATATTTAGCCCTTTTAAGACCATGATTTTTTTATGTGTTTGCAATGAGCTTGTTTCTTTGTTTTTGGTGGTATTATGGTCTTTTAGGATTGTCAACCTTAGTAGATAATGAGAGGATAAATAAACCATCCAACACATACAGTCAAAGCTTATGTGCTAGCTCACTCATGTCACACTCAACTATACAAGCATATGCTCAAATGGCGACTTTAAAGGTTAGTACATAGGTTTTATATTTGTTGAACTGGATGCCAGGAGCCCCACGGTGGCACAGTGGGTAGCACAGTGGGTAGTTCGAAGCCAGGTCCTGGTCTTGTGTGTGCGGAGTTTGCATGTTCTCTTCGTGGTGGCGTGGGTTTCCTCCGGGGTCTCCGGTTTCTCTGGTTTCTCCCACAGTCCAAACACATGCATGTCAGTTGAATTGGGGATTCCAAATTGGTTGTAGGTGTGAGTGTGTGAGCGAATGATTTGTGTATGTATGCCCTGTGGAGGGCTGGTGCCCCACATAGGGTGAGTTCCTGCCTTGCGCCCGTAGGCTCTGGGTACCCGTGACCCTAGTAGGGATTAAGTGGTTGCAGAAAATGAAATCGGTACCAGCATGGCGTTACACTGAACAGAACTAATCAGTCGGCTGTAGAATTTGACACTGAAATAATGCAGCAAAGCACTAAACATTTTCGGTTGTGCTGCGATCTGCAGTTTTTGAGTAGTCTGCTCATGTAATCCACACTGTATTTATCCTGCAGTAGCAATGACAAACAGTGATATTTGTTGTTAAGGGAAGATGTCCTCAGCATACTGGAAGAGAAGTCATCCTTGTACTGTTTTAAATCATTACTTTAGTCCCTCCTGTGTTTATAGTCTCATATAAATGACTCTCATTGAATATGTATTTGCGACCAAACTCTTTCGTATGTACCCTTGAACAAATAAACAAATCAAAATGCCAGTGATACTAAGAAAAAATCATCAATCATGCTGCATGGTTGTGAAAGCTAACAATGAATGGGATCATTTATTTATTTGTTTGTTTTTTTCCTTGCCCTCAAGTCATTTTTTGTGGCCTTAATGCTACACATGCTCTTGTTTCAGCTGCTCTTTCTCTCTCTCTCCCTCTCTCTCCCTGTCTCTTTCTCTCTGTCTCCATCTCTGTAGAGACTCGGCTAATGAGTGTTTCCACTGCAATTTGTAGGTCAAGCTTCAGGAAATCCTCTATAACTTTCCGTTGTTAGACTCAACACACCCTCCTTAGCTAACATCTCTGTCACTTTGGGTTGTTACTATCCTTTCTCTTTTAAAGACAAAGTGAGAATTAGTCTTTAAATGGCAAGGAGCTGCCAGCAGGTCCATGGTTACATTACTCACTTTTAGGGGTTTGGGTCCAGGGTTAGGTTACTTTACAGCTCAACTAGTTTACATTGTTTTCCATGTACACTATATGACCAGACCTATCCAGGCGGTCCTACTAATTAGTGGATTTAAGCTACTTTAGGGTGCACCCATTGCTGACACAGCTGTTCAACTGTACACATACAGCTGGTATAACTGACACCACTGGCAATGCCAGGTGACAGCTAGAGGGGCATAATGCTCCCTCAGCAGTGGGCTGTGGAACAGTGATAACTACATTCTCTGGAGTTATGTCCAGCACATTTGAAAGGAGTTGGAGTGATGTTTGTGCTCCAGAGCTAATTGAACATCAATGCTTGACCTCACTGATGCTCTTGTGGCTAAATGCAGTCAAGTCCTACAACATCTAGAGTAAAATTGTCCCAGAAGAGCCGAATGTTACTGCAGCAGGGGTGTCTATAAACATTTGAACACTGAGTTGATTTCCCAGGCAGAAATTAAGCGTAGTCCTGGACTAAATTTTCCTTTTAAAGGAGACTCTCCATTCAGAATGTTGTGGAGTCATAGGACATGGGAAGGCCTTTCCTCAGTACAAAGTACCAGAATCTTTGGTATCAGCAAACTGGAAATGTGCCTTTTTCATTGGTAGAGTACTGAAGGTTCCTGTTTGGATGGTTTTGGTACCTCTTCCTGACTGTTACCAACACGACCTAATTTTATTTAAGAGTGTTCTACCTGCTCTTTGGCAACACTTGGAGCTGAAGCCAACAACTCATAATACTACTATTCTCGTACATGCTTTGGTTACATCTCGTATTGATTACTTCAGCTCTATTCCCTGGTCTTCTGCCCAAACTCCTTCATAAACTTCAGCTGGTTCAGAATACAGCTGCCGGTGCTGTTACCTGAACCCCTGCAACAGAGCATATTACTCCTGTCCTCCAGCAACTTCACTGGCTCCCAGTGAAATACTGTATCAACTTTAAGATTCTGCTTCTCACTTTCAAGACACTTCATAACTTAGCACCTCCATATCTTTCTGGTCTAGTTCACATCTGCATACCTTCTCTTACTCTTAGATCATCCTCTTCCATCAATCTCACTATACCTCCTGCCCGTTTGGCCACCATGGGGTCCAAAGCCTTCAGTCGTGTTGCCTCTCGCCTTCAAATCCCACCTTAAAACACACGTCTTCAAGCTTGCATATTCTGTCTGACTCTAGCGCTAATGCTTTATGCTATTATTAAATTATTTTAACTTATGATGTTGCATTTTATGTCTTGTTACACTGTTGCATATTACTACATGTTTGATTTTACTATATATTATAACATGTCCTTGAGTACCTTGAAAGGCGCGTATAAATGAAAAGCATTATGATTATTATCATTATGCATTTTAAGGCATTGGTTCTCAAGCTGCTCTTCAGGGCCCATTACATGGTCTACATTTTTTTCTCCAGTCAGGATAGAGGAAAAATGATTAGGGTGCTTTGAGGACCAGTTACAGAACTAGGGTACAGTATAAGCCAAAAGTTTGGAAACACCTACTCAAAGGAATGAAAAAAACAAACATAAAAACTAGGAAAAAAGACTTTTAAATAATGCAGTAACCAAAAGCAGTGCTCAACAAATCCAAACATATTTGTAACAATGGTGAAGCAGCAGGATGCTTTGAAGGAGTAGCTTAATTTGGGGGGCTTCCAGCACTCACAGTTGTTATAACAGGCAGGGGTCAACACAGAGGCAAGCAATTACACAGTGGAAGACTATGGGAGAGTAAATCAAAAAACAGTCAACATGGAGCAAGGGTCAAAAATACCAAAGGGAACTGAACAAATATAAACAACAGGAAAACAGCTAAGAATTGCACAATGAAAGGGCAGGATTTTGCAAGGAGCAAAGCCAAACCATGCTGTATATTGGGGAGATATAATGAGTCCTAAATTAGCCACAGGAGGGTGTGATCATAAGTGACCGGAGCCAGCTTTCAGATGGAGCTGGTGTGAACTTGATGCAGCTCTTGGCATTGTCTAAAATATTTTTGGGTTTTTTTTGCCTTTAAATGTGAATGGGAATGAACATAGTCACTTCTGCATCTTAAAAACAGATAAAACTATGAAAACCACACATTCAATAAAGTGTAGACCTCAATCAGGTGTAAGCTCTGACTCATACTGTTCATATCTGTCCAAAATAGGGGATACAAAATATTGCAGTGGAAGCATATGTAAGGATATTAACTACATACTGTTGGGTAACTCACATAGAAGGACAAGCACAACAGAATCAGTTTTATGAGCTACGCAATGGACAAGAGTAAATCAGTACTGTGCATTTTTGTCCTCATGTAACCCAACGTGACGGAGGAATAAAGCGGCTCATGGTGACATGCCTCAGAGTTTCCATGCTTTCCATACTTACACGCTCTGCAGTTCACACTTCTAAACAGTAATTACACTTAATCACATAAAATTCATTTAGCAGATTTGTAGCATGTCAGCTGCTCGCAAAAGCCAAGTTTTTAAAATTTTTATTGATAGGCTTTTCCACGCTTCTTTCCAGCAAGTTGATTTTGTCACAGTAATTAGATTCAACGTCTATCGCTCTCACAGAAAAATGAATTATTCAAAGTGATATTAGAATGGATGTAAGCCATTACCGAATTCTTGTTGCTTTTTTATGCGGATGTCACTCGGTTTGTTGAAAAGATCACAGTTCAGAGGGTGGGGACTTGGAATTAAAACCAATTCAGTCTCTTTAGCTTTTTATAGTTCAGGCAGCTTAAAGAATAACAGCAACGCTATTAACGTCACTTACTATTCAGTGGAGAAGTCGTGATTGATGACGCACGAAACACAACACTCTCGTGTCTCTTGCTTTTCACTGTCACTTGCTTTTTCTGACATCTTTGTTCTAAACTGGCTTTTTTAGAAACCCTCACTTTCTGCTTTCATCCACTGGCCACTTTATGAGCTCCACCTACCCTATAAGTCCAGTAGGTATTAAATTACAGTTTGTAGTTGGTCTGCCGTAAATAATTTGTCAACTGACCACTCTTGACCAGATATTATTTGGTCAGTGGACCCAAGCACCAAACTTTTGGCCCCACTGAAATAATAGTAGTGGTGACAGAGATAAAGCGTTCAGTATTCTTTAAGTACTGGGAGTATCGTAAATATAGTCGGAAAATGCTATTGTGACACCATTTATCATGATAACAATAAAAATCATTGCATTACCCTGTTCTAATGGATAGGGCACAGAATAGTAGTCCAACTACAAACGTTAATGTTTCTAATAAAATGGCCAATAAATGTAGGAACAAGTTAGGAGTGCTACATGACTTTGGAGTGTGTGTGGTGGTGTCAAACTGAGTTGTGTGTGCGCCGACAGGACCTTCTGATCCAGCCCTGTTGGAGAGCTGTTGTGAATCTGGACAGAAATGGGCTGCCGAAAACCAGCACTGCAACCACCTACCTACTGTAACACACCATGACTCTGTCTGTGGGTAAGGCTCCCTTTATTGCCCATTGTTTCTATCATAAAAAGCTTTATGATTTAAATTTATGATTTTTGGCATTTCATTTAAACTAACCCATTTATAGATACCTGCTTATTCATCTTAGTCTGCTCATTCATGGGAAACTTAGAAGGGTTCCTGCCCAGACTGCTTTCTGAATGAGATACAAAAAGTAGTCATTGTTAAAAATCATTTACAGTCTCATCAGTCATAAAAGCACAGTAACAAAGGCAGCCTGTTTAACTGTATTGGATAAGGAGAAGTAGAAAAACGGTTATGTAAAAATAAACTAAACCAGAAAGTTAACTGGTGTTGGTTGATGTGAATGTCTCCTTTGTAACACACATGTGGAACTGTGACTGTTGAGACTGTGATTGTATAGCACACAGTAAAAGCATGTTGACTAGTAAGATTTTGTTG
Source organism: Brycinus macrolepidotus (assembly GCA_037974445.1). Taxonomy (NCBI): domain Eukaryota; kingdom Metazoa; phylum Chordata; class Actinopteri; order Characiformes; family Alestidae; genus Brycinus; species Brycinus macrolepidotus. Next base: position 14,589,230 of record JBBPCZ010000142.1, on the reverse strand, counting down.
CCCTTTGTAATTTCCCATTTAAAAGCAGATTCCGATGAACAGTATTCACAATGGCATTCTATAGAAGTGTGTGTGTCTGTGTGTGTGTGTGTGTGTGGGTGTGTGTGTGTGTGTGTGTGTGTGGGTGGGTGTGTGTGTGTGTGTTAGAGTTTTGACTGGTAAGATTTTGTTGGCCTTTGTAATTTCCCATTTAACAGCAGATTCCGATGAACAGTATTCACAATGGAATTCTATAGAAGTGTGTGTGTTTGTGTGTGTGTGTGTGTGTGTGTGTGTGTGTGTGTTAGAGTTGTTCAGGAGCAGTGCTGTGCTGGTGCTCTCAGAGAGAGCAGGTGTTTAACTGGCATGAATGTGGCCAAAGCTGGAGAAGTGTGTGAGGAGAGCAACAGCCCACTTTGTGGAGAGGACACCCAAAAGGCAAGATACACACACACAGAGGCACATCCATGCTTTTGTACAATGTTAAAACTCAGAGTCATATATAGTACATGTTCTATATGTACAGCGATGGAAATCAAATATTCACAAACTTACTTTTGATATTCACTATATGGACAAAAGTATTAGGACACATCTGTTTTTCAGGGTTTGGGCTAGGCCTCTTATTTCCAGTGAAGGGCAATCTTAATGCTTCAGCATACCAAGACATTTCGGACAACGCCATGCTTCCAACTTTGTGGACTCAGTTTGGGGAAGAACCTTTTCTATTCCAGCATGACTGTGCCCCAGTGCGCAAAGCAAGCTCTATAAAGACAAGGTTGGGGGAGTTCGATGTGGAAGAACTAGATTGGTCTGCACAGAGCCCTGACCTCAACCCCATCCAACACCTTTGGGATGAACTGGAACTGAATGAGACACAATGTTTCATTCGGTTTCTTGGCAGATACGATTAATTTATTCTCTTATATATCCTGGAACATCTCTCCATTTAAGTTGTGTAATGATCTGATACTACTGGCAGAGAAACAGTCTCATATCGTGATTCTCCCGTCTCTGTACTTCACTGTGGGTATGATGTTTTTGGGCTCTTACATGCAACCCTTCTTTCTCCAAACATGATGATTCTTTTTTGTTTTTACTAAAGTTTTTGTACCTGTTTTTGTTCTGTCTGAGCAGAGTACATTGTTCCAGAAAAGTGCTTTGTTTGCATTTTGGTTCACATTTCTTGTGCTTTTTTAGAATAGGAACTTTTTCGCAGCAGCAAACTATATTAAGTATATAGAAGTATATATAAATAAAGAGCAACAAAGGTGGTTTAACTTTGTGTTGTTTGCTGTAATACAGTAGTTTCTTTTTCATTTTTTTAATTTTTAATTTTTAAGTAAATAAAAAAGCTAAAAGATCAATAAATAAAAGTCACAGTCGGTTTAGTTCGGATTTTTTTTTTTTTTTAGCAGTTTCTCTAATTCCAACACAGTTTTGAACTGGCATTATGATTTCATAGCTTCATGCGAAAACTGGCACAGACTGAAGGCTCATTTGGATTTGTGTAATTAGGGTTTTTTTGTTGCTGTTTTGTTGCTTTTTTATGGACAGAAATTCAAATGAAAGCTGAGTATCTGTATTGTGTGTAAGTCGTAAACAGATGCTATTCTTTGAGCATCAGGTATAATAACAATGCATTATATTGACCTTTTTCAGCATTTTCATAAGAAATAGCTTGATAACAGTGCACAGTGGAGGTTAAACCAAGGCCTTTTGTGATAAAGCACTGGACGGATGAGTACTAGATGCTCTAGTGGTTTACTGAATAGTTCAGTGCTGATGCATGCGACCAGTGCAATTAACTACCCTCCCTACCCCAGTTTGCAATATAGAGTTTCCCCTGGGTCGGCCTATGGAGCACAATACTGCCTTTGTGGTCATAATAGCAAATCTGTTCTTCATGGTGACCTGACTGTTCATTCAACCTCCTCTAAACCCATCTAAATAAAGCAACATAATGCCACTGTATTGGTTTGTCATGCTCCAAGGCACTCGTTTTTCTTCCTCATCTTGGCTGGTGAGAGAGTTGTTTATATTGTTGGGGCAATGTGTTACACTGTCACTCAAAAGTCTGGTGACACCTTATCTTGTCTTGGAATTCATGCTATTGCTGTCACATTTCAGTTGGGCTCTCTAATTTAATATCAAAAAAGTAAACTGATTCTATAAACTTTTTAAAGACTTTAGAATGTGCTGTTCACTCCCCAGCCCATGCAGTTCATATGTGGAAACTAAGCTATAAAACAGCCTGTTTTGGATTATTTTGGTTGTCACAATTTCACAATATAGGGCAGCAATGAGAACTTTTACTTATAGTCTCAAATTGTGTACAGTATGGATACTGTATTGGTATTTGCACTGATACTGGTACTTAAATGCTTAAATTAGAGAATTACTGCGTTACCAGCTGCTACTGACAGTGTGAGTGACTGTAATGTTTAAATGTCCCATCAATATCTGATGGTTGAAGACATAAGCACACATACACTATGGACAAACGTTTTGGGACCCTTGACCATTACACCAAAAGGGATATTGCGTTCAAGTACATAGACTTTAATATGGAGTTGGTCCCCCCTTTGCAGCTAGGACAGCTTCCACTCTTCTTGGAAGGCTTTCCACAAGATTTTGGAGTTTCTGTGGGAATTTGTGCCCATTTATTCTGTAGAGCATTTATGAGGTCAAGCACTGGTGTTGGACGAGAAGGCCTGGCTCACAATCTCCGTTCCAGTTCATCCCAAAAGTGCTGGATGGGGTTGAGGTCAGGGCTCTGTGCGGCCCAGTCAAGTTCTTCCACACCAAACTCATCCAGCCATGTCTTTATGGAGCTTGCTTTGTGCACTGGGGCACACTCATGCTGGAATAGTAAAGGGCCTTCCTCAAACTGTGTCCACAAAGTTGGAAGCATGGTGTTGTCCAAAATCTCTTGGTTTGCAGAAGCATTAAGATTGCCCTTCACTGGTAGTAAGGGACCACCTGCATTCAGTAATTAAGAGGTGCATCCCAATACTCATGTCCACATAGGGTATATGCTGCGTGCGAGAGAAATTATTTGAGAAATTTGCATATAATGGCTTCCACTCTTGGAAGGCATTTCAAAACATTTTGGAATGTGTCTTTGAGAATTTTTGTCAAGCTCTAATGAGGAAGCTTGGCTCGCAGTCAACATTACAGTTCATCCCATTGGGTGTTCCACTGGGTTGGGGTCAAGGCTTTTTCCAGGCCACTGGAGTTCCTCCACACCAAACTCATCAGACTGTGTCCTCGCTTTGTTCACAGGGGCAGAGTCATGCTGGAACGTGGGAAAAGCCTTGTTGCCACAAATTAGGATATAAATATTAGCACTATCCTTCACTAGAATTAAGGGGTCAAGCCCGAAACAACAGCCCCAGACCATTATCTATCCTTCACCAAACTTCACTGTTGACACTCGCAGCATCTGCCAAATGCAGATTCATCCATCAGACTGCCAGACACTGAAGTGTGATTCATCACTCTACAAAACACATTTCCACTGCTCTGTACTCCAACGGCTGCATGCTTCACACCACTCCAGTCATAGTGATCTTAGGCTTGTATGCTTGTCCGTGGAAACCCTTTTCATGAAGCCCCCAATGACAGTTCTTGCGCTGATGTTGCCTCCAGAGGAAATTTAGAATGCAGTAGCAGCAGAGGATTTTTTTTAACAAAAGCTATTCACAATAATGGCTCTCACAGTTGACCAGATAGAGCAGAGAGCAGGGGATACATTTCATTAATTGGCTTGCTAGAAAAGGTGGCATCCAATGGCATTGCTATGTTTAATGTCACTGAGCTCTTCAGTACAAACCATTCTACTATCACTTTTTTGTCTATGGATTTCCTGGTTCTGCGCTTGATACCATACACTTGATAGCGGCGGCTATGGCTTGAACACTTGAACTCAGTAATTATAAGGGATGTCCAAATACTTTTGGCCATACATGTTCAGTAAATGCTGCCAATTCAAGCTTAGTTTTTGTTTGTTTGTAACACAGAGCATTGCTTTTATCAAAATTAAATATTTAAAAAGAGAAATGGCATAAATGTCAGTATTTATATGCACCTATTGAGTGGTTAGGTTGAATTGTGTTGGTATTGGTACTGGTACTCAGTATCAGGCAGTATGTAAAAATATTGTACCATTATTGGAGAGGAGAATGTGGTATCGATGCATCCCTAATCTAAAAGGAGCAGGAACAAAAATAGCCTGTTTGTATTTGATAAAAAAGGTGGAAAAGGGTGATGTAAAATTAATTGTGAAGTTTGAGGTACATAAAATCTTCACAGATAAAAAAATAAATACATATTTTTCTTTGATAAGGTTTTATCAAGGTGCTTGGGTATATTTTGCTTCTTGTTAATCAAACCATCTCCCTTGGTGTGAAGAGCAGGTTTTGCCCCAATAATTACACAGAACACACAAGAGGGAGTTCTAGCATGAGCTTGTGGGTATTACTGTGACTATATCACAGTTTATACAAACAATGATGACACAAAACCTGATTAAGAAGAGAATTTATTTACATTCTGTGAAGAAAAATAGTTCTCATCTACTCCTGCTGCATATTAATGCAATGGTTAAGTGTCGTCTTGCAGAAACACGTCAGGTCTGCTCGCTATGTCCTAATTTGAACAAATGATGGACTTATGTACTAATAAAACACACGTTTTACATTTGTGTACTATATTGTCCACATTAACAGAAGAGTCATACAGCTCACTTCTTTCCTCCTCATGCATTCGTTTCTCCTCATATGCTTTTGGTTAGTTTAACTGTTTTAACACAAGGCATCCAGCTTAAGTTCTTTTCGGCAGGATCATTATTTGTAATAAACTTGTGTTGTGGATGTTTAGATGTTTAATGTGGCTGGTTGTCATTCCTCACGTTGTGAGGTTGGAACTGAAATAAAATCAGAGTAATAAATCTTCAGTTTAGGAAGTTATATAAATGTTAAGTTGCTGAAACTGGCAATTAGAACATCCTCTAATTTGCAAAGGGACACATTTTCAGTGTTTCTCTGGGTGTGTGTTTCTGGCAGGAGTGCTGCAGCTGCTGTGCTTTGGGCCTGCGAATGCAGCGAGAGAGAAAAGGATGTGATGTTCATCAGCATCTGAGCTATCCCTGCGGGCACATCTTCCTCACCTGCTGTGAGGAAAAGGAGGAGGGGTTTATCACACCTGCGCTCAGGAAAAAGGAAAAACCCAAACCTACTGCGCTGCCTAAGAGAGGTGAGAGGAGAACACACACATACACACCTACTCACACAAACACACACATATACATGCACAAACACACACACACACACACACCTATACTTCCATAACCTCTGACATATTAGTTCATAATGCAGTGTTACACCAAACAGCCATTGAGTAAAGTAAAGTGTACATTAGCCGTATGTGAACCCACCACACAGTGTGAAGAGTACGAAATTGTTCTCTGTATTTAACCCATTCACCAAGTGAAGCAGCGGGCAGCCAGGAACACAGCGCCCGGGGAGCAGTATGTGGGGACGGTACCTTGCTCAAGGGTACCTCAGTGGTGCCACTGGCAGTCCTGGGATTTGAACCCACTGCCCTCTGATTGCAGGGGCAAATCCCTAACCACCAGCTGCCCCTTAGCCTACAAGTACTGAAGGCTGTTTGTTTTTATTCTTGTCCATGATGCATCACATGCATGGTGGCACTTTAAGAGGTGATCCTTCAAAAAAAAATTGAGCAAAATAATATATTCCTTAAACTTCAAGCAATTGCAATTGTAAAATAAATGATTAAAACAAAATTCTTCATTTAGACGGCTCCATGTAAACTCTGACTGTGACCATCTGTCCTCCGTGTCACGGGATAGTCCCAGAAATCAAAGGTTTAACAGACATGCTATTTGTTGGTATATTGGCTTTTAGACCAATTTGCCTTCTTATCAGCTTATAGCAAAAGCTGGACACATTGCACACAGCATCATATGTACACTATTTTGCTTCAGAGAACGCTGTTTCAACCCTCTGTTGTACCTGTGTATGTGGCTGGGCTGACAATAAATTCTCTTGAATCTTGAATGCAGCACAGCATCACACAGCGTAGCGTCATGTAACTTCACAAACTGGCTGTTTCTTGACACAAGGTCATTGTGGATTTTTGTGGTCTCATTCTGGGTTTAATTTTACTCAGTAATGTTAGAGTGGTGTGCTGCTGCACACAGAGACATTAAACAGCACTAGGAGTTGCCTGGATGTTGAATGTTGCTGAAGTGGTGTGTCAGGTGTGCAGCAAGTGTACAAATAATTTACGTTGATACATATTTGAAGTTTAAAGATTCCTGCCTAGCAATACTTGTCAGTAACCTGTAGGGGTAAATCTCACAAAAAATTATTGTAAAAGATATATGGTGGATATAGAAAAGAATCACCTCCTTTCTTTGTAGCCTGAAATGAAGACACACTTCTTCTTCTACTTTCGGCTGCTCCCGATTAGGGGTTGCCACAGCGGATCAATTGTCTCCATTTCCTTCTGTCCTCTGCATCTTCCTCTCTCACACCAACTGCCTGCATGTCCTCCCTCACCACATCCATA
>JBBPCZ010000142.1:14568977-14582554 GCA_037974445.1 Brycinus macrolepidotus | reverse complement strand
CTTCTCCCAACACACTCAGACTCTCTCCTCAGCATCCTTCTCCCAACACACTCAGAGTCTCTCCTCAGCATCCTTCTTCCAACACACTCAGACTCTCTCCTCAGCATCCTTCTCCCAACACACTCAGAGTCTCTCCTCAGCACGTCCAAACCAACGTAATCTCGCCTCTCTGACTTTTCCTCCAAAAGGTCCAACTCAGGCTGTGCCTCTGATAAACTCATTCCTGATCCTGTCCATCCTCATCACTCCCAATGCAAACCTCAATTTGCATTTGAAATGAAGACACACAAACACAAAATAAACTTCAATTTGAAATGAAGACACACACACACAAAAAAAAAATTCCAGCTGTATTTACCCAAGTGAAAGATATGATAGCAACAGTTCAAAAGAAATAAATGAATTAATAAATAAAAAATAAAAAACAGAATCACCGAGATGGATAAAGGATCACCCCGCGTGTCAGTACTTTGTGGAACCACCTTTTGCTTTAATTACTGCCTTTGGTCTGTTGGGATACTTCTCTACTAACTTTTCACATCTAGACTGTGCAATATTTGCCCATTCTTCTTTACAGAAATGTTCAAGCTCAGTCAAATTGGACGGTGACCATTGGTGAACCGTAATGTTCAAGTCATTCCACAGATTTTCAATAGGGTTTAAGTCTGGGCTCAGACTAGGCCATGCAAGCACATTCACCTTTTTCTCCTTCAGCTACTGAGTGATACAATTTTTCTGTGTGCTTTGGGTCTTTGGCATGTTGGAAGGTGAACTTACCATTGACAACTTTCTGGCAGAGGGCAGCAAGTTTTCCTCAAGAATTTGATGGTATTTTGACACATCCATTTTTCCTTGTATCCTGATAAGTGCCCCAGTCCCTGCTGCAGAGGAACACCCCCACAACAGGATACTACCATCTCCATGCTTTACTGTAGGTAAGGTGTTCTTTGGATGGTGAGCTGTACTGGCTTTACACCAGATGTACCGTTTGGTGTTGAGGCCAAATAGTTTGATTTTGATCTCATATGACCGTAACAACTTTTTCCACTTGACCTCAGAATCTTCATGGTGTGTTCTGGCAAAACTCGATCGAGACTTAATGTAGCCTTTCTTGAGGAGTGGCTTTTTCGTGCAACCCTCCCATACAAGACACAATTGTGGAGCACTTGTAATACTGTTGTCTCATGCGCACAATGACCACTCTTTGCCATGAATTCCTGTAACTGCTTCAAAGTTGCCATAGTCCTCTTGGTAGCCCCTCTGAGCACTTTCCTCCTCGCTCTTCCATCCAGTTTGTAGGGACAGCCTGATCCAGGGAGGGTCCTAAGAATACACTTTCCACTTCTTACTTATAGACTTTACTGTGCTCCCAGGGATTGGTGAAGTCTTTGATTTTTTTTGTATCCATTTCCTGACTTGTGGCTGTCCACAATTTTATCCATGAGGTCTTTTGTCTCCCGTAGTTGATTGTTTGCTTTCAGTTGCACTACCAAGCACTGGAATGCTCCAGGAATAGCTGTTTTTATGTGTAACTAATAAAAATGATAACAATTGATCACAGGGGTCCAGTTAGCTTGGTGTGCAAAAGAGAAGGTGATTAGTTACATTAGTTACATTATTATTTTTTTTTAATTGTTGCTATCATATCTTTCACTTGGATGTTAAGTTGCACTGAGTAAATAGAGCTGGAAATGTATTCCTGGCTAATATGTTAGTCCCAAAGCAACACACTACAGTATTAAATGGTGCAACACATTTACTGCATTACACATTCTGCATTGCCTAAGAGAGGACTAAGAACACACAGACACACAGACACACACACACACACACCCACACACACAAATTACATGTGCTGCCTGGCAACGTTTTCTGACCTTTAATTACGTGCTGTGAATTTGAAGGTTTTTTTGAGGCACTTGAAATATGAAATATTAATTATTTTGAATGCCTGTGCCAATCTATAGAGAGCTGCATAGCTGTTAATTTTATTCACAAAAGAAGCAGATCCATTATTCACACTGAGCCACTGTCTGTTGCATATGGGGTTCATGTTTGTAAAGCGAGACCTTCATTTGAGCAGGATTTGTTTGTTTGTTTTACATTTTGAAACCATATTATATTTGAAAGGGATGCTGCATTGCTTTCACAAGTTTCATGTTATGGGGAAGTTGACTTTGATGGATGGCAGAAAGACAAACGGCTTTAGCCAATTGGTCAGATGTCACATTACTGTTCAAAACAATGTGTGAAGATGGCAGCAGTCCGGGCTGAATCAGCAGCAGATGGCACAGCAGCCTGCCTGCCTTTTACCCACGCCAACAAACTTTCCCCATGCTTCTCCATCCGCAGCCAGCTAATTCCTGTGACATTTTGCAGGATTTGCATGAATGCGTTGTTCTTCCGTTTAAACTGATAGATGTTTCTCTCCCCTGCTGAACTGGGTCTGCGTATTCTGCTCAGTATGTATTCACTGCCAGTCAAAAGTTTGGGGGCTTCTTGCCTTCTTTTGAAATTTGTGTTTGATTTTCGCTGTCACTTCTCAGTTAAGTAGGAAGTTTTGTGATCATTCAATCTACCAGCAATCCTTGGGTACCGGTTTTAGGTCTCAGTGGGGTGCAGAAGCCAGTCAGGAGAGTGGTAGTAATTTGGCTATATGACTAAAAATAAAATGTCACTTAGAAAAAAAAGTACGTAGTATTTAAGGAAATAAGGTAGAGGCATAAGTGTGGCAATTTCTGCAAAAAAGGGTCATCTGCAAATTGTCAAAATTGATCGCTGGTGTTTCAGTATGGTTAAAGAGCAAAAGTACATATAATTTAGCAAGCTAAATTGCGAGGTTTGGACTGGTTGCACTAAGTGTAACCTTTTATTCTGTTTGTGCTGTTCTGTGCGAGTCTGTTTTCGTCACTTTAGAGCATCATGACACCATGAGCATGTACAAAACCCTCCTGCAACGTTTCAGCTCTCAAAAACGCAATGATGTAGGAACATTCTGCTCTGCAGATCATGCCAGGTCACTTCAGGTCCAAGTAAATGTTATACAATGGAAAGCAATACATGTGAAGAGAATCAAAATGAGGAATCAGCAGTAGTATACAACCATTCAAAAGGTCAACCTACTATAAAACAACCTGGTGCCACCCTTGCCTGCACCCCCCAACACTCTCCACCCCAACCCACCACTACTTGATGTGAAAAGTATCCTAAATAATTATTTAGCTGCTATTAAAGGCATGAGCAATATTGTTTTCCTGTACATAGACCTGCTTAGTCTTTAATATGTTAAATTACTGATAACTGACAGGGACAACATGCTTGGTTTTGTAAAAATATTTTTTTAAGACTGAATGTCTCTAAACCTTTGACAGGTGGTGTAATTGGAGGAGTTATGATATAAAGTTGAGCAACTGTTTTTTTTTTTTTGGTCTGGTGGTTTTGTGTTTTGTTTCGGCCCACATGTGCTGTCCAAGATTCTGTATTGCCTCAGAATTACCTCATCTTTTCTCAGATGGAGTTAGAGGGTGTGAATGTTCTGACTGACAGTCCATCTGCATGACCACCAGCAGAGAAACACCCGTTTTTATATAAGATAAGATAAACTTTTATTAGTCCCACAAGTGGGAAATTTGCAATTAAAAAAAAAATATTTAAACTGAATGTGGGCGCCCTCTCCCTGCAATAATAAGTGTGTGAGACGCTAGTGAAATTTAAACATGACATTGACTGTTGCATTTCCTGAAGAATTTGATATCTTTCTGAGAGGAGACATATTTTAGGAACAAAACATTGCAAAACATATGTTTGTGATCATCAGGGCACCTTATTATCCAATAAGACGGTCAGTAGTTGCATTTATATCTTTACAATATAGCATAACAAGGCACAATCTACCATCTTATAGAGGAGTTCTTTGAATTTTTCAAGGCTTCTGCATAATTCAGTTATTTGCTATTTTATTTTCTATCCAAAACAAACAAAATTCATTCATTCATTCATTTTCTGTAACCGCTTAATCCACACTAGGGTCGCAAGGACCCTGGACGGGGTGCCAGCCCACCGCAGGGTGAACTAACAAAATGATTATTTTATATCTTATTTTAAAACTCATACACAGTGTCCTGGTCATCAGGCAATATATTTGTAACTGTTTAATGTAAAAAAAAAAAAAAAGTGTCAGCTTTCAGAAGCATATTTTTCTGTCCTCGAGGGCCAGCACAGTCTGGAGATTCCCCTGTTCAAACACACCACTAAAATAAGGTGTGTATGCTGGGAAATGGAAAAAAAATTGCGGCATCAAACACTTCAGACCCTCTTATCATTACCACTGCAAACAAGTCTAGTTTGTTCTATCTTCATTATGCAGAAATTTTGAAAACATGGTGAATTTCACCTTCATGATACATGATTACGGCAAAAAAGCCTCTTATTCTTTGTGGTGTTTCAGACACTTATCTCTGTGTGTGGGCATGACTGCTACTGTGGAAAAGCAATGCAGCATAGCCAGTAGACTAGAATGTTTGTGTTTTTACATATTTGTACATGAGCTATTGGTTCCTCGAGCCGAGGATATTGCTTTCTGTTTACCAGGACTTGTACCAGGCATGTTTGGGTATATCTTTTGCAGTACTGATAAAGGTCTTTTTGTAAGCTTATGGCATTGCACATGAACATTTATTGGCCATTCTAAGTTTAACATTGGAGCTTACAAAAGTCATCTACAATTTATTTGAAACCATTTGTCACGCGTGAGCGCACCACAGCACACAGTGTGAACAGTGTAATTTCTTTCTCTGCATTTAACCCATTCACCAAGTGAAGCAGTGGGCAGCCAGGAACACAGCGCCCGGGGAGCAATGTGTGGGGACGGTACCTTGCTCAAGGGTACATCAGCGGTACCATTGGTGGTCCTGGGATTCGAACCTACGACCCTCCGATCACAGGGGCACCTCCCTAACCACCAGGTCACCAGCTTGTAATAGGCGAAGCAGCATAAATTTTTATAAAATTTTATTTCTACAGAACCTTCATAGTCACGGAGCTGCCACAATGTTTACCATCTAACTGAAACCCACTGGTTAGGATGCTGCACTCCTAAAGGCCTGGAGTGACATATTTTCAGCACTTATTGGAAATCAAAATGTAATTGGTTGGTTTCACTGTGACTTCCTTATTGTGCTTGAGGAATATCTGAGACATTAGGCCTTCAATCTATTTCCTAAAGGCCTAACCAGCTTGAGCAGTCATATCTACCTACACAAAGAAATCCTGATTGGATAATTGTCCATTGGGCATTTAAAAAAACTTAACCATATTGTTTTACAAAAGATAATAATAATAAATAAGCTTTTATGTGTTTCTTATTTCCCAGAAACTATTAGACCTTTTTTGAAGGCCTAGAAGCACAGGCAAAGAGGCATGATACCTCTTAGTTTCTCAGTGGCAAGCAGGATCACACACTATCTGCATTAGCCTTCACATTTTTTCCATATGGGGTTAAGGTCTAGAAAAAGTGCTGAGAGGTAATTATTTCCATGAGGGATGCTTTCTCATCTCCCCTGCCTCCTCGCACCGAGCAAAAAGTGATTAATTATAGCGGAAATATTTAATCCCTCTCACCACGTCGCATTTACATTCAGGTAATGACGGCTGTGAGGAATATTTACTTTAAACCACCACGCCATGCAATGTGAGCCCCGGACTTGTTTATTATGCTTAGTCAGGCGCTAATTGCTAACTGCAGCGATCAAATGGGGAGCAGAGTAGAGCCATGCCAAATTGGCATGGGGCTTCAGACGGGTGTTCATTAGCACCAGCCGTGTTTCCATTAGGGCCGCGTTAGTGCAGAGCGACTGTGATTGGCAGGCAGGCAGGGAGGGGTGTGGCCTGAGCAGCTGGCGGAGACGGGGCTGCAGATGTTGAGTGGCGAGTTTGGCATAATGTGTGTCTGGATCATGTTAGAGCCATCATTAGCACAGCCTGGTTCTGTCTGTTGGGTGGCAGTGCGTCCTTGAGAAAATGGTGAAAGCGTTCATTACTGTGGCTGTTTTGAAACTAATCTGGCAGGTGAGAGGAACGTGAATACATAAATTGGTCTATCCCACCATCAACCCCATCATTCTGTGGCTAGGAAGGTTGTAAGGTGTACTAACAATACCTTGAGAGTTTTTGCCAAATTTTGCTTTGCTTTCAGTTATATTTCAAATTGTTTATGTACATTTGTGCAGTGTTCAGCTTACTTTTTCTAACTAGTGATTTCGTGAAATAATGTACTATGGCAGTGGCGCACAAACCAGTGTTCGGGTCCCTTAGGCAGTCCACATTTTTGTCCTATCCCTTGTGCTGTAGGATGGGATGGAGCAAAAATGTGGACAACCTGGGAGGCCCTGAAAACTGGTTTGAGAACCACTATAGTAAAGTGATTACTAGTGACGCACCGAATTGAAAATTCTGAACTGAAAAAAGCTGTCAGTTCATTGCTTAATTATGTTTTAGATAAAACAGACTTAACAGATGATCAGAAACTCACACAGAAATATTCATATATACAAATACAGTATACAGTATATACAGAAATAAAGGCAGCATGATGCTTTTTTAAAAATATAGTGATAGAATGTGGAATAATTTTGATCAACTTTGACCAGCGTGGACTCTTTGACTACTAACTCTTTAAGTTTAAGTGTTTTATTCAGTATTTATGGTGGTATGGCGGTAACAGCAATAAGGTATTAATGTGTAATAATGTACTTTAATGTATTTTGATTCATGAATCTATATTCTATAATATTATATAATTCGTATTCTTATATTTTTATCAACTCAACTGCCTTGAGATTTGATCACTACTTTTCAAATATGAGGCATTACAGATGTTTTATTTTAACTTCATGCACAACTTCACAACTTCATGAGTTTTTCTCAGTCAGATGTTCATCAGTCTGGACATATATAAAATTTCCAACATTTTTACAGCTTCCTACTAGTTATTTGTAACCTGTAAAGTTGCACAGTACTAGCGTCATATAAAATCATGTTATGTATCTGCAATCAGATTCCAAGATTTTGAATGGTAATGCATCTTACTCATTGACATTCTTTCACTCTATGTCTCTCCTTCTCTGTTTTTCTCTTCAGTAGCCGAGAGCCTTTTCCCAAAGCAGCCTTTTTCCGTCCAGGACTCTGAGCATGCAGCTAACTCTGTGGAGAAGTTGGAAGATGTGGACGAATGTCAGAGATACGAGGGTCAACTCTGCCATCACATCTGCATTAACACTCCAGGCTCGTACAGGTGTTCCTGCCAATCTGGATACTCACTACAGCCGGATGGACACTCCTGCGCACCTGGTATGTGGGATAATAGATTTTTTTATTTAATTCAGCTGATAGCTGACATGCTAACATGCTAACTGATCAGTAACATTTAGAGACTTCAGACTCCACACTTCAAATGCGTGCATTTAAATGCTACACCTAATGTGTTAGAAAAGTGGGACAAAGCTTATAATGTGCATTCAAGTTACACTAAATGAAAGAATATATGAACAGAAAAAATAGGAAGTAAACTCAATTGCGTTCATTTTCATACATTTGTAAATATTATAAATATTTTAAACAGCTGGTAGTAAATACCTAAATTATTTTAAAAGTATTTGTCTTGGCTTGAACAAAACATTCCAAGGTTTGAACAAAACATTCCATTCCGAGTCCAAGAAGAAAGAAAATCAAAAAAAATGTTTGCATGCTTTTCACTGGTTTTAATGGGGGTTTGTATATGTGTTGGTTTTTGTGACATCACAAAAACAAGGAATTCAAATGCAATTTGATTTCCATATGTGGACTGTGGTGTGAAAGGTATGCGCTGAAGGTGTAACAATGTTTACATACTACATCAAACCCGGGGAAGAGGAAAATTCAATTTTCCTTGAGTTGAAGTATGACTCTCTGCTAAATCACACCATCGACTAGCCGGTTGCAGCCTCGCTCCACAGGTCACTGGGAGGTCATTCTAAGTTTCCGTCGTGTCTCCTTCTGAATTCTGCATCGGTGACACTTTCTTTGAGCTACAATAGGGTCTCCCTCATTCATACACATGCCCAGAGGAAGGCTGCCTTAGCATCCAATTCAGGCAGTGCGGCTGCCATTTGTATTCATGGTCCAAGTGCCGTGCATCGTTGAAGTATTATACACCGTAACAGCCTTGCATTGAGAGAGAAGAATGCAGTGCCTTTTCAGTTTTATATCCTGCCTGGGAGGATCAGTGTCACCCATAGAACATCCTTTGGGTTCAGCTCACCTCGCGTAATTCTCCAAATGTCTAAGCGATCTGTTTCACGTGCATGCCTACACAATGATAAGATGGACTGTGCCGAATGTTATTCAGGAAGAATAATTGACTCTGGCTGTTACATGAACTGCATGCCGGGAATGTTTTTTATTCACTTAATGGCCATCGATTGAGCGTTTGGGTTGATTTTAGATGCAATGTGATTGTGTCAGTGTTTTATTATGGCCAGCATAATCGCTTTGCAGCTAAACACACGGATTAGCCTCCGCAGTGTTTGCTGGTAGATTAAACTGTTGGCCTGTCCCTCATTATGAAGCACACAAACAGCTAAACAAGCACATGATAAGGAGTCTTCTGGCCGATATAGGCGGATTGTTCCGCCTCACTTGCTGACTCCAGTTTGTCTTTATTTACGCCGTTCCCCTGGCAATGTGGATGAAGATGAATCTTGTCCCATGCATGATGGAATGGCAATAATGTGTCAGTGTTGTTTTCATATCCTTGGTGACATGTTAGCATACCGCAGTAGATTCTCCCTCGCTGGCCAAAATCAAATCCACAATTAATGATCTCATTCTTGTAATGAGCTTATTACCCATTTTTCCAAACACCCAGAGATGGCAGGAATTCCAACAGCAGATAAATGTTTTTTGTGAATGTCAGAGGTGCTGTTTTTCAATATGAATGGCATGAAATGCTGCCAGGCTGCACAGTTCATGGGCTTACATCTTTGCCAGACTGATGAGTCATTCCTCAAATGATAAACAGCACCGCTCTATTATGATATCTTGCTCATTCCATTTTTATTCTCTCAGAGAATCCAGAAGATGACAACAGAGTGAAGGAGGAGGAGAGGCCGTTTACTCTGGCCACACCGACTCAAGATACCACCCCACAAATCACTCCTTTACACAACCCATGTGCAGGTATGCCATATAAAGCCGGATTAACTGCCTGTCAAAAATTTGGAGACACCTAACCTTTCAAAAAATGTGGAATACAAATGAGAACGAACCCTTTATCACTTTGCAATAACTTAACATAATAAAGACTATATGAAAAAACTGTCAAGTCGTTATTTAGACAAAAATCTATTCTTCGTACACTTTGACGAATATGACTGATGAATCAGAATATAGCTACCCAAAATATTACCTAAAACTGCTTTATTTCAATTTATTTTGAAATATTTCATTTATACTACAAGTCAAAAGTTCTTGCACACACTGCATGTTTACTCACTTAATATTTACTGGAAATACACTTAATATTCTTTGCTGACAAATATATTTACAGTATGTTCATCATTTAAGTACCTTTATCAGCCAGAAAATCTTTTTTTATCTATTACTTAGTAAGGGCTTGTCAGTGAACTGATTAGTTGAATCAAGTGTGTTAGGAGCAGTGAAAACACTCAAATGTGCAGGGCACTGTGCCTCCAGGACCAAGGTTAGGAAACACTGCTATAGCAAATTTCTGACCACAGAACCACTGTTTTGGAAGATAGACCACTGAACCTGGCTTGTGTAAAATATTTTTAAAAATCAGCAATATCACTGTGCCTAATACACTGACAACAAGCCACTTTCATTCATTCGTTCATTTTCAGTAACCGCTTAATCCTCACTAGGGTCACAGGTACCCGGAGCCTCTCCTGGGGTCTATGGGCGCGAGGCAGGGACTCACCCTGGGCGGGGCGTCAGCCCACTGCAGTGACAAGCCACTTTGTCATTGTCCATTTTATAAGTTACACTACGAAGGTGCACTTTGTAGATTACAATTACAGACTGCAGTCCATCTGTTTCTAAGCATCATTTTTTAGCCCCTTTACCCCATTTATCAATGGTCGGGCCCCCCCTAAGACCACCAGTGAGCAAATATTATTTGAGTGGTGGATCATTCTTAGCATAGAAGTGCCACTGACATAGTAGTGGCATATTAATGTGTGTGTGTGTGTGTGTGTGTGTGTGTGTGTGTGTGTGTGTGTATGTGTGCTGCACAGAGTGGATCACACAACTCCAAACTGCACCTAAATGGTAAGTGGGGCTGATAAAATGAACAATGAGAGAAGACACAAAGTCGGTGTAGCTAATGAAGTGACCTGTCAGTGCAGCAGCAGTCCTGTGGTCAGAAACTGATAATTGATGACGGAGACAAAGTGGCTTATAGACTTTGCAGCAACAGATCGGCTACACCAGTATAGTGCAAACTATTAAGTGGGGTTCACAAACTGGACAGTCAGTGGAAGCACATAATAAACTGGGCAGAGCGAGAGAAGTAGGCTACTACAAACATGCATCTCTGTGGTGTCCCAACATCGACCACAAGCCATCTGTAACCGCTGCATCTCCACTAAATCCCCCCATTCATACTCATTTGGCTATACTGGCACTGAGCTTCAGAATTTAAAGCTAAGTAAGTATCCACTTCCATATCCCATCCTGGCAGGCCTTTTTGTTTCCTCACAAAATCATATTTACCCCTCTTTTGCATTAATCCCAGTGAAGTTGACAAGGCAGCATATAGTTTTTCTACAAGGCAGCTTATACTTCATCTATTAGAACTGCATGCCTAAATCGTGCCACACTTGCTTCAAACCATACTAAGTAATCAAAAATAGATATATGTGTTTTCTGACATGTACATGAAGAACCAAACAAAAACCAAACCAGACACTAAACATCTTGCGGGTGACCACATTTGGGGTAAGGGTAAATTTGTGTGAATTTGTTTTATTTTTTTTTAGAATTATTCCTTTAAGACCAAACATGCAGCTACCATCATGTTCACACCACCTAGACTTCAAACTTCAATTTGGAACTGTTTGAAATAAACATGCTTTAAATGCCAGGTTAAACTTCAGGAGCTGACCTTTCTGAGCCTTGTTCTGCATTATTATGTGTGGAACTGTGTAATCTAAGCTAAGAACCAGATTACAGTCTGTACATAGCACAACTTTTTTCTAGTACGAACACATGACAACCAAAACAAATCACTTATTAATAGTATAATATATATTATGTTATATAATTATAATAGCTATATAGTAAATATATGTCCAGGGACCCACGTTTAGGGTGTAAAGAGTATTCAGATCATTCAAATCTTGTTTTTGGAAATAATTTTGGGCGAACCCTAACACAGCCTGAAAACCTTTTGTCAGAACCGACCTGAACCACATCTTCAAGCTCCGAGCCCCAAGCACAGTCAAGCTCATAAAAAAACATTTTGTCTGAAACTGAGCTGGCCTATCATTTAGGCACTGAATAGAACCTGACAGAATAGCGCTGTTTTAATTACTGCAAATTGACAGTAATGGCCCTCATTAGATCATGATTTAAAAAAAAATAAATATATAAATTAAAGAAAATAATGAGAGATTCAGACATCTTTCAGAACACATACCAAACACATTGCTTTCCATTATTCTGTGGCTGCTGATGGCCTATAGCAGGATGTTAGCCATTACTTGTTTAATCCTAAAACTCTATTTCTTTACATAGAACCAAGCAACATTTAACAGAAATATATGTTTTTCAATTCATTTTATTTTCCACACATCCATTTTCTCTCAAGCGGGGGCCTCAGGGATCTCCATGGCCGTAGCGTAAACACTGCTTTAATGTAAAACTATGGAGGATAAATTAAATAAGGTGAAAACCGGGGAAATGCAAGAGAAGCTCTTTTATTAAAAGTGTGAGACGAGCTGTGAGACCTGAAACGTGAAATCTGAACCTGTCCCAAGCCTAACACATGTTTGAGAAATGACATCCAATGTGAGCAGTTGGGTTCTGTCAGGTTAGGACAAATATTTCAAATTCGACATTCAAAGTGAAACTACAAACAACTGTTTTGAAGCTTAGAGGAACCCCTACTTTGAAAGGAGTAGATTAGTCATGTTAGGAAGCAGCATGCTTCTAACCAATGTCTCATTATTGCTTTAACTATTTCCTTTGGATGGCTTCTTATTATTAATACAAGCTTGACACGGAACTGATCATTTGCTACTAAGCCTGCAAAGTTTCCATAATCAGTTAACCTATCAGTTTCTTATTTAACTGACTTACTAGTTATATCATTCTAGGTTTTTTTTTATTTGCTGCCACCATCATTAACAGCACTAACAAGCATTTACAGCAGGTGCAAGCCTGATGACAGGTAACCAAGTCAACATGGTAACAATGACTATAAAACCCCACTAGTTTAAAAAGAAACGTTCATCTATTGATTTATTTTATATACGCAATATATAACAATATACGCAATTCCGTTCCTTCTTACTAGACTGTATTGTTATTTTATTTTAGTTTAGTTTAAGCTATGATTGTGTTTGCTCTCACATCTCCTTCAGTGATAGGGGCTGTTGCAAAATTACCAGAAAAAAAATGTGTAAATGAAAGAACAATTAACAGAGGTGTCAGCTGTACAAAGTTAGGAACCCCTTTTTTAGGTCAATGATGCATCAGTGAAAATCCATATAAAAAATATCTATTACTTAAGGCTTTACGTTACCAGACATAATGCATTATATCATTTATATACAGCAGAGTGAACAAGGACATATGGCAAATCAGCATATACTCCTCATATAATACTTCATCTGCAAAATGTATCGTTTCTGTTTGGCAAGCCTAAGTGCAATGAGATTTAATGTACATGTGGCTAAAGGAGCTGCAGAGTAATTGTAACTGTTCAAAGCTTAGAGTGTTTAATGGGAGCATGTATGTAATGTCTAGAGGCTGAGTGCAGTTTCCAGTGGCTGTTCTCTCTTGCACTCTCCCTCTTTCTCTCTCACTTTTTCTGACTGGACCGGATACATCTGGCCAACCCATCATCTCTCGAGACCCACCTCTGCTCCTCTGTGTTAAGATATGTCTGGAGCTATAAACTATGTAGAAACCCTGAATGCTAATATTGAAGATGAGCTTTTTGTTTGGTCAAATCGTGCATTTGAGTCTAGCTTTTAAAAAAATAGTTATACACTATATGGACAAAAGTATTGGGACGCCTGACCATTACACCAACAGGGACTTTAATGACACTGAATTCAAATACAAAGACTTTAATATGGAGTTGGTCCATCCCTTGCAGCTATAACAGCTTCCACTCTTCTTGGAAAGCTTTCCACAAGATTTTGGAGTGTTTTTGTAGGAATTTGTGCCCATTCAATCTGTAGAGCAATCTCCATTCCAGTTCATCAAAAAAGGTGTTGAATGGGGTTGAGGTCAGGGCTCTGTGCGGGCCAGTCAAGTTCTTCCACACCAAACTCATCCAACCATGTCTTTATGGA
>JBBPCZ010000142.1:14538796-14553720 GCA_037974445.1 Brycinus macrolepidotus | reverse complement strand
TAATTATTATGCTGCCACGAAGAGCTACCAAACTGTTTTTCATTGTTCCTGCAACAGTGACAATAAAGACTATTCTACTCTATTCTAACCAACATAATCTCACCTCTCTGACTTTTCCTCCAAAAGGTCGAACTTGAGCTGTCCCTCTAATAAACTCATTCCTGGGTTTATTATATAGATATGTATATAATACACTCAGAAATATTACATATATATATATATATATATATATAGAGAGAGAGAGAGAGAGAGAGAGAGAGAGAGAGAGAGAGGGAGAGAGAGAGACATACATGTGTGTTTGTATGTATGTATATATGCAAACAAACTGGACAAAAACTGGACAAAGGCCTTTGACTCATCTGCGCCTGGCGTGGGACAGAGCAATAAACGTCGCAGGATAATTAAGATAATAATTGGCAAACGAGAGAACAGGGGAGTCAAGTAATTACGTGCTTGAAAGAAAAGGAGAGAACTTCCTGCAATGAGGCTGTACAGGGGTTTTGGATGGAAAAAGCCTTCAATTAAGATTGCACTCTCAGACGGTTAGCAAATCCAATGCTAAGCTGGTGATGTAGCAATGTTACTCAGCTGTGCTACACCTTATAAGTTCATGAAAATGAAAACCATGCAGTGTGCTTCTCTGAAAAGGCAAATATGAAACAGAAAGGAAGCAGAGGAAAATACTGGGCGTGTTTCAGTGAAAGGGTCAGCGATCCTGTAATGAATTCTCTCCCTTAAAATGACTGTTCTCTGTCATTGAGCCACAGTACCACCAACTGGCCAGTGCTGGTCTCTGCACCTTCAGTCTCTCCATCCCTAAGTCCTGTTGGAGCTATATTTGTTTCACTAATGCTGTTCATTTTGTGTTACTTTTAACGCAAAATGTCTTCACTGTGCCTAGTTAAAGACAATAAAAACAAGATAATAAAATAACAAAAACTATAAAATTAGATTTAGCCTGGTGCTGTGGTGTCTAGATATTGTATTTTTGATACAGCAAAAATAAAGTTTCCTTGTGTTTAGATGTTAAAATTAATATATGAATGTATGTAGAGTGTAACACTACTTTCAGGTTTCTGAAATTCTGAGAATTCTGAAATTCTGAGGCCAAGATTCAGTTCAGTTTTGGATATTTTACGTGTTTCAAATGTCAGCTTTTGATATTTTGTGTGTATAAAATGTTGATTTTTGATATTTTATGTGCCCGTACTAATGTAACTACAATAGTGCTGTGCATTCATCACTCAACTTTCAAAATCAGTAGTCATCAGTCATGTAGTCGTAGCTTCAGCAATTAACTTCACTATCCAGACCAATCAGTTAACCTTAATGACGCACCTGGCTGTGAGGTCTGCTCTAACACCTGGTCTACTCTGTCTTGCAGACGTTGATGAGTGTGTGCAGCGGAACCATAACTGTGGGCCGGGACTCCAGTGCCAGAACACACTTGGCTCCTTCCACTGCAGCCCGAAGCAACAGCGCTGCCTTACAGGATTCACACAGGACGCACACGGGAACTGCATCGGTGAGAGAGACAGAGAGAGAGAGAGAGCGTGTGCGAGAGAGAGAGAGAGAGAGAGAGAGGGAGAGAGAGAGAGAGTGCGAGAGAGAGAGAGAGAGAGAGGGAGAGAGAGAGAGGGAGAGAGAGCGTGTGCGAGAGAGAGAGAGAGAGAGGGAGAGAGAGCGTGTGCGAGAGAGAGAGAGAGAGAGAGAGAGAGAGAGAGAGAGAGAGAATACATACCAGCCAGAATAGATGAAAGAGGTGAGAGAGATAAGAACAAGAGAGGGAATGGATGGAACAGACAGAACGAAGGACAGAGAATAGTGAAACAGAGAGAAAGAAAAGCAAACTAAGGAGAGCTAATTTGACAGAGATAGGAGGGAGAGAGGGCATACATGAAAGAGTAAGAATTAAGGGACAGTGTGAAAGAGAGAGGAGGTAGTGGGAAGAAGAGAAAGAATGGATGAATGAGAAACAAGAGAATGGATAAAAAAGAGAATCAAGAGGAAGAAAGACTGAAAGAGAGAGAAAGAGTTGACGCAAAGATAGAGAGCGAGAGGCAGGAGAGAAAGAGAATGGACAGGAGACAGAATGAAGGACAGAGCAAGTGAAAGAATGATTAAGGGTGAGAGAGTCTGGAAGAGAGAGAGAGAGAGAGAGTAAGAATGCAAGAGAGAGAAAAGAATGCGTGAGAGAAAAAGAGGTGAGACCGAAGGTGAGGGGGGAAAAAAAGGTGAGAGACAGTAGAGAAAGAGAGACCGGATGGAAGAGAGAATGAAAGAAAGACAGAAAGAGAGCAACTAAAGGGGAGGGAGTGTGAGGGAGAGAAAGGGAGAGAAAATGCATGAAAAAGAAAGAATGAAGAAAGGAGTGAGTGTGAAAGAGACAGAGGGGTGAGAGAAGAAGAGAGCAGAAGAGAGAGACAAAATGGACAGAACAGAGTAAAGGACGGAGAGAGAGAAAGCATGATTAAAGGACAGAGTGTAGAAGAGAGAGGGAGAGAGAGAGAGAGAGAGAGAGAGAAGAGATCCTGAGAGTCATTAGACAGAGAAAGAATAGACAAAACAGAATTGAGAGAGAGATCAAGAGAATGAATAGGAAGAGAGCGTGAAAGATCAAGGAAGAATGAGAGTGGGAGGGAAAATGACTGAGTGAGAGAAGGACAGAGAGTGTGTGTGAAAGAATGAATAAATGAAAGTGTGTGAAAGAGCGAGAGGAGAGGGAATGAGTGAAGGAGAGAGAATATGAAATTAATGAAAGAAACAATGAGATATTATAATATAGACACAGCGAATATGTAATATGTGTCATTCATGCCAATAAAGTGGTGCTGAAAGGGGAGTGATAAAAATAATGAGAAAGTGAAAAAGTTAATGAATTCAAATATTATACAATACATAGACAAAAGTATTGGGACACCTGACCATTACACCAACAGGGATTTTAATGACATTGCATTCAAACACATAGACTTCAGTATGGAGTTGTTACCCCTTTGCAGCTATAACAGCTTCCACTCTTCTTGGGAGGCTTTCCACTAGATTTTGGAGTTTCTGTGGGAATTTGTGCCCATTCATTCTGTAGAACATTAATGAGGTCAGACACTGATGCTGGACGAGAAGACCTGACTCACAATCTCCGTTCCAGTTCATCCCAAAGGTGTCGGATGGGGTTGAGGTCAGGGCTCTTTGCGGGCCAGTCAAGTTCTTCCACACCGAACTCATCCAACCATGTCTTTATGGAGCTTGCTCTGTGCACTGGGGCACAGTCATGCTGGAATAGAAAAGGTTCTTCCCCAAACTGTGTCCACAAAGTTGGGAGCATGGCGTTGTCCAAAATGTCTTGGTATGCTGAAGCATTAAGATTGCCTATAACTGAAGGTAAGGGGCCACCTGAATTCAATAAATAAGAGGCGTGTCCCAATACTTTTGTCCATATAATGTACAAAGAGACCGTTCCTACCAAACAAGAGAGATAGAGAGAGTGTCATTGCCCCCTGCTGGATTTACACAGAAAACCTTTTCGTTTTGTTCTCTGTGAAACATCCAGGGGTCAGAATCAGACGAGGCGAGTGTTTGTCTAAAAATAATTAATACCCTCCAACACACACACACACACTGATTAAAAGAAAAGAATACACCCACTGAATCACGCACTTTCAGCCTTAATAACATATTTTCATACTGGAGACAGAGATATCATGTTGTTAAATTATCGATTAGCAAACCCGTCTGATCTCCAGCGAGTCTAATCTGTGTCTGTTTGCTTCTTTCATTTCCAGTCTGCTCAATATGAATGATGTTTTACGCTGATACGTCCTCGCTGGGAAAAAATTAGTTCTTCAGTTGTGAACTGTTAAAGACCAGTTCACGCTGTGTGTGTGTGTGTGTGTGTTTTAGTTTAGTCTGTTTAATGAAGTAGATGTATCTCCATTTTAATCAATATTTCAGTCCTCACACACACTCTGCCAGGCATGTGTCCCCTTTTATTGTGCTTTCCATTTGTAAACTCCATAAAGATCCATTTAGATCATACTTTGTACAACATTGTATGGCATCTTCAAAACTGATACACAGTGGTGTTATGATGATACAGTGCCTTACACTGATTTTACCATCTGTAACAGATACAGCGATAAGGAGGGGAGGGGCAACATAAAAAAGTTATTATTTAAACGAACAACTCTTCTGCCAAGAAATGTAGGGGTGCCTGGTGGGCTGGTGGTTAGGGAGTTGCCCCTGCAATCAGAAGGCCGTGGGTTTGAATCCTAGTGGCACCACTGAGGTACCTTTAAGCAAGGTACCGTCCCCGGGCGCTGTGTTCCTGGCAGCCCACTGCTTCACTTGGTGAATGGCTTAAATGCAGAGAAAGAATTCCACACTGTTCACACTGTGTCCTCTGTTGTGGTGTATTCACATGTGACTATAAGGGGCCACTTTACTTTAGTTTGTTCAGAGTATGTATCTGTTGCCAAGCAACCATAAACTCTACTGTGGTCACTTCAGTTAACACAAGGATCGTGTCACAAAATTGCAGCATTAAATGCAAAAACATTTGCTTTACAAGTAGTTTTTGCTAACCAGCAGGGAATAATTTCATAATTTATTAGTAATTGATTGTTGTTTTACAGTACTCGTACTGTATTATACTAATATACCCACAACTGTCTGAGGGCCTCCAGCTATGCTACAATATGCAACTATATAGGTATGCATGAAAAATCTCACAAGCAAAAGCGTTCATGCTTACTAATGCACACTTAAGAGGACAATCATGGTATTTTTTTTTACAGCAGCTTAGTACTGTTCATTACTTACCACATGAATTAAACATTATGCTATGGCAGTTACCTGTGAAACATGTTACTCCATCATGGTTGGAATACTAAAACATGTAAAATACATACCTTTGGTATAAAATAACATTTTATAGAAGAAAAACAGTGACATTGTAAAATCTAACCACAAAGAATGCTGAGAAGCTCCACCCACATCATTATAACATTCAAGCACTTTTCCAATATAGTCCTACACGACCTATCCCGCACCAAATAAGGCTCAGCACAGCCAATAGTGTCTGCATAGCAATTGAAAAAAATGTAATTTGATTTTTAAAAAATAAGATTTAATTTCAACATGCTGGCCTCACCCACGGTGCTGCAGTGGGTAGCACTGTTGCCTCACACCTCCAGGGTTGGGGGTTCAAATCCGGGTCCTGGCCTCGTGTGTGGAGTTTGCATGTTCTCCTCATGGTGGCGTGGGTTTCCTCCGGGGTCTCCGGTTTCTCCTGCAGTTCGAAGACATGCACCTCAGTTGAACTGGGGATTCTAAATTGACCATAGGTGTGAGTGTGTGAGTGAATGGTGTGTGTATGTGCATCCTGCGGTGGGCTAGCGCCCCGCCCCGGGTGAGTCCCTGCCTCGCGCCCGTAGACCACGGGATAGGCTCAGGGTACCCGCGACCCTAGTAAGGATTAAGTGGTAAGGACCCTAGTAGGGATTAAATGAATGAATGACTGCTGGCCTCATTGATCTTGTTGGATCTGCAATCAGCATAGCAGATTAAAAACAGTTGAACAGTGTAAATGTAGAGAGTGAGAATAAAGTTAAGAGAAAAAACAAACCAGGCTTAATGCAAGGTAAATCTGTTTAAGAAGCAGGTGGAAAACAGACTGAGAAAAAATCCAAATATAAAGTCTGAACCCAATCCGAAGCTCCACAAATATATGAGAAATCGGAAATCTGATGTGAGTTTACACCTCTCTCTCTCTCTCTCTCAGATGTAGATGAGTGCAGTGTGCTAACAGAGCCGTGTACTCCAGGCTTTAACTGTATAAACACAGTGGGCTCATACACGTGCCAGCGCAAGATCATGACATGCAGTCGAGGATTTCACTCCAGCCCTGATGGAGCACGCTGTGTGGGTGAGAACACATACACACACACACACACACACACACACACACACTCACACACTAGGGGTGTAAATGCCCCACAGAGGTTAAATTAAATTATGATTCTCATAGAAATGATTCAGTGCATCAATCGCAAATTTTATCACAATAAAATGCAATTATTTTGATCTTTTGATTCAGTTTGATTTTCTGATTCAATTATCTTTTCATTTGATGTTTGAAAATAGCCTGGGAACTTAATTTTGGCTCAGACGTACTAAATTATTAAAGATTGTTAGAACTGTCATAGTATAATCAACAATTACTCAAAACTTCTTAAAGGTAGAGTTAGAGAAAGTGTAAGGTTCAGTTTTATTTATTTGAATGCTAGTTGAAGACAACATTCAGTGAACCATCAAAATAAAAAGTTACAGAGTTTACTGCTGAACAGTGAGTGTGTAGCTGTTTGGCTGTGTTTGAATGTGTCCCGCTGTGTGTGCAGACGTAGATGAGTGTGTGATGGGAACACACCACTGCGGGGAGGGACAGGTTTGCCACAACACACCTGGGAGCTTCCGTTGCGACTGCAAGACTGGATACCAATTCGACTCCTTCCGCAGGACCTGCGTGGGTACGTCTTATAACATAGAAAGCTAGCATTAAATGGGAATTCCAAGATTTTTTCAAAATTGCAGCACAATGTAATTCAGGCCATTTAGCATGATTTCATGGTTACACCATTGCCAAGTGAGAAGCGCCAAGGTCTGAAGTCTTGAACCCCTTTTCCCCTTGTTTGGCTTAGCTCACAGAAAAGCTGTTACATGAAACTGTCTAATGCCTGAGACCTTTTCTAATGTTAGTTCGGGTTATGACACAGTTCCGTTCCTACGACAGTGACGTAACCTGAATTTTGGTGGAAGTCAAAACACGCCCTAGCCTAAGTCACTTACCTATCTAACACAGTTGTAAAATCATAATCTAGAACATAAAAACACAACTAAGCCACAGAAAAAGGAAAAGGACGCCAACTCCCTCACTCATACGGCGCGTTACTGCGTATTCTTCCACCGCGCGCAACCAAACTAGTTCGCCTACGTAGTCCGTAAGCACGACACTAACGGCGTAAGCCTAAACACTCACGTCTCAATTTTTTTACGTTTTTATGGGAGTGAGCGTCGTAAACTCGAAACGTCGTATGTCGAGACTGTCGTAACCCGAGGACCCCCTGTATTTGTAAAGTGTCCATTTATCATACATGAATACAGCACAGCACAGTGTGGACAGCACCAAAGAGTTCTTTGCATTTAACCCCATTCACCAAGTAAAGCAGCGGGCAGCCAGGAACACAGGACCCAGGGAGCAGTGTGTGGGGACGGTCCCTTGCTCTAGGGTACCTCAGTGGTGCCCCTAGCAGCCCTGGGATTAGAACCCACAACCCTCTGATCGCAGGGGCAACTCCCTAACCTCTAGGCCACCAGTAGTTTGGGCATTGTGATACCTGGTTCCTATCGCCGCCACTGTAAAGAAAATCTCTACAAGTATCTCTACAATGCACCATTTCACATCAAACCACTCTGAATGACTTCATTTACATCTCAGTGACTGAAGCAAAATCAGTGGAATTCTCCCTTAACCTTTTCATTAGCTGAAGATTTGGAGTGTGAATCTCAACTTAAATTGATGCCTCCTTGATTCTGAGTGTAAGTGTTTTGCATGATGTCGGCCTTCACTTCTCCACCTCCACCCTGTGTAGTCAATGACGATATACTTCAGTTAATGGAACTCTTGGACTAGCAGAAGGGGAAAAAAACTGGGAATAAATATTGTAATTAAAGACATTATCATAACTCAAAAACGATTTTAACGTTTTCATATATGCAAGCTTTTATTACAACAGCAACAACGTATTTGTGTTTTACTGCTCTAAAACACCCACTTAATCTTACAAAGGGTTTGTTAATGAGCTGCTGTTTAAGAGCATTTATTTCATATGTAGAGAATGTCTAGAAAATGTGACAAAGCCTAAACTAAAATCAAACCAAACAAGGGGCCAGTGCCTATTTCTCAGCAGGAATCACCACCTCTTTGGTTCTCTAATCATTGTATTCACAGTTTTTCATTGTTGCTATTAAGATGTTGCATGTTCTTTTTCTCTGTTCCAGCTTATCAAACTTTAGAAAAACAACATTTTAGGGAATTTATTGTTTATTTTTTGTCATGTCACCCACCCATATCCCAGACTGTGCAACAATGCTTTACATGAAGTACGCTATATGGACAAAAGTATTGGGACGCCTGACCATTACACCAGCAGAGACTTTAATGGCATTGCATTCAAATACATAGACTTTAATATGGAGTTGGTCTCACCTTTGCAGCTGGAACAGCTTCCATAGAACAGTTTTGGAGTGTTTCTGTGGGAATTTGTGCCCATTCATTCTGTAGAACATTTATGAGGTCAGGCACTGATGTTGGACGAGAAGACCTGGCTCACAATCTCCGTTCCAGTTCATCCCGAAGGTGTTGGATGAGGTTGAGGTCAGGGCTCTGTGCAAACCAGTCAAGTTCTTCCACAGCGAACTCATCCAACTATGTCTTTATGGACCTTGCTTTACATTTACAGCATTTGGCAGCTGCTTTTATCCAAAGCGACTTTCATTCCTTGCTCAGAACCCTGAGGTGGTATGCTGAAGGTAGGATTCGAACCTATGACCTCTTGGTCTAGAGGCAAATATCCTACCCACTAGGCCACCACCACTTTGTGCATTGGGGCACAGTCATGCTGGAATAGAAAAGGTCCTTCCCCAAACTGTGTCCAGTAAGGAAGCATGGTGTTGTCCAGAATGTCTTGGTATGCTGAAGCATTAAGATTGCCCTTCACTGGAAGTAAGGGGGCTAGCCCAAACCCTGAAAAACAGGTGTGTCCCAATACTTTTGTCCATATAGTGTATGTGTAGCTGTGCTGTGTAAAACGTTGATCCTCTTCTCTCTCATACTCCCCCTCTGTCTCTCTTGTTTTCTCTCTCATTCTCTGTCTCTCTCTTTCTCTCTGTGTAGATGTGAATGAGTGTTGGCGCTTTCCAGGCCGTTTGTGTGCTCAGTCTTGTGAGAACACTCCGGGATCCTATCAGTGCTCCTGCACCACTGGCTTCTCCCTCGCATTCGATGGAAAGAACTGTGAAGGTATCTTCTGTTGCCTAGTATTAAACTGGTACTTCTATTACCTCTCATTAACTTATTAACTCAGTAACTTTAAATCAGTACCTTCCATTACCTGTCATTAAAATGGTACTTTTTGTTAGCTCTTTTTAAAACAGGACCATCCATTACCTCTAATTAAATCGGAACCTTGCATTACCTCTTATTAAACTGGTACCTTCCATTACCCCTTCTTAAACCAGTTCCTTCCATTACCTCTCATTAAATTGGGACTAATCTATTATTCCTCATAAAACCAGTAGTTTCCAATACCTCTCATTAAACTAGTACCTTTCATTACCTCTCTATTAAACTGGAACCTTTTATTACCTCTGATTAAACCAGTGCCTTCAGTTACATCTCATTAAACTGGTACCTTTCATTACATCTGATTAAACCAGTCCCTTTAATTACCTTGTAGTACCTTCCAAATACCTGTAGTACCTTCCATTACTTCTGATTAAACCAGTGCCTGCAATTACCTTGTAGTACCTTCCATTACCTCTAATTAAATCAGAACCTTGCATTATCTCTTATTAAACTGGTACCTTCCATTACCTCTCATTAAACTGGGACCAATCTATTATTCCTCATTAAACCAGTAGTTTCCAGTACCTCTCATTAAACTAGTACCTTTCATTACCTCCGATTAAACTGGAACCTTCCATTACATCTGATTAAACCAGTATCTTCAATTACCTTGTAGTACCTTCCAGATACCTGTAGTACCTTCCATTACTTCTGATTAAACCAGTACTTCCATTACCTCTCTATTAAACTGGAACCTTTTATTACCTCTGATTAAACCAGTGCCTTCAGTTACATCTCATTAAACTGGTACCTTTCATTACATCTGATTAAACCAGTACCTTTAATTACCTTGTAGTACCTTCCAAATACCTGTAGTACCTTCCATTACTTCTGATTAAACCAGTACCTTCAATTACCTTGTAGTACCCTCCATTACCTCTGATTAAACCAGTACTTCCATTACCTCTCTATTAAACTGGAACCTTTTATTACCTCTGCTTAAACCAGTGCCTTCAGTTACATCTCATTACCCTACACTAAACTGGCAAATTCTATTTCCTTAAAATGATGATAATTTTTTTCAAAAAGTTAATGTCAGCTTAACAATATTAGTCTTAGCTATCCACTATGGTAGTAATGTAGTAAAACGTGTCTCTTTTGTTTTGATATTACCTTTCACAGATCTTAACGAATGTGACAATAACCCCTGCAGCCAAGAGTGTGCCAACGTTTACGGCTCCTACCAGTGTTACTGCCGTCTGGGGTATTACCTGAAAGAGGATGGACACACCTGCGAAGGTTAGTTTCGCACACACACACACACACACTCACACACACACACACACTCACACACACACACACACACTGGCAGTCACTGCTATCATAAAGAAAAAGGGAAAACCGACAGTCTGAGAATGTACATTAATAAATCAATGCAAGTGACATATTACAGTTTTAATACCCCTGAAATACAATGCTTCCAGTTGTTTTGTTTCCAAGGGAAAAGTCTGTACAAGGGCTGAAAAGAAGCAGGAGGTGTGCACAGGCAGTGATTTGTTATGTATTGATTAACGCAATGATTCAGGGTTTCCCTGAATCACTGAATGGAGACAAATCAGATCGATAGAATCATGACAGGATTGATTTTGTCTTGTGTCTAATGATATGAAGACAACGAGACACAGACACACACTTGCACACACGCACACACACACAGACTCTATTGTATAATCTTATTGCTCTGTTTGAGTATATGTAAATGCTATTGTGATACACCTAACCAAACCTGCCTCCAGTAACCTTAATATCAGCTTTGGCCTCTTTTACCTTTACTTATTCAATGGAAATTGCCCTTTCAGATTGAAAAATACATTTTTTAAATTGGGAAGCAGACATATGTCCCCACAACGTCAAAATGTTCATCCTCATTATACAGCACAGGCTCTCCACAAAGAGCCAAAGTACACACACACACACACACACACACACACACACACACAGACATGCTTTGCCCAGCCCCTCCCTGGTAAACACACAGCTCTGTGTCGATATGCTGTTAGCTTTTATCGTCTCCTGTCCCTGTGGGCCTGACAAAATGTCATTCTCTTGTTTGGCTGTAGATATCGACGAATGTTCCCAGAGCATTGGAAACCTCTGTGCCTTCCAATGCGTAAATGTCCCGGGCAGCTACCAGTGCGCCTGCCCCCCCCAGGGATACTCCATGTCCCCCAATGGACGTACCTGTCGAGGTATTGGCAGTCCAGAGATGTTTCAGCTTTACCCTTTAAAGGGCCTGTTGCAAAAAAAAAAAAAAACAAAGCAAAAAAAAGATTTTTTCTTGCTGAGTTTGGTGTATTATGAATATATAACCATTGTTAGCATTTTAAAACATGCACTTCTCAAGTCTGTCTATTTCTAAGAGATACAAAGGTTGAAAAATGATCACATAAAAATTCATTACAAAGGATTTCTGGGACATGTACATACAGTGAGTATAGAAAAGAATGAACCATTTAAATAATTTAAAATATTATTTATATAAAATAAATTATATAATATAAATAATAATCACATTTTGTTGATTTGCAGCCTGAAATGAAGACACACACACACAAAAAAAAAATTCCAGCCGCATTTATTCAATGCAACTTATAACATCCATGTGAAAGATATGATAGCAAAAGTTCAGAAAAAATAAATTATAAAAAAAAAGAATCACCGAGATGGATAAAGAATGACTCGCCTTATAAAAATACTCGTAAACTCATTCAGGTGTAACTAAGTACCTCCGTTGCACACCAAGCTAAGTGGCTTCCAACTGTGATCAGCTGTAATTGTTTTGATTAGTTCAGCATAAAAACAGTTATTTCTGGGGCATTCCAGTGCTTGGTAGGGCAACTCAAACAATCAACTATAGGTGGCAAGGCACTCTCAAGAGATCTCAAGTATAAGGTTGTGGACAGGCACAGGTCAGGAGATGAATGCAAAAAAAAAAATAAAATACTTTATCAATCACTGGGCGCACAGTAAAGTCTATAATTAAAAAGCTGAAAGTGTTTGGTACTACTAGGATCCTCTTTGGATCAGTCTGTCCCACCAAACTGGATGGAAGAGCGAGGAGGAAACTGGTCAGAGAGGCTACCATGACTATGTCAACTTTAAAGCAGTTACCGGAATTCATGGCAAAGTGTGGTGACTGTGTGAGTGTGTGACAACCATATCACAAGTGCTCTGCAAATGTGTCTTGTATGGGAGGGTTACAAGAAAAAAGCCACACCTCAAGAAAGGTCTCATTAAGTCCTGATTGAGCTTTGCCGAAACGCACCTTGAAGATTCAGTGAGGGGCGCCCAGGGAGCAGTGTGTGGGGACCGTACCTCGCTCAAGAGTACCTCAGTGATGACACTAGCAGTGCTGGGATTCGAACCCACAACCTTCTGATTGCAGGGGCAACTCCTTAACCACCAGGCCACCAGTGTTATAAATGTCCTTTGATTTTGCACATACTCTGCTTTTCACTTATGTGCTTTACGTGCTTTACAAAAGATGACAGCAGTTCAAAGGAAAAACACCCAGAGCCTTAATGGGATTGAGGGATAGTTTATTTAAGCCCACAAATAAAGCACAAAATCCCAGTGCTGGGGCATGTGGGTGTGACGGGTATTTTATTATTGATGCTTATCTGTTGTAGAGCAGCACAGTGGTAAAAAAGAGTGAGGTTAGAATGAATACATTATCAGCAGGAGTGATATTTACCTAGCGATTGCTTCTGTGGATAGTGAAAAAAATGGACCAGATATAGATTTCATGTCAAATCTCTTTATCATAATAATAATAATAATAATAATAATAATAATAATAATAATAATAAACAACAATAATAATAATAACAATAACAACAACAATAATAATAATAACAACAACAACAACAACAATAATAATAATAATTATTATTATTATTATTATTATTATTATTACTTTATATGTCACTTTACAACTGAAAGAACTTAAGGTACATTACCCAGAAGATCACTAAAAATAAAGTACAATTGAATAGACTTAACATTAGTAGTTAAATGGCACTAGTAAAACTAATAAAAGCAAATCAAGTACACTAAATATTTTTGGGCCAAGCAGTGTAGTTCCTAGCCTACACCTGTCAAGCAATGTAACAATCAAGGATGTTCCAAGAACAGCGCAATGGTTGAGAATACCTTAACAACCACATTTAATATAGAATTCAACTGATCTGTGTAGGCCTGGATATTGTCAGTAAACTGACGATACGATAAGAGGGTTGGCCATGTTCTGAGCTTCGGTCTTGAAGAGTCAGCAGCTTTGCCTTCTTCCACAATTAATTATGCACCCCATCCCTCAGATGCACAGATCTTGATATGGCTTGCCAGCTTCAATCTGCAATCTAATTCATTCAGGGAGCCCTCTAGAAACCTCTGGGAGTTCCTATCTACCTCTCTCCCTCTCTATATCTCTCTGTCTCTCACACTGTCAATCTGATGGTTTGAGGGAAGATATATGATCTTTCCTGACAACGCTGGTCTAGACTGTTGACGACAGAGCGCAGCTTCACTGGACCTGAGATCAAGGTCCAGGTCTTCTGCAAACGAGAACATAGCATCAGTTCTTTAGCTTGTTTGTACATTAGTCTTTCAGAAACTGAAACTGGCTTATATCAGATGCCAAACAGTAAAAAAATAAAAGAAAACAGAGGGGAAAATGCAAAAAATCATAAACAATTCAAAAAATGTATTACTTTGTATTTAGGATATTAGTCCGAAAAAATTAAAGGAGTGATGTTTAAGTACACTTTTAAGTACACAAACACTACTACTTCTACTTAGTTATATTTGTGACCTATATTTATACTTCTACTCAGGTATATTTGTGTCCTATATTTATACGTCTACTCAGGTATATTTGTGACCTCAGGTATATTTGTTAGCCCTTTATAATAAACCAAAAGGGACCCAGAAAGAGTACTAACAAAATGCAGTTCCAATGCTGATAGATGCTTCTTTTGTAAACTTGTTTTACATCCAAAAGTTACCCTGTGAGCAACACTGAGCAGCAACTGAAGCTGCCAGAAAGTTTTTCTAAGAACTGGAAATATTTGAAATAATAGCATCTAACTTTGCATTTTGAATGTTGTTCCAGATATTGATGAGTGTGCTACTGGAGCACACAACTGTTCGACCGCTCAGACGTGCTACAACATACAGGGCAGTTTCCGCTGTCTTTCGTTTTCATGCCCCGAAAACTACAGGAAAGTGTCGGACACGTGAGTGACCCTTTTATTTATTTTCAGTTATCTTAACACACACAAACACACACAAGCAGGGCACCAGGAGTACAAGGAAGATCCTTCTACAAGTGAATGAATCCTGGATTTGAAAGAGCTTGTTTTTGCAGTTCAGGCCTGAATGTCTAAATGTAAATAAGTATGCTTGGTCTACTGTACCAGTTTATAGAGAGGGGCATTTCGGTTCAATTTACGTTTACGTTTACGGCATTACATTTACAATTCAAATTTGTTGGACATTCAAAAATTCATTAAATGTACTAAACCCAAAACCTGACCAGTATCAGATTTACACAGGAGCAGTCTTCCACTAAAACAAACAAATACACTATATGTACAAAAGTATTGGGACACACCTCTTAATTATTGAATTCAGGTGACCCCTTACTTCCAGTGAAGGACAATCTTAAAGCTTCAGCATACCAAGACATTCTGGACAACGCCATGCTTCCAACTTTGTGGACACAGTTTGGGGAAGAACCTTTTCT
>JBBPCZ010000142.1:14518336-14531753 GCA_037974445.1 Brycinus macrolepidotus | reverse complement strand
CACTGGGACACAGTCATGCTGGAACAGAAAAGGTTCTTCCCCAAACTGTGTCCACAAAGTTGGAAGCATGGCGTTGTTCAAAATGTCTTGATATGCTGAAGCATTAAGATTGCCCTCCACTGGAAGTACAGGGCCACCTGAATTCAATAATTAAGAGGTGCATCCCAGTACTTTTGTCCATATGGTGTACATAATTTTCGGTCATGATATAGTTAAATATTTGACTATTGTCTCTGCTATGCCAGTTGGTTAACCTGCTGCAGAGTCTTCAGAAGTACAGGTCTTATCACTTTTACTATTGGTAATCAGTCACATTAGGTATTTCCTATTGTTTATAAACTTATTTCATGTTTAACCTAACATCATACAGTAATTGTTCAGGAATTAATTTGAATGAAAACCTGATGGCCTTTAATCTATTGTTTTGAAGCACAGGTGTAGAAAGAATTATATGAATGTGGAGGCTAACAGGCTAGCTTTGGTTAGATTTGCTTTGCCTTAAAAAAGTAATAAATAATTAATTAATTAAATAAATAAATAAATAAATAAATATTTAACATACAAAAATAAATCTTTCAACAAATAATGTGTAACATTCCAAAAACTACGGAAAGTACACCATCAGACTGTTGTCTGGTTATTTTTACATTGCTGGCTTTCCTGCAAAATAGACATCAGTGATGTCGGACAGGCCAAAATATATAGTTGTGCTGGTTCTTTTTGTCATAACCTTTACAGTGGAGCTTGAAAGTTTGTGAACCCTTCAGAATGTTCTAAATTTCTGCATAAATATGATCTTAAAGATCAGACTTTCACAAGTCCTAAAAGTAGATAAAGAGAATGCAATTAAACAAAGGAGACAAAATATTAAACATGGTCATTTATTTATTGATAAAATATTTCATATCTGTGATTGACAAATTTATATGAAACCTTGCTTTCAGTATCTGCAACTTAATGTTGATCAGTTCGTCTGTACAAAACAGACTAGACTCTGGCATGTTGATGGGTTTCCTCACATGAATTGTTCACTTCTGGTCCTTCTACAACATTTGTGTTGGGTTTAAGGGCAGGACTTTGACATGGCTGTTCTGAAACAGCAACTTTATTCTTCTTTAAGCATTTTTGTTAGAAGAATTTGTGTGTATGAGTCTTGCTGTATGACTCACTTTCTCTTGAGCTTCAGTTCACAGACAGATGTTCTGACTTCATCCTTTAGAATTCACTGATCTAATTCAGAATTCATTGTTCAAAGCAGTTTTCCAGTAGCCTTCTGGTTTGTCCATGTGATCTTTAGCAAACTGTAGACTGGCAGCAATGTTCTTTTTGGAGAATGGTGGATTTCTTGCTGCAGCCCTGCCATGCGGATCATTATTGTTCACTGTTCTCCTGATGATGGACTCATGAACATTAACATTAGCCTATGTGAGACTCAGAAGTTACCCTGGGTTCCTTTGTGATGTCACCCTCACTCATATCATCCTCACACAACTATGGTTTTGAAATGTGCTCCTCACAGCAATCCAAGGTTCTCCAGCTTTTCAGCTTGTACTGTTTGCGTGAATGTTTTTACAGTCACAATAGAAGCCACTGTGTGCTTATGCATGCGCGCCATAGGTTTATATATTGTTCAGGACAACTGGGCTTTATTGTTCATGCATATTTCTTTATTGTTTATTAATCTGCTGATCTTTCGACGCTGCTTTAACTTACATAAATTGAAACACAAGATCCAACCCACTTATCCAACCTCTATTTCTACGATTATGCAAAGATGTTAGCCCAGTTATTGCTTTTATGTAACAAAATCTTCACATTTTATGAATGAGTTCATCCAGCACATTGAGACGAACTCAAAGCAAAAGGTTCTGACAGCTGATTATTTCACAGACTTTATGGAACTTCACTAATTTCATCGAGCCATCTCTCTGTGTGCATGGCTTAGTTAGCTGAAGTGCTTCTCAAATACAGCATAGCTTCATACCCATTCAGGTTGTGTGTGTTTTCAGGCAGCTGCATGGTTTCGCTGAACATCACACTAGAGTGCTTTTATTTATTGCGCCTCATGCACAAGCCATTGATTTTTGCGTCTTCAAGCTCCAATAACACAGAACTACTTAATGAATCGCCACAGAAGTGAATGTGTTGTGCTATTACACAGTCACTGGTGCACAGATTGGAATTTTTTTTTTTGAAAGGCCCTCACTCAGACACAGGGGAAGCTAATGGTAAAGATTGAGTTTCCTCCTTCTCCGATGCACACTAGGTCCAGACGGCGCTAATGGAAGGAGCGGGTTGAACCCAGAACTGCTCAGTAGCTGCTCACCTCCGAATTACCAACTTGGCTCGGGCTGAAAGAGCACATTGTGTGGCTAAGCTCTACCACAGTGACATGGGGCCTGACCAAGCAGCAGTGAACCTACCTGAACTGATTACTGCGCACAGCTAATGATATGTTTACCACTGGTAGCATTCAGATGGCTTCATTTGCATGGATGTGTCAGAGCAAGTTAAGCTCAGGCTAAATCTTACAGACATGTTTGCACAAGGTGATGTAATGTTGACAGTAAGCAACTTTTCTTTAATATATGTTCAGAAGCCACGGCCTTGTGGTTCCTCTGTCTGACCATTTTGTTTAGTCCTCTTGCCTAATAGTCCCTCCTGCCTTATGGATCCACCTAGCAAATACGAACAATTACGGATAGTAACCCAGCTGTTCTTATGTTAGCCATCCACTAGCCATAGGTCCTGATTGCCTAGATTTTATTTTGATGGGGTCAGCTGTATTTAATTTTTTTTATTTTGTTGTTGTTTTTTTACATTAGTGTCACTGCTAGGTTGAGAGTGGTCCACTATCCAAAAACATCTAGCCCAGAGCAGCTCTGTGGTCAGAAACTGGCCACTCATTAAGAGCTAAAACAAACTATGCATGAACACATGAGCCACTGCACACCACAAAGTCAACTTATAAAGGAGGGATTTTCAAGATTCAAGATTCAAGATTCAAGAGAGTTTATTGTCAGCCCAGCCACATACACAAGTACACAGAGGATTTCTCATAAAGTTGCTGGTAAAGTGTAAAGCAGTGTTTAGTCAGCTGACGTCAGTGTGCCTTATCTATGGGGAGGAGATGGTTATTAGAATAAAAAAGAAATGTAAACATTAATCTCCCCTATATTCACACACAAGCGTAGGCACATGTACGATATTTTTGCAAAAGTTGCAAAACTGTTATTGTGATGGATGGCTCTGCTGTGAGTTCATCACAGTGTTTACTGCATGAAGGGAACTGTGCCATGCGCCTCCCGCGCAGTTGGTGTGTGTAACACAGCCAGACGGCCGGCTGACCGCCCGGCCATCACCATGGTTACGGGCGGGAGATGCATATCTGTGATGGATCAGGAGTCCTCTGGTTTCCACAGCTCAGCCGATTAGGCCTCCATTCCTCTAAGTCAAACACTGCTAGCTGTAAAACTGTACAAAATAATTTCCCGTATTGCGTCAACTTGTCAGCTCCCGAATAATATTACAATAAAAACCAATTCAAATCAGTGCAATCAGTGTTGAATAAAACTGACTTGAAAAGAACTATATTAACCGCATATAGGCGCACACAAGTATCATTTACATTCATCTCATCCAGTATAATACATTTAAGAATAATTTACACCACCCCACTTTACACAGACTACTTTAAGGTTCACCCAGTGTTCAATTGCACAATGCACACCTTGCACCCACTTTTAACCTTTCCTGTGACAGGTCATGCAGGTATTAATTTCTGAGTAGGTTGTTTATGTTCTAGTCGGAGCCACTTTAAGGCATTTGCAATTATGTTTTTTTTTTCTTTCAAAAAAGTCCCAAAAATACTAAGTTAGTAATTAAGAATTCCCTTGCAAACTAGTAAGGAATAAGTTATTAGAATGTCTTATAAGCTTCAGTTGTTGGTCTTTATGCGGTGGGAGGTATTAAAACCAGTTTATTAAAGCCAGTCTCCAATGTCAATTTATCTAGTATGACATCTAAAACCTAAACAAATATCATTAGATATGAGCATTATTAAAGCAATGGTTGTTTATAAAGTGAGTATTTCTGCATTAAACTCTGCAGGGTAATGAACTGCACGGCTGATACCTAAAGGATTTGTGGAGAATCCTATATCCTTTGTTTTATGTCCCTTGCAAAAATTACAGTTTTCATGACAATACCTTAAAGGTAAAACACCTGCATTAAATGCATTAAATCACAGAAAAATACATTTTTTGGACACAAAAACTACATGTTTTATAGACTGCATTACTGAAACTGCATTATAATTACATTTGTCTATAACACATAACACATAGAATATATTGTCCATACAATTTGTCTTTAGGATGAATTGAAGTCAGTACCTGACCTCAAAAATGCTCTTCGGGCTGAATGCAATCAAATCCCCATAGCAATGTTCTGACATCTAGTGCCTCCTTAGAAAGGGTACAAACTTACTATTAATACCTCTGTGTGTATCAGTACAATCTAGTGTGATAATTAGTATAATTAAGTCAGTGTAATTCAGCATCATATACATTATGTAATGATCAAATAATTTACATCAGTGTTGTAAATTGCTGGTGAAATTTCGGATAACACACATCAGTTCATTTTTTTGTTAGTAGAATTCAATTTAATCGGTATTTTTTGACATTTTATCAGAATTTTAGGATAATTGAATTAGAAAAGTTTGGCAAAAAATTCTGATTTACCATTTTCCACTTACACCAGATGTAGTCAATCAGCCAAGTCATGTTTGGTGTCCAGATTTTGCTTCTTTAGTTGAGAACTGGAGCTAAGAGGCTAACATTGCTAACAAACACGGTCAGTACTTACCCAAATTGTTCCATAAATACATCTCTAGTTGTTCTCTCAAACCAGGTCTGGCTCTTCATGAAGGTGGCACAGACTTGTCAGTGTTTAGGACACAGTATGACATGCTATGAGCTATTAAGATGAAAAAAAAAACTTTTTAGACAACACCAAGACTGATTTAGGATCAGATTCCTCTTTATTTATGACAGCCAATGCCACAAAAACAGATTCTAGATCAGCACTCTATTTTAATTTGATCAAGTTAAAAGAACTTTTGATGAAATATTTTCACAGAAAAGATATGGGTGACTATTGAGTTCTAGCGTTTGTTAGGAATTCTGGAAGCTCCAGTGCTAAACTAAAGAAGCAAAATTTGGACATCAGAATGTTTTGATTGCATCTGGGGTAAGTGGGAAATTTGTGTATATTGTATTTTTTGCTGAGCAATTCCTCCAACAAAAAACTTCAAAAGTCAAAGTGTAAGTCAAGGTTATTGCTTTGAAGAGGTCAATGCCGAATTGAATGACCGGGTGACACCCGACCAGCCAAGCAAACCAGACACTGCTTCCGTTTCAGCGGCCTTCTGTCGACACGACCTCAGAAGCTCTACCGCTGCTTTTGCTTCTTTAAAGGGACGTCTGAGAGTTTTCCCCTTTAAGGCATGAGTGGCAGGCATCTGTTCCGCTGTTTAATAAAGTCACAGCAGGCGTTAAAGAATGTATTCCATGTCAGAGCCGTCATCACTTTGGGAGCGACTGGCCTTTCTGGAGTTGGACAGGTCACTTGCGCCTCAAACAGAGAAAACACTGTGAGAGACCAAGAGATACTGAATGAATGAAACACGACCCAGCAGGGAAGGAGCTAATGTATGCAGTATATACAGTCGCATGCAAACATTTGAATATCTGCTGTCAAAATGCACGTTTTGTTCATTTTGAAGTGAAAATATGTGCACATCTTCTCAAGGGAACAAACTTAAATATGGCATTTTCTGCCAACTTTATGGACAATAGCTACTTCTTTGAAGAAACAAATATAAAATATTAGATCATAATTTTTGCACAGGCCACATTTTTCCAGGGTGTTACATTCAGCATTAAACAGTAATTATGGATGTGAAAAAAACAAAGTGAATAAATGTGTAGAGATTCTTAAATATAAGAGATATATGGCTTGCTTCAACTTTTTTTTAAAAAAAATCATCGTCATCATCATCATCATCATAATAAGAAGAAGAATCTATTATACTTATACTTATATATAGCTCAATAACACAAAAACACCTTGTAAACTGAGAAAAAATGTGTACATGAAGGACCAAACAACAGTTCATTACATGATTAAGAGAAACTGCAATAAGAGAGATGGCAAAACAGGAGAAAAATGCTGATATGGTCTTAGAGGAGGACAAATTTTCAGAAGACTCTGTATGACTTTCTGTATGGGACTATCATTACCACAGTGCACTCATGTGATTGGCTGAATTAAAAAAGTGGACATTTATTGACAGCAAACCTCACCCCTTTCATTCATTGTCAGTGGTGTCAGGAGACACAGCAACTAATCCCAGCAAGCACGATGCCCAGCTTAACGGAGAAAGACATCAGAAAGGAGATGTTGACCAACCGCTTTGCACGCGTTTGCACTATTTACACTGGAGGTTTGGGCCAGGCGGAGAAGCGTGTTCATATTTACCTTGGCTCGTGCCTTATCAGTAGAGATGGGAACTGTGTTATGAAAGCCATATTTGTGGGTGGCCTTCTGCGAGCCTGCGGTTAATATGCTTGGAGAGAAATTAAGCCTTTATGGTTGCTCAGTTGACTGTGACCATTTACAAGGAAATACACTCTTTCAAAAGCTTTGCTCGTGCAGTGTAGGGGAGGGAAACTGACACGATTGCCATCTGATAGAATCTGCTGATGGAGTCTCATGAATTCCTTTGGAGGAGAGTACATTTTTTAATTTCTGCATCATAGTTACTAAAAAATACTTAGGTTTTACAATAACATGTGTGTGACTTGAGAGTTTTTTTTCTATTTAAGGTATATAAATAAAAGAAAGCAGACACCGTATTTACTGAGACACATCATGGGCCTTGCAAACAATAATTCTAACTTCTAACAGGTGCTAAAACACCTTTAGAGGTCAGGAGTGAGTAATATTTGTTTATTTGAGCCTGAGCTACAATAGGGCTAAGCCATAGCTATCGACAGCCATGAAGCGAGTTCAACCAATTTGGCAACTTTAGGTTTGCACTTTAGTAGTTGTGTATAATGGACAATAAGGTACAATAAACTTGTTAACTATTTGTATGGCAATCAATTATCAGCAAAAATTACATTATTAAACATATAGGTCATTTA
The DNA here is from genome assembly GCA_037974445.1 of Brycinus macrolepidotus. NCBI lineage: Eukaryota > Metazoa > Chordata > Actinopteri > Characiformes > Alestidae > Brycinus > Brycinus macrolepidotus. The sequence goes on along the minus strand of JBBPCZ010000142.1, from coordinate 14,524,542 downwards.
AGTGTAGATTTTCAGTGGCAAGTTCCACTGATGATCTCCTTAAAACTTATTTCCAGCTGTTGTCATGTTGAATTTGGTTATCACTGACGGAAATTGTATCATTTACAAGCTAAGGTTAAAGCTGGTGCCGGCAATATCAGTAATTTGGCAGATCACGTTGGACAGTACTTGCATAGAAAAATCAATGAGCAGCAAACTAACAAAAGCAACAGCAGAGTAGGAAACCTCACTCACCCTCAAAAGCCTCCACTGTGATAAGAATACATGAGCCGTGCACTAACTGAATAGTTGGAACTACTGACTGCATGTATAATTTATTCACTGGCTGCATGTATGATACACTCATAAGGTCAAGTTTGCTGTCACTGGACTTTGGCGATGAAAATTGGAAACTACATTCATTCTATGGAAATCCCATTGATTTTCATGGTCAGATTCATGTTAACTTTGAATTAAGACAATGCAACTAATTTTACTTAATTACTGAAAGTATTTAATACTGTCTGATGTCACTTATTTCGTCCACTTATAGCTATGTATAACACCACATTCTAAATGGGGAATTCTTAGAACAAATTTGAGCAAATAAGACAATTTTAATTAAACTGAGTGTACATAATGATGTGATTAGTTGCATTTTTTTTTATTTTTTTTTATTTATTAATCATTTAACAGCCCTAACAATACATCTTTATTACAATGCACATTGAAGTGTCAATGGTGTCAGCAGAGTGCAATAATTCTTGCTTGTCCTTTGGTGATATAGCAGCAGAATTTTGTTTTAAATTGTGCATAACAGCTTAATGTCATATAATGATTTTTTGAGTACAAGCTAAACCACAGGTTAGGAATTCCCAGGAGATGTGCTGAGCTGGCATGGTGCCAAATGGGAGGACGGCTAACACAACCTGTCCATCAACAGATTGGCAATAGTGTCTAACTGTACACCAGCATGGTGAAGCCACAAGGAAAGGGTTCCCAATAAAGCGTCTGGGGAGTGCTGTTAAAGATCTTTGATTCAGTACTGTTATTCATACCTCTTTGTGGTAGGCCAGTATTCAAAACACAAGCAAGATTACAGCTCTAATGAATTGCTTTCAAATGTCAAGAGTGTAAAGCCTCTCATGTGTCTACAGGCCCTCATTGTGGCTCAGTGCTCTCTTTCTCTCTCTATCTCTTTCTCTTTCTTTTGAAAGGGGGGGGGCATGGTGCCTGAAACCCATTTCTCTGCTGACTCACTTTGAGTCGTTCCTGTCTCAAGGTCACTGGCACGGCAATTGTTTAAGCAAAAACACGTAGCTTTGTAATCGATACAAAAATATCCTTTGCTTGCGCGGTGCCTCTATAAAAGGGAATTAATTTGAGGATTAAGGAAATCGGAGAGCAGAGCGCGCTGGCTCTGGCGAGTGCACTTTAACCCAAACTTTCATCACCTGACTTAGGTGAGTCTGGCTACAACAAAGGATAATGGTGGTGCTGACGGACGGTGCTGTGCTCTCTCTGTGTGGCGTGTCCACCCGGACTGTTTTGTGGACTCTAGCTCCGTCAGACGCAGCCCACAGAGAGGATCTGGGTGGCGGAGAGTTTGTTTGATGTGTCTGTGGTGCTCCAGGAAGAGATACATGCGGCTGTGATTACTGAAGCCAAGACAGATTCTTTGACTTGAGCCTGCGTTCACTCCATGTACAGTTATTTTGATGCCGGTTTAACTTACCAGACAACATAGCTGCTTGAAAAAAAAACTAATGGCAAAAAACTTTAGGGGAAATGAAAAAATGAACCATCTCTACATCTGAGAACCCTGATGGACTAAACACACAAAAAAAGACGAAAATAGCGAATTCTGTCATACTGAAGAGGCTGAGGGATTCAATATAGAACATTACATATCATAACGAATAATATATCAAATGCTAGTTTTAGGATGGAATGCCCAGAGAGACAATTATGGGTAAAATATTTAGGTGAAAATGCCAGAATGCAATCTTCTCTGTAGCTCAGATTTTGGGGTTTTTTTATTTCAATTTGCATCTGAAAATTGTGATTAAGTTCCTTCTTAGAATTGCTGTGATTATAGATACGACCAGTTGCCCCTGCAATTTCCCAGTGATGGACATGAGTAACAAACTCAGGTTTCAGTCAACCCTTGAAACCTTAGAAATAAAGGGGCCAAAAAGACTTCTTTGGATAGATCCTATATAAGAGCCACTTTGGATTCCTTTCCAAAAGAACAGATTTCTTTCCCAAAGAACATTTCAAGGGATGCTTCACAATTAAAACCACCCAGCTGAAAGGTACTTTAGGGAACCAGAGACTCTCCTAGAGCATCATTCCAGGACACCTGGCACTATTGTTTTCACAAATGTGGTTACATCTTATAAACAGCTCCAACATGGTCATAGACCTCCGTAGATCTGATTTTTTTCAACCTCCACCAAGCGTGTCCTCTCCCTCCACTTTCCTCATATCTCTCCTCAGCCCCATAGAAGCATTCCTGAAAAACCCAGCCCACAAATCAGCTGTGGAATGCATGTTGTTGGTCTGAAAATGGATTTGGGGGCAATAAATTCTCCACTGCTACAGCAATGGGAGCGCCAGTACTATAATGACGCAGAAGAGTCAGGGCTTGCCCTTGAAAGAAACAATATGGCTCGAGCGCTGAGTCGACTCCAAGCGTTTGTTATTACAAAAGGCATTTTTCTCCTGTTAGGTGGGATCTCCATTGAGTTGTAGACTGTGCTTCAACACGTCTCATCAGACAAATGGACCCAACACCATTAAGGTGACTGGAGGACTCTTCCGACTTCTTCTGGGTGTTTGGATGGTCATATTTTCACTTTATTCATTTATATACAATTTTATTTGTTTAAAACACATAGTTGGGTGCATGGTAGTCCCCTATACACTTTCAATATGGGATTCCCAGTGTTGCATGGTAGTGAGCACATGTTTTTGTTTATGGGAAGGGAGAGTGTTTCTGTTTTTGCTGGGGGACTGAGGGAGAGTTGAAATGAGGCCTGTGTGTATGGCGGTAGGTGGGAACACAAAGCACTGCGATGGTAGCCGTCAACAGCTGAGGGACTCACTAAGCAGCTGGTGACAGATCCGTCGGGATGCATGACCACTTTACACTGCACCGTGTGTGTGTGTGCATTTGTGTGTGTGTGTGTGTGTATGTGTGTGTGTGTGTGTGTGTGCGTGTGCATGTGCATGTGTGCATGCGTGCTTGGGAGATACCTCAGCAGGGACACACACTCGCACTCTGTTTTTACTGAAGTCTTAACAATCCTGCACAATGCAGCCCAGGAATTCCACCTGGGTCTTGTCTTCACTGGTAAAAAAGCTGGAATCCGCCTTCTAAACTGCAGCCTTCAGGCAGTAAAGGCATCAACAGAGAGCATTCCAGCTTACTCACCCGTTCCCGCTTATCAATCACAATCAAATCTAAGAGCTTATTTCGTCTTGATTAGGACTGAATGATATGGAGGAAAAGGTCACATTGTGATATTTTAGGTTTTAAAATAAATACTATGTTACTTAGTGAATTCAGCTGCTGCATCAAGGTGCCACAGACATTTAGTTGCACACATATAGCTTGTGTAAACTCAACCGGACAGCACTGCCAATAGAATGGGGTGCAGGAGCAGCATGAACACATGAGCCTAAGGTTACTATGTCCAGTGCCAAGGGTCGTCTTAGCCTGTGGAGCAGTTGAACTGCATTCTCCAAAGCGACCATCCAGTTCCTTTACGAGTGGCATTTGTGGTCCAGAACTAACCATCCAACATTAGTAGCTGTTGATTCTCTCCCGGCTGAATTTAAATCCTCAAAGCAACATCTAGTGCAACACCTTCCCAGAAGAGTAGAGGTTGTCACTACAGCAAAGGGGGTTAAACTCCCAGTTTAATACCACTGATTTCAAAGGAATGGCTAGATAAGCAGAAGAATGACTAGATGAGCAGACATCTACAGACATTTATTAATTCTGAACATGCAGTATATATAAAACAAAAATGTTTTCAGTGAAGCGATTCCCAAATGGAGCTAAATTAGCAATGAAAAGAGTGTGTTTACATAGGAGAATTAAGGCCGGGCTATTTTTTGTTAGGGATGCATGATAGGTACATAAATATAAAAGTACACGTTTCAATAACAATAATATATATTGCAATTGTAAAATACTGTCATATCCAAAATTATCGGCACTCTTCATGACAATTGGCTAAAATCAAGATGTAAATAAATAAATAAATAATTTTTTCAGCATAATTATTTATGTTTTTTTGATCATGCCTACCTTCATCCAAATGCCTCAAGAACATCTGTGATTGGTCAGGATTTTCAAAGCTCACAATAAACTATTCTTTGATTGGTTGGAGGCTTCTTGAATATTATTACAGTGAAGGCACATGTAATGATAACAGTTTAAAAACGATATATTGCTCAGCATAGTCCAAAAAACACTGAACTGGTGGTAAGGGAGTTGCCCCTGGTCATGGATTTGAATCCCAGGTCTGCCAGTGGTACCACTGAGGTACCCTTGAGTAAGGTACCGTCACCACACACTGCTCCCTGGGTGCTGCGTCTCTGGCTCCCCACTGTTTCACTTGGTGAATGAGTTAAATGCAGAGAAAGAATTTCACATTGTTCACACACTGTGTGCTGTGGTGTCTTTCACGCGTGACTATAAGGGGCCCCTTTACCTAATATGATGTCATGGTATATTTGACTACTGTATTTCCCCCCAGCAGACTGGCAGAATCAGGGTTTCTACATGCAGACACCACAAGCAATATGATATGGAAGCAAGATTCCCACATTTAGAGAGTGGGTTATGTTGTTGGGATCTCTCTGAGGTGAAATAATTTGTTTTCGTATTCGCTCATCCTCAGGCTTCATTCCGATCCTCTGACCAAAGAAAGCGCACTCAGGTGCATTCTTTCATCTTGTGCAGACGGTGAACGCAAAGGTGTCCAGATATCTAAAACTATTAAGGCTTTTCATGCTTCACGTCAGGCTTGCTCCCAGGTAACAGCGCCCTGCTTGATCATTACCCAACGTCTGACTTGAGTTTGATCTGAAGTGGCAAACATGAGGGTATGAAGCATAGCAAAATTATATGAGGATGTTTTAATTTTTTTTTTTTTCATTGTCGATCAAGGCAGTTCGGCTGCTTTTGTAGTCCAGCTGCAGAAGATCAGCGTGTCTCACAAAGTAAATCTCACGAATGATAAATTAACATGTACACTGTCCAGTGAAGTTCAGTTTAACTCTTTAAGCATCAGTGTATTTGTGTATTTTGGTGTATAGATGCATAAGGAGACATTAGTTTGTAGACTGTCTGGTCTGTTTTGTCTCTAAACTCATGGTACTATTCTTCAGTAAAGCAACTAGACTTACATATGTGATATACTGACCAAGTACAGATAAAGTACTGCTCATAATCCCTATAATCTCCACGATTGTGATTATCATCCTAGACCTCACATAAAACAATATACTAAATGGTTAGTGAACAAAGAAAAGAACAAAAATAAATAGAAATGTCTGAATCAGTATTGCTTTTACCTCCTAACTGGGAGTTTTTGATTAAACGACATCAAAGCAGGGCTTGTGGGCTGGACGCTGTGGTTCATCAGTCAAAGGCAGATTCAACAGCCTGATTACTGACAGACTGGAGGAAAGCTATCATTACAGGAGAGATCTCTATATGGACGGATAAATAATAGCACTAAAAGAAGCAAGACGAAAAGGAAACTCATGCTTGGTACACAAAGAGGCAGGCGCACTTGCAGGGGATACTCATGTGAGTTTAATGAGAGAAAGGTGGAAAATTAAACAAAGGAGGTTCCTTTCCAGCTCTGGCTCGATACTATAACTTTCACAAACACGTCCAGTATTCTGGAGACTGAGATGGCCATGGGCGTGGCGTGGGAGACACGGCCATGACAGAAACACTGTATGGATTCAAACTGCACTCTGCCAACATACACTATTTGGATAAAAGTACTGGGACACCTGACGGTTACACCAACAGGGACTTTAATGACATTGCATTCAAATACAATGTCTTTAATATGGAGTTGGTCCCCCTTTGCAGCTATAAAAGCTTCCATTATTCTTGGAAGTCTTTCCACAAGATTTTGGAGTGTTTCTGTGGGAATTTGTGCCCATTCATTCTGTAGAGCATTTATGAGATCAGGCAC
>JBBPCZ010000142.1:14480187-14494492 GCA_037974445.1 Brycinus macrolepidotus | reverse complement strand
ACTGTCCCTGTAACTAATGACTGTAAGTTGCTCTGGATAAGAGTGTCAGCCAAATGCCCCCTTTACATTACTGTACAGATGGTCATCACAGTAGTAATTAAGTGAGCAAATACTAATTATAATGCAAAGATTTGTGCATTAAAAACTGATATTTTATTATTTCTTTTTTTACTGACAAAGCAGTCCATGGTTGCTTGCTACATTTCTTGGCCGAAGGAATAGTATCACAGTATCACAAATCTACAATCACAAATAGTATTAATGATAAAACCTTTACCTTCAGTCAATGCAATGTGCAGTCTTTTGGAGTTCATTGTTTTATGAAATTCATCTTAACTTTGACCTAACTCTAAAACAAGGGTGTCCAGTCTTATCTGTGAAGGGCCATTCTGGCTGCAGGTTTTTTGCTTAAATCAAGCGTGGAAATGCCTGATTGTACTTGTTTAATCAAGTGCTTTCAGTCTTCAGACAGCTTTGTCAAAATAAAAACCTATTTCCACATCAGCTCTTTGCAAATAACATTGGACATGTGTGCTTAAACCTCAGTCTAACACTCAAACTAACTGTAATCTTAACCTTAACCCTAAACCTAAATCTATATGTTATTTTTATCCTAATTCTATTGCCAGGATTGAGTTTCTCCATGTATTTCGTTAACAATTAGCACATTTGTAGTATATAAGCTATAGAGAAACAGCAGAATAACTTATGACCAATTAAATATTAAGCATCTGTCGAAAAGTTTGTAATCTTGTAGAACCATGAACAAGTGAAATACTTTATTATTATACACTCACTGTCCACTTTATGGACTCACTCACTTTACACGTCCATTGTGTAGGTGCACAATTATAAACCGTAGCCTGTATGTTGCTGCAGAATTTATCAGCCTCATTAATCACTAAGTTTTGACTCCAGATCCAATGAAGTAAACAGATGTTATTTGGGTGGTGCAGCATTCTCATCAAGCTGGCTTGGTAGTGGAGTGGTAGCGTATGTTGAGTATTGGTATGGGTGTTCAGCAACTAAATGTCCATCCAACAGTGGTTCTGTGGTCAGAAACTGGACACTGAAGAAGGGCTAGAGGATGGCTAACACAAATTGTGCACCAACAGAGTACAAAGTTTGCAACAGTAAGGTGGAGCAACAACAGAGAGGATTTCTAGAAAAGTGGCCATTTCATATACATTCCGTTTTACAGCCAGTGACTGTCATCTTGAAACTTATTACTCAGATCTCCTGATCAGTGAGTCACATTGGCGCAGCTGACGGACCTCCTGTGAATTTTTGCAAAAACAATCATAAGTTTCTGTAATCAGCCTGTGGGGCAGGTTTCTCTTAACCTGTTTCATCCAAATGCCTTGAAATAGATCCGAAAAACCTGTTTACACCGGTTAGTAAACAGTAATTCATCAACCTCTAGTCAAAACAAAGATGCTATTGGTGTTTTCTTGGAGGGGGCGAGAGCTGAGGGGGAGAAGAAGAATGAAAATGATTGCTGCAAGCCACCTTATATTTTGGTGCAATCGAAGAGCTACCAAAACACAGTGGATCGCTGGTTGGTTTGGATGATGGATGTCTTTAATAAGTCTGTAGCTTAAGGACACACCACAGAGAAATGAAACCAAAAACAAATTGTGTTTCCATGTTTTCTGGCTTGAAATAACGCTTCGCTTTTGCTTTCGTGTGTAGACAGGCCCAGCAGCATTGTATCACGACGATATTTCAAATTTCCTGCGACATGAATATGCATTGTTTGTACTCAGAGTTGATCGTGATACACCACACTGTGTTAAGTGTAAAGTGGCCATTTTTGTCACGCGTGAACACACCACAGCACAGCACACAGTGTGAACAGTGTGAAATTGTTCTCTGCATTTAACCCATTCACCACGTGAAGCAATGGGCAGCCAATGACGTGCCGCCTGGGGAGCAGTGTGTGGGGATGGTACCTTGCTCAAGGGTACCTCAGTGGTGCCACTGACAGTCCTGGAATTCAAACCCACAACCTTCCAATCACAGGGGCAACTCCCTAACCACCAGGGCCTATACTCACACACTGGAAACCTCATAATGTAGCAAAACTCAAAATAAGGGAGGTGATAAGATGCCTAAATATTTTTAAGTTCACAAAATCAAAAATCAGAAGAGCATCTAGGTTCATGGTCAGTTACACAAATACATTTTAACTGCATACTTTATTTAAGGGCGGCAAGAAAGTCCTGGGTTCGATTCCCGGCCAAGGTAGTCAGGGTGGAGTTTGCATGTTCTCTGTGTGGGTTTCCGTGGGGTGCTCCAGTTTCCTCCCACAGTCCAAAGACAAGCATCTCACATGAATCCTAAATAGCCCCTAGGTGTGAGTGAATGTGTTTGTCTGCCCTATGATGGAATGGCGAACCGCTTTTCCCCCGTGAGTGCTGGGATAGACTCCCGCACCCCCTGCGACCCTGGTTTGGAGAAGCAGCTCAGATAATAGATAGAATCCTTAAATTATTGAGAACAACAATTCAAAATATATGTACTCAGTGTAATTACATCAATGAAACCTTTTTAGTAATTAATACTACAGAATTTATACATTTATGCCATCTTATTGGCAGTTCATTTCTGTAGAGGTTGTGCATACTGTGTGTGTGCAGCAATTGATCACCTGTGTCAGCAATGGGTGCATTTTAAAGCAGCTGAGTTCCCTAATTAGAAAGAATTAGTTTGGATTTGGACCAGAAGTTCAATCACCCAGACATCTGTGGCCACTCCAAGAGTGCACAAGAGTTTCTATCTTACCAGGATTATCCTGGATCCATGTACTATTGAATTATAAAACTTATATGAACAACCACAGCTATTTGTTTCAAACAATCTGCCCTCTCTCTCTCTCTCTCTCTCCTGCTTTCTCTTCTTTTCTCACTCTTTCTCCCCTTCTCTCTCTACATCACTCTAGATCTCCCACTGTATTTCTCCCTTCTTTCTTTCTCCCTGTCCATCTCTCACAACCTCTCTCCGCACTGTATGTACTTCTGTTTCTTTCCCTCTCTCTTGCTTTCTCCTTTCTCTCTCCTGCTCTTTCATCTTTCTTTCTTTCTGTCTGTCTTTCCTTCTTTCTTACTTTCTTTCTTTCTCTTTCCTCTCTCTCTCTCATGCTCCTTTTCATCACTCTACATCTCCCCTCTCCCCTCTCTCTTTGTTTGTTTTTTTCTTTTTCTTTCTTTCTTTCTTTCTTTCTTTCTTTCTTTCTTTCTTTCTTTCTTTCTTATTTTCCTTCTTTCTCTTTCCTCTCTCTCTCTCTCATGCTCCTGCTTTCTCTTCTTTTCTCATTCTTTCTCTCCTTCTCTCTTTTCATCACTCTACATCTCCCCTCTTCCCTCTCTCTTTGTTTGTTTCTTTCTTTCTTGCTTGCTTTCTTTCTTTCTTTCTTTCTTTCTTTCCTCTCTCTCTCTTTCTCTCTCTCTCTCTTATGCTTTCTCTTCTTTTCTCACTCTTCCTCTCCTTCTCACTCTACATCACTCTCCCACTGTATTTCTCCCTTCTTTCTTTCCCCCTGTCCATCTCTCACAACCTCTCTCCTCACTGTGTGTTCTTCTGTTTCTTCCCTCTCTGCCCTCTCTCTTGCCTTCTCCCTTCTTTTTCCTGCTTTCTTTCTTTCTTTCTCTCTCTCTCTCTCTCTCTCTCTCTCTCTCTCTCTCTCTCAGTCAGACTGTTTTGTAGTCAGTAGTAGTATCCAGTAACCGGAGCTGGATGTTTCAGAGGAATTCTGAGTTATGGTGGTTTTTGATCGCACAAGTATCAGCTGACAGTGCCATGCCACGTTTTATTTCAAAGGGCTCGCTGTGACAATGGCTTGTGGTAATAATAGTATATGTTTCCCCTCCAGGAGAGGCCGTCAGTGTTATCTCACTGCACCATCTCATTTCTTCTAAGCCTTGCACAAACCGCTGACATATCACACAAATGCCTCCATTATTCGCAGGCAATGATTGGTTGCTGAATAGAAGAAAAGCCTCTGGGACCCAAGCAGACATTCCAGCACTTTTACACTCCTACACTGACGTTTACACAAACATCCCAGTGGAGGAACACAAGAAGAAACGGATGTATAGTACTATCAGAAGAAAAGTACTGTAGAACATACGCACTCAGTGGCCACTTTAATACACCGCTAGACTGTAGCTTCACCTTGCTGGTGTACAGAGACTGTACAACGTACAGGGTAAATGGATCCCACAAACTGGACAGGGTGGAGAGGGAGTGGGAGGCAGGAGTTTCTAATAAAGTTGGCAAGGAGATAAGATAAGATAAGATAACCCTTTATTAGTCCCACAGGTGGGAAATTGGCATTGCTACAGTACTCTAGAGTAGCATGTTGCACTTGCTGACCATTTACAGATGCAGATACCATAATATCAGATAGTTCATTAATGTTTCATATTTAACTTGATTCAAGTAGATAATACACTAAATACACTAAAAACTAACTTTATACAACTAATCACAGCATGCCTTGATATACCACACGCGCACGCACACACACACACACACAAACACACAATGTAGTGTTGAAAATTATTATTATTATTGTTGTTGTTGTTGTTGTTGTTGTTATGATGTAATTTGTGTTCACATTGTATTTTTATGTACACATTTGTGTTACCATGTTTTTTTGCACACTGTGTGCTGTCTCGACGGTCTGCCAAATACAGGGGAGGTAATAGGTCTAAAAACAACGCTAAAAATAACAAAAAGTAGTTCATAGCTGTCAGAACAAAATCTCCACAAAAGTGACTTTATAGGGCAAGGAAAAATATAGTTCATTTAAATGCACAGTCAAATACAAATTCACCCCCAGTCAAATGACATGTTTTGTAGAATTACACATTTAAATATGCTACTTATCCTTAACCAGGATCGTGGGGGCACTGGATCCTACCCCAGTGGTCACAGGACAAAAGGCAAGAAACACCCTGGACAGGTCGCCAGTCCATCACACAGACACACAATGATTTCTACACACACACAGTCATGCATAGGTGTAATTCAGCATCTCCAATCCAGCACTACATCCTGTGCTGTGGTGCCATCCTTGGAAAAAAATAAAACCCAAAATATGAAATGTGCCATAACTTTTGCACAGTAGTTACTGCATTACTGCATTTTCACAAAACACTTTTGCAATCAAATGCACATTCTTTAAAAAAAAAAAAAGGGCACCAGAAAGTGTCCTATGCATGATGGCACATAAGAATCCTTTTTTGATTCCCCAAACATCCTTTCAGTCAATTGGCACTTTTCCATAGTTATAGTTATATGTACTACAATGGCATGGAACTTGCAGCACGCTTTGATTTTCCAGTGTATTTCAGCCCAGTAATGGTGTTTTTGATGCACCAGCAGCACAATTCTCTCTCCCCCAGTTTATGGCCGGTCGTCGCCCCAAAACTGTGTCCGTGGAGTCGAACCAGCAGAAAGTTTTTCTGTCAGAGCTGCCTTTGTTATTGTGGTCTTTTATTATTTATAGTCTTGTTTGAGTGTTTTACATTTTTCTCTGCATTCTTTAGCCATGCAACAAATACCTAACCCATCTAACTTAGCGATGGCCTAGTACACCTTCACATTTCTCACAACGTTAAAGATACATTTGTTAGCATTATAGAAACTCCCACTGAAATTTATCTTCAGCTCAAACAGAGAGTAGTGCTTGTACTTTGTCAACTTCCCAGTTGTTAGTCTCCAATGTTGTTTTTTGCCTCGGACATTAAAAAAATCAGTGGCCTCTTCCAGTGTTGTGGTGACAACATTTCAACCAATCAGAAAGCAGTGACGCAGTCAGCTCGACTTCGGCCCACTTTCAGCCCTGCCATTGATCAGGGCTGTGACCACACGTGTACGGCTCGGGTACGGGTCACTTTGTTTGTAATGGAAAAAACATTTGTTTGTGGTACAGCACAGTTCCTTGTTCCAGTGGAAAAGTGCCAAAAGAACTGTTTTTGTAAAGAAGATCTTTGAGTGTCAAGAACAATTCTAAATTTAAAGAGCCTCAAGCAATGTAAAGGTTGTTAGAAGATCCTGTAGACTGGTTAGGAACCTTTATGTGAATGTCCTTAACTCCTTAAAAGGTTCTTTGCACTCTCATGTTTCTTTTACAAAATTGGCTCTTTAGGTAAAATGGTCCTTCTGTGGCATCACTTAATGATATGAGTGTATAATCTAAAAAAGGTAAAACTTGACATCAGTTGTTGCACCACATTTAGCGTTATAGTGTTAATAGTATAGTGTACAATGTTACAGTGTATAGTGTAACATCACAGTTAGCGTTATAGTGTAGTTTTGTTCAAGCAGTATTTAGAGTGAAAGTGCATGCTGATTGCTACACGTGTTGGAGAACATGTTGTCCTGTCTGTAACAGGATCAGCTATTTAATTAATCTCCCCCTCTCTCTCTCTTTCTCTCTCTCTCTCTCTCTCTCGCTCTCTGACATCAACATGGGCAGCCCAGCTGTGTTTTTCTGAGAAGAAGTTGACATGGACTCAAACCTCTGACCCAGCACTGAACTGGAGGAGCAGACAGTGGGGTGACATGAAGTCTTCTCAATGATTCTCATGTGTGAGGGACAAGCTGAAACACACACAGTATGACTTTTACTTGGGGCGAAAACACAGTACATCTCCAAATGTCTGTCACACCAGAGTCACAGACCGACCTGAAGAGTGCACACTGTGATAACGACACACTAAACAAAGGCAGAAGAAAATAAACCCATCTGTTAGACAGATAGCAAGATATACAGGCATGCACATTATTAATGCAAAGGAAATTCAATAAAATTGAACTAAATTAAATAACAGCATGGGCTTACAAGAGCGTGCTTTATTGCAAATGGATATTTACTTATAATGAACATTTATTTCTAATGAGAACATTGCAATACATATGTAAGTATGGTTTCAGATAAAATAATGAGTAGAATGTCAATATGCTTACCTAAAGAAGTACTGAGATAACAGTAGCTTTAAGCAAAACGACAGTCTCAAAAGTGTAGGCCTTTAGGAGGGAAGGCAAGGTCTATTCCTGCTAACGGTCAATGCAGAAGCCTCAATCCAAAATATCAACTTTCCATTCTTGAAGAAGCTTCAAGCTGTCCAAACAATGATAGTGGGGGATAGCAACAAGCAACATGAAGCAAGCCTGGGAAAGGAGAATGCGTAACTCTGAATAGGGGTAGAGAGGGAAATGGCCTTATTTTGCTTTGCTTTGCTTTGGCGTAGAAATATGAACTTGCTTCCCACATCTGTTTGCTTAAACTTGCGGGACTGCCAGGTGCGGAGCTCTACCAGTCAGCTGCTGTCACCATGGAAAGTCACGGTCAGAACACTACAATTCCCACGATTCCCTGCATCTTAGTCAATATATGAGTCCCTGAATTATCAGGGACTAGAGTTGCCATGATAAGTAGAAAGTGCTGTTTCGTCAGTGACCACATTTAAGGCAAATTGCTCCATAGAATGCAGGACACTGCAAGAAGAGTAGCAGCGATATGGCTTTAGCCGCAACAGACACTCATAATTACACAAACTGTGCATAGCCACCTAACTGAGTGTGACTGAGAAGGGTTTCAAAGCTTGTGACAAAATAGGAAGTGCAGATACCAGTTTCATTTTTCGTTATCCATTATTATAGATTATAGAAAATGATCATTAGTTGCAGGCCTAGAAGAGATTTTGCCACTACCTGCCATATTTCATTTTGCTGAATACCAGCCCATTCAGTGCTGGCATCTGAACCTGGGCCATAATCGTAGGTGATCTGTCATGCAGTGCATTTTTTTTCTTGCTCTCCTTCATCGATGGAGCCGTGCCCCACTGCAATCTGAGCAAAGTGGCGCAGTCTAATTGAGTTCGAGCTCTTCAGAACATGGGTTTGATCTCCTGCGCTCTCTTTCTTGCTCTGCCAGAGTTGTCAGAACATCAGATGTGTGCACTCACACACATACACACACACACACACATACACACACACACACACACACACACACACACACACACACAAAAGATGAAAGGTCACTGCCAAGCCCATCACCCAAACCATCCGCTCAGGCATTAGTATTGTTCGGCCTCCTATGAAAGAACTTTCTCTGTTACTCTAACATCCACCTTGTAGTCCTCTTTCAGATATATTACATGTGCCGAGTGTTACAGTGTTACCTGTCAAAGGTTTGGGGAAACCTTGCCATCTTGTGAAATTACATTTTTCCTACTGATGCTTTTCAATTACGTAGCATAATGCACAAAACAACTCTTTTCTAATACTTTGGAAATAGTGAATAGTGTTATTCTTTGTATGAAGAGCAGCCTCAAAAAATGAAAATTATATATTTGGACAGTTTTCTTTTCCAATCCTTTGTTAAAGGAACCATGAGGGAAAATCAAATTTACCGAACTGCCCGCTTACCCAGATGTATTCAATGAGCCAAAGCATGTTTGGAGTCCTGATTTTGCTTGGATGCGAGGCTAATGTTACTAACAAATAATAGAAGTCAATAGTGGTGATGATGAACAACTTTACGGCTATGCATGGCCATGTAAGACAACACAGGGGCTGGTAAGGACAGATATTAGATCAGATTCGGCCCTGATGGTTGTTGCCACAAAAACGGATTCTAGATCAGCACTGCTACTCTCGAAGCAGTTTGTTAAAACAGACCCTGTTGACCAAAATGACTGCCCACAGCATTACAGCTCAGAGTAAGCCATACGGTGTCATAAACCCCATCAGTTAGTCTGTGGCACCTTAATGAAGAGCTGAATGTGGTTTGCGATGTTCATGGAAATTATTTGGGTATGCTTGTTAGTAACATCAGCCTTGTACCTCCAGATCTCAAGTAAAGAAGCTAAATTTGGTTACCAAACGTGTCTTGGTTGAGTGACTGTATGTCGGGTAAAGGAAAGTTTATTTTTCAATGATGCACTCTAACAACAGTTTGGCTCAAAGATTTAAGTGTTGATGAGTGCTGTTATCACAACAAGGGGATCAATGGATCATTCGGATAAAACCGCTGCTACGAACATTTACATCTAATATTATTTTCCCCTACATAAAACTGTTTTTAAAAAAATGTTACTGCAAACCAACAAAGAAAATGCTGTATTAAAAGCATTTTGAAAGCGATTTATTCCCTGGCCTCTGATTAAATGTGATTATGAGTATATTTGTGTATGTACGGCCTCTGTAAAAGAGTCTCCTGGCATCGAATCGAGCCGAGGTCCTATTCCCTGAAGAATCCATGTCTTGTCGCTTGTTGGAACTTGTTTTCTGGAAGGATCTCGGCAGATCCCTGAGTTCACTGCAACAGTCCTCAGCTGGTGTTTCCAGTTCATGTGACTAAGCCACGTAAGCAGGGGTTATTATTCTATTCACCTTCCAAAGCTTCTATTGGGCCATCACTTTGACATGACCTTGCACTGAACTGCCATTACACTGACACAAACAAGCAAGTTAAGCACATACATCCTCCCGAAGAAAGTGCATATACCTTATCCTTCACCTTCTACTTCCCTCTGCTTTCTTTCCCTTTCTTTCAACAATTAATATCTGAGCCTGTTCTATGGCAGCATGCATGGAAAATGTGAATGTGAATAAAATGAATATGAATGCATTTCTTCCTCGGATGGAAAGATCCGTCTGGAACTCTGCAGAAGTCGCTAAGAAATGTTTGTTATGCAATCTTGCCGAGCGTCTCCTGTGTACTCCTTGTTCCTAGACATGCATGACGAGACACATTTGAAGTGGGTTTGCGATGTGTAAAACTCCTGAACGAGTTTGACTCTGATGATCAGTAGTCAGTTTCACTCTCAGTCCTTTAAAGTGGTTGCTCAACAAAAAAAAAATCACATTTACATAAGTTTCCCCATCTTCTCAAATGGAGATCAACCTAGACGTGCTTGGTGTCCAGAGCTGGTGTCCAAGGTTTGTGGTGGAAGTATTGTGCAACTACATGCCTAAATCATCACACACTTGCCTCAAACCATGTCAAGATGTTAAGTAATCTCAAACAGATTTATGTGGGCTCTGACACTGTGTGACAGACTATTGTATGACATGTTGTGCAATTTTATAGACAGGAGTGTGTCATACAGTGTCAGCAACCACGTAAACAAGTCTTTTTGAGATTACTTAATTAATAGAAGAAAGAATAAATATAAAAGTGGGTTAATTTTAGTGTTTTTTTATTTTTATCTTGACTAACAGTTATAAGCCACAGCAATTGTATTGATTATCAAGAATTTTACGATCTTGTTCACAGCACCGGTGAGAAGACAGATTTTGTTTTATCTTGCAAACATTAACCTCAACTAATGCAATGTAGTTTATTTCAGTTAAGTAACATTAATTGGCTAGCCAGCACTAAAATTTTAGAATTAGTTATTAAAAAAATACTAGAAGCCATCAGTAAGTAACAGCCTAGCTAAACTTAGAATAGAATAGAATAGAATAGAATGCCTTTTATTGTCACTATACACATGTACAATGAGATTAAAAGCAACTCCTTCAGTGCAAACATGTATGTAGAAAATAACACAAAAGTGTTATGCAAGCAAAGGTGTTAACCCTCATCACCTCACTTTACTTCCCAACTTTTACACAAAATTAGCTTCCCGTGATGAGAAATCCCTACATTTTAGCACCAAATTACTGGTGTAGACTTAACAAAGGCACAGTTTTAGTTTCCTTAGTGATTAAACCTTCGGTATGGAAATAAAATAACCAAGTGAGTTTCTAGTGGGCTGTATTTTCATATGTCAGGTGTGACTGTATGGTCACAGAAAACTTTCCATATTTTTGCTCCAATCTAACTCACAACACACAGGTAGAGGAGAAATGTGGACCATCTGTAGGGGAACTAAGTACCAGATGAAGAATTATCTGATTTATCTGTTGTTTTTCTCTTGCTAACCTTTTCTCAATGTAGAGAGGATGGAGAAATTCTTCCACTCAGACTCTTCTGTTATTTCAAGATTTGGGAAATGTTTAATATGGATGAGAATGATGAGCATCAGTCAGAAACCTTTTTAAACAGCACAAGAGAAATTCTGCTCAGGAACTAAAATGACCAGACCACTGCTGAGTTCAGTAACACATAGCAGGTAGTAGCCTCGTGGATAAAACACTTGCCTGTGAACCCGATGACCACAAAGTTGCAGGTTCAAACTCCCACTTTCTACCATTGTGTCCTTGAGCAAGACACTTAAACCCTCAGTTGCTCCAGGGGGACTGTCCCTGTAACTAATGATTGTAAGTCACTCTGGACAAGGGCGTCTGCTAAATGCCACTTTAATTCGGCTTGTAACGTTTTTTAAAGCGGTAGCACCTGTAAAAGAGCAAATGATCCAAGGACCCCATGTACACTGAGTACCTTCCAAATAGGGCTTATGACTGTAGCACAACAGCAAGTCTTTTTAATATGACTTAACATAACTTTATGTGTGATGTCCATTACTTGATAGCGACATTAGCCTTAAATTTCAAGGGCAAAAGCAAAGAGCCTTTCTTCCAAAGATTGAACATTTTTGGCAGATAAACTATATAGGGGTTAAAGAAAAATTGTATTAATTATATATTTAATGACCAGGCAACTTGTAGATGCTCTGGAAGGAGTTTAAGAAGATCCACATGATATAAAAGTTATAGAACATGTCAAGCGCTCTACACCCTGGAGGTACTCGTTCTTGACAAGACTCTGCTTGGCCCCCCTGAACCGTTACCGCATTGTGGTAGACAACATTTGAGACATATTGCCTGTGTTAGACAGAGCCAGGAAAGACACACACCTACCTCAGAGAGGAAAACAACACTCAGGTTTCCTATGTGCTCTTAAATCTCTGAGGCATTGGCGGTAGGGGGGCTGTGTGAACGGGGCCAACTAGAGGCCCCTGAGAGCCTCTGGCTGTGTGGAAGTCTTGGCTGGGCAGCTGAACTACCTGTCACAGGCCTGCTGCCTGTGGCGCTGAAATCAAACACTCAGCCTTGAACTAGACTGAACTCTAATTATCACTGGAGTTTGTTAGGGCACTGTCATGTCATGAGGATCATCTTCTGCTACATATATGTCAACATCTTTATGACCTTTACTTAGAGGAAGTGGTTTTTAGCTGATTAATTTTGCAACATTATCTTTATTTTAAGTAAATTAGAAACAATTTGAAACAATAGAGTGGAGCACCTGCACCCTCACTTTTCATGCACTTTTCTTTTAAATTGTCTTTCAGGGTAAATACCTTTGTGAGGAAGTTGTCTTAAAATATTTGTATTTCATTTTTTCTGACCAGTTTTCTCTCCAGTTTAGTCATGCCCAGTTTCAGACAGTGGGGAATAAAAACTGTAGGATTGTTGTAAGATTTGATTCTGAGCGAGACACTTAAAGTGCAATGTCCTTTTGGCATCAGGCACAAATTGCATGCATTCTGCCCACAGGTGTACAAAACTGGCGCGTGAATCTACACGCCCTGTGTGTGTGAAAAAAAAACACAAAATGCACTTCTCTCCATGCATATGAGCATCTCTCTCTTTCGCTGCGTTTGCATTTGAGGGAGAATTGTACAAAATGTGTGGAGATATTGAAAACGTGGGTGATTACATATTCCGCTTAATTTGATTTTTGAGCAGATAGCATTGGCCGGTTTTGCACAGACTTGGTGCACATTTGGCCCAGACAGACAGGGGGTGATGGGCTCCAAAGCACAGACAAAAATATAAAGGAGTTAGAAGCAGCAACAACTGTTTGTGTATTTAAGATTTTAACATATTGCAGTCAGAACCAAAGTGAAGATACAGCACTTTGCCCAACGTACTCTATACTACACAAAATCATACCATTACCATTGCAGGGTCACTGCTGTGTTTAGAATATCCCACCACCCCAATAATATCTGGTCAACATGGTCAGAAACTGTCCAGTGATGAATTTGGGTCGAGGGGGGCTTATTAATTGGGCAGCAACAGATTGGTTATGGTTTGTTACTGTCCACCTATATAGAGATAGAGGACCTGTAAGGCAGGGGAAGGTCTTATTTGGAATAGTCACATTCTTGCGAAGAATAACAATGATGGAGATAATCCATATAAAAGTCATTCATCATCAATTTGTCACTGGCCTCTTTCTCAATTGTTTTAATTAATGCAATGTGGAGTTCATCTGTCGTCGAGCAGTCCTGGATTCAGCCTTACCTTCCTTAGGTCTGTCACAGCAGCCGAAATGTTTTTATTTCTTCTTTCAATGAGACCATCAGAGATGATCCTCCGCATTCCTTCTTTCCGCTGCGTTTGGCTGGAGGTGATGAAAAAGACAAGCGTATTAATATTCTGCACTCATGTAGGCATATTCTGCCGGTGACAAAGCACTGTCATCTCAAACCATTTCTCATTCCTTTGTTTATACAAAGTTGAAAATTTGAACTCTCGGGTTAAACTGTTTTTGCTATACATTTGTTGTTTTGATATACATCAAAAAATCTTCAACAAAGAGTTTTTAAGTGATGCCTTAGAGGAATAATTTTGCTTCCCAAAAGAACTGTGTTTAATATAGAGATTTGTGCATGTAAAGAAGTTTTTAAAGGTACAAAGAACCTTCACTTAATGTAAAGGTTCTTTGCCAGTTATGCAGAGGTTCTTCACAGTTAAGAAGGTTGATGTTTATATATCTCATTTGCAAAAATGGTTCTCCAAAGAACCGGTCAATGAAAGGTGCTTTAAAGAACCAAAAATACACTATATGGACAAAAGTATTGAGACGCCTGACCATTACACCCATTCATTCTGTAGAGCATTTATGAGGTCAGGCACTGATGTGGGACGAGAAGACCTGGCTCGCAATCTCCGTTCCAGTTCATCCCAAAGGTGTTGGATGGGGTTGAGGTCAGGGGTCTGTGTGGGCCAGTCAAGTTCTTCCACACCGAACTCATCCAAACATGTCTTTATGGACCTTGCTTTGTATTTGACTGTTAAAGTAAGGGTATTTTTCCTTGCCTTGTATAGTCACTTTTGTGGAGATTTTGTTCTGCCAGCTATGATATGAACTACTTTTTGTTTTTGTTGTTGTTTTTAGATCTACACTATATGGACAAAAGTATTGGGACGCCTGACCACTTCACCAACAGGGACTGTAATTAAAATAACCAAGTCTCATCCAACCGTGTCTTTATGGAGCTTGCTTTGTGCACGGGGGCACAGTCATGCTGGAATAGAAAAGGTTCTTCCCCAAACTCTGTCCACAAAGTTGGAATCATGGCGTTGTCCAAAATGTCTTGGTATGCTGAAG
>JBBPCZ010000142.1:14458098-14470117 GCA_037974445.1 Brycinus macrolepidotus | reverse complement strand
CTAAGCTGCTTCTAGCGCCGAGGTGGTTAAAATGGGACGGTCCACATTAGGGGTGTCTGAAATCGTTTAACATAAAAATTTCCTACAAGGTGAGGTTATCTTTTTTTTTAACAACAAAAGAAAAATGTTAAGAACCCCCCCAATGCTGCTATTTTGGTCTCTTTGGGGGGGTCTGGGTCTTAATCGGGGGGTACAATACCCCCCAGTACCCCCCGTAATTCGAACCATGATATCAGGTCATATCCAGAGCTGTACAGCCCGGCTTTAAAGATCTTTAACAGATAACATCTAGAACCGTGCAATCCAACTGTAAAGCTATATATATTTGTAGCTCTGGATATGATCTGCTAATATGATCTGTTACAGATCTTCAGAGGTGGATTGTACCACTCTGGATGTGATCTCTTATAGAGTTGGGTTTTACAGCTCCATGTGATTTGAGAATAATCTAATCAGCAGTGATTAGTTTCTTCCCCTTCTTACTCAAGGTTGATGTGATAGAATGGACCTCACTTCCAGATATCTCCTATTGCCTGATGCCTGGTCATAATAGACACATTCTATCCAAAGACATTTTGGCAACTGTTTTTTCCAGCTGACCATAGAGCATAAATGTCATGCATTGCCATGCATTCATGTCTGTTGTCTGCTAATGCATTGTTCTCATTGTGTTCTAAATACCAAGAGGTGTGTGTTTGACACTGTAAAAATGGTTTGTCAGTTCAATCTAAAGAACCTACTTTATGTAACAAGCAGTTCAGGTAACAAGCAGTTTAACTGGTTTTATTAAACTCACATAAACTCTTTGAACGAAACAATGCAAGGCAAAACTAGGCACGACTAGATATAAGTGCAGTGGTACAAAACAGTGATAACTTATACAGATGCAACAAAAAACAGGTTATTAAATTCCAAATTAATAAAAGCTTGAAATCTTATTACAGTGCCATTGTCTTTGGTAGAATTATAGAAGATAAGATGAAAAACTCTACAGTTGTCTACCAGTAAAGTTGCTCTTTATTGGCGTATACTCACACAGCCACTGTTCATTTCAATAGCTTATCAGTTACATCATATTGGAAGTTGCCTCCAGATCAAACAAATCATTAAAAAATCCCATAGACAGTGGTTTGCTATACTGTCCAGAATAATCTTCTACTTATAAATCACAATTCTCTGTTCTTCACATAAATTACACATGAACTTGTATGTGTAGAGGGATAGAATGTTATCATAACTGGCTGGTTGTCTATCTGGCTGTCTATCTGGCTGTCTGTCTGGCTGGCTGGCTGGCTGGCTGGCTGGCTGACTGTCTGACTTCAGTCAAAGATGTTTAAGTCATTATCACGTTGCCCAGCACTTGGCACACAAACAATATTATTAGGTAAAAGACAGCCATTGCTGGAGGAAGATTTAGTGTGCCTTTGGCCTCTGAGAAAAATTAGGAGCCATAAAGGTCTGATTTATGTCTGATAATTGAGAAACGTAAAAAAAAAAAATCGACTCTAGCATCATGCCCTTGAAAATTCCACACCACATCCTCTGCTAGACATTTGGTGCATGCTCGCAACATGATGTCATTTCTTAGAAACGTATTGCTCCATGTATTACTTAATTAAGTCTCATAATAGGACAACGAAAATAATGACGGTTGTTAAACATGTCCCGTCTTGAGGAAAAAATAGAAGCTCAGACGGGCAGTGGCACCCACCTGTCGACTAAACCAGGGTGACTAAACCTGTCTGAAGGAGCAGTTTCATTCATCTACAGTCTTATTATATACGCACATGTGTGCTTATCTGGTCTAGATTAGTGTGGGGAAACAAGTGAAGGGGATATTGGAGTGATGTAAAATTGGTGGGGCACTGCATGTGATTGCTAAAATGCATGTGAGAGCTAAAATTCATTATAAAAATGATATAATGATTCATATAATAAAAATATAATAATATACGGCAAATTGTACTGTACAAATTCAGTCAATCTACAATGAGCAAGACCAATGAAGAAAACAGTTAGTTATTTTTTTCTTCTCACCAGCTTATCCAGGGCAGCGCCATAATGTCATATAAACTAGGAAAATGGCTTATAATTGTTGGATGAACACTTTTTATTTCTTTTAGTTTACTCTGGAGGGCTGGTGTCCGGCGCAATTTAGTGTCCCCTACTCAAACATGCCCACTAAATCCTAGTAATTAACAAGTGAGAGCAAACAAGTGTGTTTGCCTTGGAAAATCACCAAACTGTGATGGACAGCTGTGATTAATGTTAACTTGGCTAACATCAGTACTAGCCTGTTTTTACAGTTGTTTGGACAGTATTTCTGTTCTTTCTCTATTTCACCTGCCCGTGATTGTCACGATGATGGCTGTTTAACTCTGAAGCTATTCAACTCTGAAGCTATTCAACTCTGAAGCTGTTTAACTCTGAAGCAGAACGGACAAGGGAGGTGTGTATTAGTATGTAATCTCCGCTTCAAAAATAAGGTCCACTGAAGTCCACTTGAGGGATTTGACCCCAGAAAGACCATTTTTAAGTGGCTCAGTTGGCATAAAGCTCCATTTGAAGTTGATGAAGATGCACTTCGGTAAGGGGAACGAGGCCGCAAAGCATAGTATAGAGGAGCGGCCCGATCCAGGCACGCCTCCAGCAGACAGAGACAAGCTGGCAACCATAAATCAGCAGCTCCTGTCAGATTCCAGGTGTGCACAGGTGCGCCCAGAACAAGCCGTAAAGCTTCATGTCAGGAAGGGAGAGAGAGAACCCCGTGTCCGCGGCTGTCCCGTCTCAGACAGGCCTTGACGTTGAACGCTGAATGCCTTGGCAATGAAACGATCAATGTTTATGGGAAAACACAGGGAGAACCTTAATTGGCGTTTCAATGATCGCTCTTTTGGCATTTACAGTCACTGGCAGATGCCAAATCAAAGGCAAAAGCCCAAACAGAGGGTGAGGGAGTGGAACAGAAGCTAGAGCTTCTGCTATCTTGGAAGAACACTTGGCTGGAGGCTCCTGTATATCAGGCAAATCCACACCACGGCTGCATGGTGAACTCACACAGTAAGCTGGAACATCACACAGAGAGGAAAATGTTAGACACTTGGACATTTCCCCTGCTCTAACACACCTGATTTAACTTAACAGCTAATTGACATATTCAAGCTCCACCCACTAATGCATTTCATAGCAACTGCTGCTAGGTTAAAAATCCCATTCAAAAACTCAGTTTTGATTTTTCCTATCTGACCACAGCAACGCTTGCTGACAGTTTCTAATACTGAGCTTGACTGCTGTAGTACTTAATTAAAACTATTCTAACAGTGTGATTTTTTGCAGTACAATACAAACAAAAAGGTTGACCAAAATCATTCAAATACTGAAACATTCGTTTGTATATTGGTATTTGTTTTCTTTAGTTTTGTCTTTTGTCAACCCTTTGGACCGCACCAGAATCCTCTTCACCCACTCACTTTTCTCCTCTTTGGACAGCAGGCTGACTGATCAGTTTAGCTCGTTTCTATACAGCATAAATGGTCATAAATATATACAAATTTAGCACAAAACAAAATAACCAGATTTATGATCGCCTATCAGTTATTTCCCTCTTGATGAACCTGAACTTGGACTACTACCAGCAGTGGAATATAAACCTTCTTCAGTACACCACCTAAGCTGACCATAAAAACCCATCGATAAACAAAGACCCTGTTCACATCAGGTGAATTCAAATAACTAGTATCTGGATTGTCTCCTAATCAGATGTTAGCCATATGCGTTTACACATGGCAGTCAAATGCATTTCCGTTCAGATAGACTGAAATCTGATCACTATATAATATGCAAATCAGCTCAGCCTGTGCTGCTCCTCGTTTTTCAGTTCTATTAAATAAACACAATTTGGCATCACCATCATGAACCACACATATGGAAGTAATTTAGTGACAAAAGTATTTGAATTAAAAAAAAAACATATTGAATTGGTCTAATTGAATAGAAACATGCTTGGTTGATAATGCATGTAAGTTTATGCAATGAAGTTTGTGTTGAATTTATTTCAATTGTAGTTACAGCATCTACTTCTTTTCCTGTAGTTCCCGGATGTCAGGCTGAATTTCCAGCAAAATTTCCAACCGAATTTGTCCCAAGTGAAATAGCCCTCTTGAAATGGCAAAGTCGAAATTAGGGTGCTGAATAATACTGATTGAATAATTAAAGTTGTAATTTTTTTAAATGATTTTTTTTTGCTGTATTTGAAAGGCTGAATGCTTCTATATTGAATCATAAATGCTGTAATTACAATTGAAACAAATTCAATACAAACTTCACTACATAAACATGTTTTTATTCAATTTCAACAATTCAACATGTTTTTTTTTTTATTCAAATACTTTTGTCACTAAATTACTTCCATACACATACGCTAAAATACAGTGTGCAGTGTGTAGAAGTGAGACTGTGGAAAAGCGACAAGGTGAGGTTAAGCTTTATTTGAGCTGACATTCAGAGTGGGTTACGGAATCAAAATGAAACTCACATCATTTGATGAACTGAAAAAGCATTGATGCTCCCATTAAGTGCAAAAGGGTGGTCTCTTCCATAAGCAGCACGAGTGGTGTCATCACAGTAGTGTGAGGGGTTTTGGTCATTTAATGTGTCTTGGAGAGATGGATGCATTTCCATTGCTACAACTTGTGACTTGAACCTGTGAACGAATTTACATCTGATTTAAATGTGTCATGTGTATGTTTACACCTGCATTTGTATGTGGCTTGGCCATATCCAGATATAATCTTAAAATGCATGAATCAAGATGCATGAAGTAACCAGGTGTTAATGGGGTCTTAGACTCTCAATGTTTAAAGTCTTCTGTATCTTTTCTGCTATCTACATAAACAAAGCTCTAGTCATACTCTTCTGGAAACGTAATATTTTGATTAAAAACTGATGAGTACATAAAACTAACAAGTATTAAACAAAGGCGGTTCAGACCAGCCCCATAAACTAAAAATAATTGGAAATAAATACTGCACTTTAAATTAGGGTATTTCATGAAAACTGAGCAAATGTATATTTTATGGGATAAGAAATGAAATTTTTACCAACGGTCTGTAAAGCTAGTCCAACTTAGAGCCAACCCTAGGAACCAGTGAAGGAACCAATCTGTGGAAGGGGCATGGTGGAACATGGCCTTGTGGAGTTAAATTGGGTGTGTTAGAGCAAGGAAAGGACTAAAATGTGCAGGGCAGAGATCCACCACGATCAGGGTTGGGAACTGCTGCTTCAGAAAGAAGATGAAGATCTGCCGAAACAGCCACAAACACAGCCTGTTCCACAGGGAGCCTCTTAACTAAATGCCTTCAATTGTGGAAGGACCATAGACGCCATACAAGAAGGATGAGTCTGGATGTAAAATCTGTGCCCACATTATTGTTCTGCGAACACTTCTAGTCACAAGCATTAAGCCCTCCAAAAGAGTCACCATTCAAAATGTGACAAGCAAGAAAACGCTCCGAGAGCCAAAGCTAGCGAGCCCCCCGTGGGTTTTTTTCAAAACAAGATATTGTGATTCAGCTCATGGTGTCCGAGAACTGATGCTGAGGTTGTTTGGCCAGCTGCCTTTTCATGAGGTTGCCTACTGAGGCGGTTTTTTTCCCTCCACCGATTTGCAAAGCAGCGTTTTTGTGCCAATTATTCAAGGGTAAGGCTAAGATCTTTTCGAACCCATGGTTTGAAATTCCTCTTGACATCATCCTTCACAATTGAAAAGCCCTCTCTTTTTTGTTTCGCCCTCCCTCTCGCCTTCGGAGGGGGGAGGGAGGTTGGAGGACAAACCAAATAGCAGCAGAAGTTAGCTTGATTTTGCATAGTTAACATTTCGCTAACGGGCAGCAGAGCTTCTCAGGGCGACTGGGCAGCATTTTTGGGGGCCACGGCCACGTTGTTGTGGCGACGGCTCTGAGGAGTGAATGAAGCAGATGTCAGAGTAATCCATCACCCCTCTAGCCCGCCCCCCCCTCCCTATAACCCTCCCGCCCAAAGCCAGGACACCCTCCATACTGCTGTTCATCAATTAAAGCCTCTGTACCAGCCCTACCATTAACACGCCAGCACTTTCCTCAGCTCCTTCCCAGCCCCACAATCATCTGCACAGTAAAAACTGTCAGTAGCCGATAGCCAACCATAAGTTAACGCCAACAAATGTTTTGTGGCTGATGACTTGTTACCACCTTACTAATTTGAGGGATTGTCACGGCAGTGATGACTCTTTTACAGACGTGCGTTTCTGGCTTGAAAAAAACCTTGTAACCATAAAAAAAAAACAAGTGCAAGCTGTGCAAACTGCTGAGGCGACTTTTATTAACACTGTTCAAACACAATGCAAAACTCTGTTAAATCAGTTATGACAATATAAGCATGCAGAATGACCAATTTGGCAAAACATCACTTGAACTCCTTTTCATAAATAGGATCAAAGCCAAAACTTTCAGTGAAGAACCACCTCCAAATTGAATTGTTCTTTGGTGAAAAGAAATCACAAGTGTCAGATTTTATTTCTTAGTACCAGTGTTTGTTTCGTTTTCAGTTTCCCTTCTTGGTCCTACATACAAGACCGATGTCAGCAAAAAAAAAAACTACTATAAAACAGGAAAACTACAAAAGAACTTTCCCATAATCACTGATTATTACTAATCCATTGCCTGTTTCAAGTTGAGCCTTGAGATACCATTAACATTTAACAGGAGATCAAGCTGGTACCGTAACATCATCAACCCCATGCAGTTTCTAGCTTAGGTTATTCATTTCTGCCTATCTACGCAAGTTAAAAGAAGTTGGGGAGCAGGACTTTTTTTTTTACAGCACAAATAAATAAAACACTCATATAAAAATAATCTCTCGCAAAATATATTCTGTTAAGTGTGTCAGCACGGGGTACAACCTGTTCAGGATACCACATTATTTGCCCATGGTGTTCAAAAGCACTAGTTTCAACAACAGGTATTATACAGTTTCCAAGTTGTAGCCTAGAATTTACCAGACGACTAGCAGCAAAAAAAAGAGAAAGGTATAATATTTATATAGCAATAACAGTATCAGTGACCTCAGCGTTCGGTATCAGTAGCATGTGGAGGCATCTCCTGATTGCAAGCTATCTCGTTCCAAAATGAATTAATCGCTGCTTTGGCTTTCCTGCCAGCTGGACAGACGTAGGCCGAGGCAGAGCTATGTGTGAGCCTGCAAGCAGAAGGTTATATGTCAATTAAGGTTGCCTGCGGGTTGTTCATCATTTATATTTGCACTGGTGTAATCAGGGAATGACTTAAACATAATTGACCTATTATTATGAACAAAAATAAATTTCCTGTGCGTACTGTTTGGATTAGTCACGTTCAGCAATTTAGCATGCAAGCAGTTAATTCATTTTCTTCAGAGGTAGCTGTCAAAAGGAGTGCAAATTTCCAGTGTCTGTGTGTGTATGTGAGTGTATACGTAGCTAGGAGCTGAGGTGGAAAACGGAACACAGTAGAGGCAGAAAGGGACTGCCGAATTTTGTGGTAGTCAACAAGGTGCAAACACTTATTAAGACACCACAGAACAGTTAGCACAACTGCACCACCACAATGTGTTTTTTGTTCACGCCGTTCACTGTAAAAACTATACTCGGTATATCAATCAAAAAGTACAAGTGTGTGGGATCAGGTGTGAGAGCTGGTTACATTTTTGCTTCTACCACAATTACAAAAGAGTCACTGGTGAAAACGGACCTTAACTCACGCAAAGAAAGGAAAATCAGTAGTTTTATTATTAAATAAATTAATATTAGCCTTTCTTTCTCTAAATAAAAAGTTAAATATCACTGTCGCCCTCATATACAGTATGCTTTCATAATGTCCATCGGAAGACAAACCGTCCAAAACATCCAGTTTTGAATTTCGTATGACAGGGTTGTCCATTCACAAAGCAGCTCTTAGAGAAGGCTTTCTTGACAACCTGTAGAACGGTACGGGCCAAGGTCACCACTCACAACTTTCTCTCGGTCCACAGGACATCCTTTCCTGGACTTTCTTGCTCCGTTGCTCAGAATGCGCAAGGTGTCCAAGACCAAAGATCGTGATCAAGCTCTGTAGCAAAGCTGGATACGTAGCCCACACTTCCTCTGGCCATCCTCCAGCCAATATAAAGAGATCCTGGCCAACAATGGAGACCCAAGAATTCACCTTGTGCAAAAAGCTTCGGATCTACATCACCCAGTGCTCAAAGGGGATGCACCATGTTGATGTAATGACACAGACCTTCTCAGACCCTCTACACCCAACACTTGCATGATACGTATGCAAGAGCAACAAAACTATTCTCATTTGCAGGTGTACACCTCTGTCCTCTCGCTGCATGTGTTGCATTTGACGTAGCAGCACCACAGGAACTTGCAGTTGCACTGCCAAACCCGCGAGTATTGGTGCGTGTTGTAGCCCCGGTCGCAGCACATCGAATCACAGCTGTTTGCTTGATGGGCCGTCTTGTTGCAGATTCTGCCCTGTGTACCCATGCTGCCAGTAACAGGGTCCGGCTCACAATAGTTGGGCGACTTCTCGATGTAAACCAAGTCAGTGTCCAAGGGCTTGCGGTAGGAATAGGGCTTTTTGATCTTCAGAAAGGTGGGTCGTTTGTTCCGGCTCGCTCGCACAGGTTCCACCTGAACTGCCTTTATGTACTTCTCCTTGAGGATGTAGCCAAGCTGCCTGAACTTCGGCAGCGTCGTCCAGCAAGTCTTGGTGGTGCAGGAGCCGGAGACGCCGTGACACTTGCACTCCAAGCGCATGTTCTTTTCCAGGATCTGGAAAGGAGGAAACAAGAGATCATTTCAGCTCCTGAGCAGGGATGGAGCAGTCAGCAGTTTTAATGATAGAGCTGTTTCAGATTTTAATTTAAAAATTAGGATGAACATGCGTGATTACTGTCTTTTTTTAAATAATTTTATATTCATTTCAATTGAGTTCAACTTTTGGTGTTACAGAGAAAAAGAGGAGGCACAATATTTATGTAAGTGCTTTCAAACACTTAAAATTTTAAAAGCACCAAATCTGGGATAGATTTGGTCACTCAAATTGTGAGAGGACATTTTCATACCATCCCAACTTTACCCCCAAGGGATTTTTAGTCCCTGGTTTGCATTCTGAGGCATATAATTTTAGTCTAAGATAATTACGAGAGTAAGCGCTTTGATGATTCATAGGTTGATCCAGTTAGTCTATCTGGTGACAGCTTGATGCCTAGAATGATTCAATGCAAACATCATTTCCAAAACTGAAGAACAAACATATAGGGAAAAGGTTATGTTTGTGTGTTCTTGTATTTTTGCAAGAAGTTATAAAACAATGTCAGCCTTCAAGTAAAACGATACGCTCTTGAACAGAAGCCGTCTGACAGTGCAGGGAAGCACTGGTGGAATCGCACATTTCTCCCCAGTGGCGTTAGCGCCTACAGTCGTGGTTTTGGAGCATATTTCTGGAATAGTTAAACAGGTTGAGACAAAGGTTTTTTAAAACATTCCTATTCAAGAATGCGAGGATTGTTAAACTCGCT
Source organism: Brycinus macrolepidotus (assembly GCA_037974445.1). Classification (NCBI taxonomy): domain Eukaryota; kingdom Metazoa; phylum Chordata; class Actinopteri; order Characiformes; family Alestidae; genus Brycinus; species Brycinus macrolepidotus. Next base: position 14,460,535 of record JBBPCZ010000142.1, on the reverse strand, counting down.
GTGCCAGTGCCTGATCCGCCTCATGCCTGCCTGCCTGCGGAGCGGGGCTGGAAAACAGCCCGCGTGTCGACAGGTTCCCCCTTCGACTTTTAGGAAGCTTTTTCATTTGTGTACAAAACATCCGACACAAATTGTTTCAGCAAGCGGAGTTATGGGAGGCTGTCCGTAGGAGTCTCTTTCTCTTGTATAAGCAGTGGGGTGGAATCAGGGATGGGTATGATATAAACAAACACCTCCTGAATGATCATCGCCGACTCCTACAACAGTCGGCCTGTGTGTAGTGTACACACACAAAGCTCCGGAGTCAGGTTTCAGGTGCCTGTGAGCCTTCCCTTCACTCTGACTATCCTGCCAGGTAGACACGAGTAGGTGAGCCCATCAAGTGAGGGTGGCAAGGTGTGGAGCCACACAATGTCTCCATTTTTAATGGGTTATAACTGATACTACCTTTTGCAAAAACTGATATCGCAGAAAGATGCAATGTGGAAATGAGCTGTAGTCATTAAAAAGCAAATACAAATTGTATTGGTCAAAAAATAACACATCAAGGACCCACAAATTTTTACTGATATGAATGATTTTACTGTTCTTTCCTAAAAATAAATTTTTGAACAAACTGATGTTTTACTCAAATAAATGACATTTTCAATATAGATATGTAACAAAATAGCAAATTTCTGGCAAATACTACTTTAGCAAATATATTAACTCTTGATCCTGAACTTCATGCTATATGTACTATGTAAGGACTCTATCAAAACCAATTTTTAGACTTAAAGCTAATTTATTATTTGTTAAGCTTGCAATGCAGCATTTAAAGGTTACAGTGTACTTTTAATACACTGATAAACCAATTCATTAGATTTACGTAACCTGTATCTACACTCATTGAGCATTTTATCAGCTCTACTTACCATATAGATGCAGTTTGTAGATTACAAATACAGATTAAATACTGTGCTATCCCCCTTTACCTTGTTCATCAGTGGTCAGGACCCCGACAGGACCACCAGTAAGTATTATTTGGGTGGTGGATCATTCTCAGCACAGTGGTAACACTGACATGGTATTTTATGTGGATACACACACAGCAGTGCTGCTGGAGCTTTTAAACACTGTGTCTGCCTACTCACTGTGCTGAGAATGATCCATCACCCAAACGCCTCTTCACTGGTGGTCTTCTGGGGGTCTTGACCCTTAAGTACCTTATAAAGTGACTAGTCAGTGTATGGCGTAAGTTATTGCAACATGCAGCAACGTTAAAGGAATTTTAGCCCTAGTGAGGAGGCTTCAATAAAAGGAATATCAAGGTATTTTTCCTCAGTTGTGCACATTTTAGAGCATTTTCCACTCTGTCTGTAGACAATCAAGCATGCAAGAAAACAAAAACAAAGAGAAAGCTTTTACAGGTGTGGGTGGTGAGGAAGTTATCAATTGCACGCAGATTATCAAGCGTGCGAAAAAGAAAACACAGAGAAAATGTGCTGCAAGACGCATTACAATCGCAGTAGTGAAAGAGAGGCTGTTTAGATATGGAAGAATCTGTTAATGATTGGCATCAGTGAATAGCCTGTTCAAGGCAGAATTAGCTTTGGTGTGGTTGGCAAATGCTCCCTTTCTCTTTCTCCGCGCCATAATGATGCTGCTTTTCCCCTCTGTGGGTGGGAGAAACCTCACCTAGCGTTTTAATTATTATTCCATCCTCCCTCTCTGCCTCTCAGACTTTGTGGAGTCTCATTGGCAATTGTCTGCTAGATCTGGGATGCATATCGGGCTTAGTGTGGTCATGCCGCTGATTCCTGATAAACAACACGTTCAAAACCGCGCACTGAAGTCAAATCCGTGCGCCTGAGACAATCCTTATGACAACCTGCATAAGGTATGAGACTACAATGAGGAGATACCACCACGCTGACGAATAAAAACCGTACTTAAAACATATTCATCTGTCATGTTCATTTTTGGATTAACTGCCATTTGACTCTCAAAACAAAGATCCCTCTGTCGAAGTTAAGACGGTAAACAGTCAAACAGAGACCACAGTTAGCTCCAGCCCTGCAGCGTGATTGGCTGAGGGGCATTCTGTGAGTACCAGTACTGCCTAACCACAGTACTCCACTTTATTCACCTGTAACTTAACAAAAGATACACTATTTGGACAAAAGCATTGGGACACCTGACCATTACACCAACAGGGACTTTAATGACATTGCATTTAAATACATGAACTTTAATATGGAGTTGGTCCCCCTTTGCAGCTATAACAGCTTCCACTCCTCTTGGAAGGCTTTCCACAAGATTTTGGAGTGTTTTTGAGGGAATTTGTGCCCATTCATTCTGTAGAGCATTTATCAGTTCAAGCACTGATGTTGGACGAGAAGGCCTGGCTCGCAATCTCTGTTCCAGTTCATCCCAAAGGTGTTGGATGGGGTTGAGG
>JBBPCZ010000142.1:14437591-14454950 GCA_037974445.1 Brycinus macrolepidotus | reverse complement strand
GGAAATCCTGTATAATGGGAGAAGAAAACAAAACTGCAATTTCCTTGCTAATTCACATCTACATTACTTGTCACTGGGTGATCCTTTTATATTAATGGTCTTTGTTTCCTTACAATCTAGTCCCAGAGTAGTGTGTGTGCATATCCAGATTGGTCATAGTAATATGGATCAGCATGTAGAATTGGAGATTTGGATATCTGGAATTGTAGTGTTATTACATTTTTTATCACTATACCAATATAATCTATATCGAGAGAGAGAGAGAGAGAGAGAGACAGAGAGAGAGACAGAGAGAGAGAGAGAGGTGGTATTTAAGTTTAAAGTTACCACAACCCTATATTTTGAGTCATACCTACTTACACTTCGTCTGTTAAACTATAAGGCTTGGGTGTATTCAACACAATAAATAAGTGTAAACAGTTGACAAATTGGTTTGAGCAAACTGAAAGTTTTACATTGTATGTTTTATTCTGTGTACTGAGGCAATTAATTATTCAGAAAGTCTGGGTTTGAAGGCCGTGCCCTGATACGCGTACCTTTCTTCCCACTTCGTTGTTGTGGAGGTTCATGAGAGTCCTGGCATTCTGCTTGATCTCTCGGGCGTCCACAAACACCTTGGAGAAGCTGAGACCGTAGCGGATGTCGGCGGAGCAACCGCCCCACTTCCAGCCTTCATCCTGGTTATAGAAACCCTGTTTCTCCTTATCGCAGCCGCAGCCGCTCAGCGTGCCCTGGGTGCAGGCGGCCGTGATGGCATGGGCGACCCCGGCGGAGATGATGGCGTAGGTGAAAGCAGCCTCTTTACTCCCTGCAAGTCAGAGAAAATGTACATTTATGTTTATTCATTTTGTAGGTCCAAAGCCACTTACAAGTGAGACAAGGTACAATGGTACTAATAATCAATTAATCTAATGTAATAATGTCCCTTGTTTAGAATGGGTTGTATGAGCCGGTGTTACGTATACGGTTACTGCACTACATATCAACAATATGATTGGTTGCTGCTAGGCTCATTTTCATCCAGAATGAGATAGCATTGATAGCAGGCTGTTCATTAGGGTTTTGATGGTTCAGTTATATGAGGATATAGCCATATGAGTATATAGACATCTCTCATCACATTATGAATAGCACTTTATGACATTTTGTTTCACACAAATTGCTAAATAATTTCAAATGGTAAAAAAAGGCTAATCATTTTGCATTGCGTCAAGGTGTACATGACATTTATGCTGCTTAAAATCTCCACACCCCAACTGAAAACGCCTTCCCATGTCCCTGCTTTAATGTGTGATAAAGCTGATATTGTGTTGATGCTGTGATAAAATATAGCACTACGATATATATTGGATTAAATGTGTACAGACGCTGAAAATAATGTTTTGCAAATAATTCCAACTTTTGTTGTAGTAGATAATGGCAATATTCTGCAGTCAAATTGCATTCACGGTAACTCATATTGCAACGTCAATAAAAATACGATACATCACGCAGTGCGCTAGGAACGTGAATTTGTGCAATCAGGGATCCACTGTTCTTGGACCATATCAAGCCCAAGTACATACCTGACATAGCTTGACGCTCAACAGCAATAACAAAAACTCCTGATCTGTGCCAAGAGGTATCCATTTATCATGCGTTCTTTTGCACTGATGAATGGCGTGGCCCTTGTTAAATGGGGTGGGATGCTCTGGACAGCGAGCAGCCCCACTGAAAATAGTCTAATATAGAGAAGACAGAAGTGGAGATAATACCGTGAGCACATGCTAACAATGGGACGATAACGAATGGCAGTGACACCGACAATCCTTGTCTTTATTCGACACGAAATAATCGTCCTTCGCTTGTCAAGGGGAGGAAACATTAAGACAAATAACTGTCCCGATTGTGCTCACATGACCAATTCCAGCAAAGGAAGGAATGGAATGGCCCATCTCTTCAACAAGTACAATGGACGAGGGTTTATTTAACAGACAATAGAGTGGTAGAGATAGGGGGGCACGTGGTATGTTTAGACTTGATTCTGGCCACTGTCCCAGCTTCCGTCAGAAGACGGGATCCACCCGAGCGGAGGTGAGTCCCCCAGGCATGCAGAACAGCCCCTGGCCAGAAAGACTCAGATAATTGATTGCCACTGTTAAGTAGGGCACTTCCAGGTTAAGAGCATGATTCACTCAGGTAGATGTAGATGGGAGGGGAAAGATCCATTGGTGCAAAGGTTGAAATATTTAAAGAAACATGATTCAAATATTTATGCTAACCATACAAGGTACTGTAATTAGTTGTTTCCACTTAGCTGTAATTGCTTTTCCCTTAAACTGTTAAACAGGGCACTTCCAGGTTAAGAGTATGACTCAATCAGATGGGAAAAAACAAGACAGCAGGGCAAAGTTTATGGCCTTTAGAGAAACACAATTTAAAACACCATTAACTACGAGGTAATGGTCTACGACTAGCAAAATCTAATTTACACGATTCTCCATTTACCCCAAATGTAGTTGATCAACCAAGACAATGAGGCAAATGTTTTTAATAATTATTAATCGTCAATAGTCATCCAAATCTTTTCTGGACTGAAATGCCCAAAACATTGTTTAACCCACTCAAGCCAAATCAGCGTCTTTATCAAGTAGGCTTGTAGATGCTGTATCGGACTTACCGTGAGCTATAAAAGTGAACAAAATTTCACAGTGTAGCTGAACGTGGCAGGCAGGAATGAAGTTTTGTTCATTTTTTGATGCATAGTAAATCAAACTGTGTCTTGAAATACATAAACAAGTCTGTGTGACGCTTATGAAGAGCTGGATGTGGTTTGAGTAGTTGTGAGAAGGTTTGGGGATGTGTTTATGGAAAAGATTTGGGTGACTATTGACGTCTAGAGTTTAGCAATGTCGGTCTTATGCCTCCAGCACTATTGTGTAATTTGATTTTTCAGACTATTCCTGTAAGTTGTCTATAAGGCATAAGTTATATGCTCTTCCTTCAAACTTTCACCCTGCTTGATTGTTTCAAAAATCATTTTTAAAAACAAGAAGGCTTGCTTGTGAACTATGAGCTGACCTTTCGAACGAGACTGAATTTCAAAGGCCTCTTGTTCATCAGCGTCTTCATGTCCTCTTAAGGCTACTAAAGGAATTGAATACTCAAGGTGGCGTGTTATCATGAATAAAATCTCAGCGGTGATTTGATCACAGCGGGACACCCCTGCTGTGATATTATTCACCATAGTACACAAAATCAAATATCCTATTGCTTTTTCTACAATAGTTTCTACAATAGTCTACAAAAGTCCTGAAGACGGTTCCAAATGAAATGGCAATTTCTTGTACCAAAAAAGTAGTTCCAGCAGCTTAGAGAAAAGCAACCACTGTCAACTTCTTATTAGTAGAATTATACAGCTATGGAAAAAACATGCCGTTATCTGGTATAGAAACACAAGCATGGTGCTTTTCAACCAATCAGATTTCGTTGTCACCAATAAATACTGAATAATGTTGACTAGACCAACCACCCATTATGGTCAATTATATGTTTTTTTGGACTTGGATCTCTTTTCTGTAAATGGGACAAAGAATTTCACCAGTTCTCTGTGCATATGAGAAAAAGTTGGAATATTTAAATAAAAATCTGTACTTTTCGTGTGCTGAGATACCTGTGCTGTGTAAGTAGAAGAAGCAGTCATAGCCTGAACAGACAGATCCAGTTTAAAGTGTACGCAAGTACAACATTCTTGGGAAACTCCTTAGCAAAGAGAAAGCTGTCATGAGTTTAAGATCTATTGATCAGTCCTGCGTTACATGAGCCATCACGGAAGTATACAGCTCATCGTCTGGATTAATGAATCATCACCTATTGACTCTCCTAGGAATCATTTACACACCTCAAACTAAGAAAGAATCGCAGTGATTTAAGAAGACTGGCTGTTTTGACTTGTATACCATCAGTCTCACAAAGAACATATAGTACTGAAGATGTTTGGTATGTTATGGTGAAGTAACCTTCCCTGAAGACAACTCCATAATCAGTGGTGAAGAACAGGGACTGTTTAATGGTCATTACATTCAAACATCTATTCAATAAGCCCCTTAATTTATATCTCTTAAAGCTTTCATTTTTAACTTTCTTTCCATGAGGTCTACTTATGGGATCTGTATGCTTTTATGCACCAAAACTAGTTACAATTCATTTTTACATGACCTTTACATCTCCTTTTATCTCAGAATTAAACAGGCTCTTTTTCTTATGGCGCCATTAAGACTAATATATGTAAACAACATCAATTCTGATTGGTTGTTGTGTATGTGCATGATCTAAAAAAGAGTCCAGGCTGAAACACTCCTTATATGAATTCAGCTCTGAATGTGTGTGCATGCTCACTTTGGGTCCATCCAACAATAAAGGCAGCACGAGGCTTCTTTTACATTGTGACAAAAAACATGAACGTCCACACGCAGAAAGTCCAAATTCTGGTCCATTTACTGTGACCAACGTGGATGTTCACATGCACCAACTACCCTTAGTGCAGTTTTTAAAGAGGGAAAAAGACATTGTGTATTGCTGACACTGCATTGGGTAAAACAGGGTTAAGCTATCAACAAGTGCAATGCAACTTCACACAACTTTCTCAGAGTTTTCTCAGGGCCTCTTCACTAACACATTGGTATGTGTTGACCTGCAGTTGATAAACATCTTGGAGCAGCGCCCACGCAATTTAAGAAAGGCCAGTTTGGGGCATCAATTATATGGAGATTTTTATGAGTTGCTTGGGCTTAACGCCAGGAGAGAAAAGGATGGATTCGATGGAAAGGTTAGTGAAGACCAAACATTTCACCAAAAGGCAAAAGTCTTGTCATTAGGACATGGCAGAGTTGACTTTTTGTTATTAAGTAATCATTTGGACTGTGTTTACTTAAATCAAGATATTGTGAACACAAACACATCTGATAAGAACACCATAAAACATGTGTGTTATGACATAAAGTTCGTTACTTTTCCAGAATCTGAATCAGTGGCTCAGACTGATTCTGCATGAGATGTCCCTTGCCAAAAACTGTAAATGCAAGAGGTTAATTTATAAACCTCACACAATGTGCTTGTCTGGACTTGAGACAATGCTGGTGGAGGAAAACTATTTTTTGAGCATGCTGGAGGGTGCGTAAGTGAGAGAAAAAGAATGAGGGGGAGGAAAGAGTGAGGCTTCTGCTTGAAAAAATGCAAAATAAAATATGAATTATATCTTTTACACTTTGTACATCTGCCCAACATGAACTCCATTCTGATCAGTGTATTTAACATACTCCATTTCGCTCATCTGTTCCATTTGCTGTGCAACTGACAAGGAGTTCAAGTGTTAAATAGTGTAAAATTGTGTAAAATATAAATACATGGAAAAAAATGACACATGACAAATATGATTCCTCACCAAATTCATCTCAGAATAAAGGTTGAGGGTCAGTGAAAACTTGCATGAAAACACCTTTCAGAACATTTTTGCTTTACGTTTTCCATGTACTTTATTTGGGTTGCAGAAAATCTCTATAGGCAATTCCTTAAGTGAGAAGTCTAAGATTTTAGACTGTTAGCACTTGCTTATTTGATAGTGGCACATTTTTTTTATTTGAATGTACAGCCTCTCATTTATCCCTAAGCATTTAACTTAAATACTTAAAATGTTTTATACAAGTGGCCACAGGTTTTTAAATGTACAAAGCTCCAAGGATGTCCAAACAGTAACTCTTAAGGAGAAGGAAAATCATCCTTTACTTCAAATGTATGTTACTATAGTAAGATTTCATTCTGGGCCATTTTTGTACCATCTCTGTTGGTCCACTTGTGCTCACAAGTCTTCGCAAAATGTGAAGGGCAGCTGAAGATTTAAAATTTTCAAGAAACGAAAAAACAACACAGAAAAGAGCAGTTACAAAGTTTAGACACAACAGCGGAATAACGTGTGGTTCCTCTTCCAGTAGCACAGCAAGGAGGAATCCTCAGTGATGATGCCAAGACCAGAGCGTATGGTACCAGGCCCTAAGCATGAGCGAGCATTACTTCACCTCCCTCTGAACTGCGCTGCGAGGATTAGCCGCTGCTTTTCATCTCCCAGGCCTTCGCTAGGCTACTGTGTGCACGGCTGCACGGCTGGCCACTGAAACCAATCCTGTTAGAACGCTTGCCCGCTCTCTTTTATCCTGACTATTCGAACCACAGACAACGGCGGCCTGGGCAAACACTCGTTGAGGGGGCTGGACCACAATGGCAACTAAAGGGATGCACACAAAGCTCTGTCACAGTGTGTCACTGTTAGCTGCATGGTGCAGGGATGAAGAAGGACTACAATGGAACTCCAAAAGCAGCTGTAAAGATATCATCAATGATCAAATCAGTTAAGGTGCTTCATCCCTTAAACTCCCACTCTCATAACCATATAAAATATAATAGCTACTCTTAGGGCTGCAGAATATGGCCAAAAAGAAGATTGTGATAATGTTGCCACATTGTTTAGGAGTAAAAAAGCTTTGGTTAATCAAAAATATCATGTGGTTGAAGACTGGCCTGCATTATTTAGACCAAAACGACTTTGATTCATCAAAACACAAACAGAAACACTGATCTGGGACTTTGATTGATCAGCATGCTCACTACACACCGTAAAAGACATTGTGATCGGTAAGAAGGGTCATTTGCATATCTCAAAATTGGAAAGCCCAGTATTGTATTTGTACTTGTCAGATAATTCAGAGTAGTCACTGAATACTTCAGATTAAGTCTTAAGATTAACTTAATAATAAGCCTAGGTTTGAAGGGGTTAAACATGCAGCTCAAGAACGAGAAAGAAAAAGAGGGAAATTCTTGGGCAATGCAAGTGCTTGCAGCAAAACCTTTGCTTTTTCTTTCTTTTTTTTTTTTTTTGCTCTTTTCTTTTTCACGAGGCATTTGTCTTTGATGCAGAGAGGGATAAAATTCAGCTACACCTTCAGCGATGGATACAAGTCTCTACAGATCTAAGCTTTTCCCCTTTGAATCTCAACCGCACAATCCCTCCGCTGTCTCAATCCCGCTCGAACACAGGGCGAGGGGAAACAGGAGAAATGATGTTAAATATGATCCGCGGGGTTCGTTTCCGAGGGGAAATTCGAGTCATTCGAGCATCGATATTCCCTGCAGCCATCTTCAACAGACAGACGGCCCAATAATTCTACTCTTTCCCACCAAGCAGAGCACTGAAACTAAAGCAAAGTCCTTCACATAACCATTCATCAAAGTGTCGCAGGCTCAATGGCGCTAAATAGGCCCAAGTTTGCCTGGGGAAAATAGATTGTGTTACCCCGAGGAAAAGAAAGAACAACCTCAAAACACTTTCTCTTAGTTAATTTTGTTTTGTTTATCTAGTGGTGACACGTACTTCAATTTCCTTACAATTCTGTACTATTTTGTCCCCCTCATTTATTCTGTGTGTAATTTATACCCGTGGTAAAGTGAAAAGCCCGGCTGCCAAATCATTAAAATCTACAGATAAGACAGGATGACTAGAAAGAGACTTCTTTTCAGAGGACCGGGCTGCTAGAGAGACCGTAAATCCAGCCGCGTTGATACTTGTTCAGTGAAAGCAGGGGGAAGCAGACTTGATGTGACGTTACAGTGGCGTGCCAGAGACCAAAGTGTTGTGAGTAAACCTACAGTTATGAATGTTTTGACAAATGATTTCCCATTAGACACAGAAATCAATGAAAATCTGAAGAATAACATGAGCCAGAAAACTCACAACTGAAAATTCTCATGCTTGTTTTAATGCTTAAATGCCTTATGAGTTCAGAAATACTAGAAAAGTTTAGAAAATAGAAGAAGAAAGTAGATTAACAATAACAAGTGCACGAGGGTTAAGACTTTAAGCTTTATGCTGGAAAGTCAGCTATTTTCGTTTGAATTATCTTCCAGATTTTTTTATACATATTGATCATTTACATCATGTCCTTATAGGACATGCCAATAGTTTTATTAAGATTTTTACCATAAGCTTAAAACTTCCATTTCTACAATTTCCATTCTCTTCAGTAAAACTTTTCAGAGTGTTTTCTAAAGACATAATAATGTGATGGATAACACTTCTGCTCAGGTGGGCTTGTGACCAAAGGAATGTACAACTTTTTCCTCATTTACATGTTCACAAGGAGTCACCATTTAATTTAAAATAGGCTGAATTCTGTTCTGTTGATTGAACTGGACTACTTTACTGTTGCTCAAACTTCTGAAGTTCCTCTGCAGAAGCCTTTTTAAGGAATTTTTGGAACGTACACTTTATTATTCATTTGCTTTCTGGAAGCTACTTTAACTTCTACTTCATTAAAGTGAGATCAAAGTAAAATATGATGCTCGTAACAAATGTCAGCATTCTGAAAAACCGTACAGAATCACTCAAACAGATTGCAAGCGGCAGTAATTCAATGAGAACTGTGAATAATAATAATAATACTGTTAAATACTGTAACATACCCACTTTCAGCTCTTTTCCAAAGACAGTTCTCTCCCCGAGTGCGGAGCAGTTCCAGCGGCCGTTTCGGAACTGAAACTGGCACTCGTTGATGCCCATCTGAGCTCCTTCTCCGATCACTATGATGGCATCAGGTCTGCTCTGGCAGATAGTCCTCTGTCGAGGGGCCAGCCCAGGGATTTTATTGCAGATAATGCTCGCTCCCAGGGCCACCACTGATGAAAACCCCCTGCAAATATAAAAGTAAAGAGGGATGTAACTAAAAATGCATACAATTTCACTTGCAATATGAAGTGTGGTTGGTGGATCTGGTCCAGTACATGCATGATGCTCTGATGCCCACTAAACCTGATCAATCTGATCACACAGGGAAGCACTTTTAAAGACTTACAGATGTTCTAAAGCATCAGACAAGGTCTTTTACTTGTACCTGAAGGTGTTTTATTCACTTAAAAGGGGCAATTTGATGCAGGACCAGCAGACAGCTCAGGTCCCAAATTCAAAATAATGCAAAATCGAGCAGGAAAATCAAATCCATGAAAACTGATCACATGTAATTACTTAATTATCACATTCAGCAGCACTTTTAACTCGAATTGGAGCCATTTGCATCCTTGTTGAAATGCAAAATGCACTCAGAACAAGTTGCATGCGAGAAAAATTCTAATAAATTCCAAAACAAAACAAAAAAAAATAATTCCCAAAACAGCTCTTTCTTCACCTTAAACAACTTAAAAGTTAAGAGTTAGCAGCAGGTGAACAGACTTGATTGACTCACCCAATTTTCAGATAAATAATCCCCAGGCAGAGGAAGATGTGGAAGATCCAGCGTCGTGTTTTCCTGCTCATTTTTGGATGTTAGATTAGTGTCTTGTGAGCCTCGAATGTCCTTTAGAAGAAGCCTCCAGCATGTGGATCACTTCAGCCAGACGCACCGAGTCATGTCTCCCCTGTTCCCCATATCTGATGTGTCAGGGCGTGTTCAGATGGAAGAGCAGTCTTTCTCCAAAGGTGTCCAATTATCCAAGGAAAAAAAGGGGGCTGTAAAGACTGAAAGCCCACCACCAGGCAGTTCAGCCACTAAAATCTTTTTTTTTTTTCCTCCAGTGCTGGAAGAGCAGGTACAGCCTGCTTCCGTGTAACACTACCTGCCACTGTCTGTTAGGAGAAAATCCAGCCTACATAGACTCAGAAGCAGCCTGTTAGGAGTTAAAAACCTGCAGACAGGTTCAGTTCCCCTTTACAGCCTGCTGTTATATTAATGCAGTGGAGTTCTAGTGCACTAATCTATAGCCCAGTGGAGTGTAAATCCTGGAGCCTGGAGCTTTGGCTGGCTTTACCAGCTTTTTATCTCTTCTACTGCACCCCTATGCTCCTCCCATGAGAGAAGAAAGTTAGACTTTTTGATTCTTCCCTTCTAACCAGCCCCCAACAGCCCCCCCCCCCAAATAGCTCATCCTTCTCAATGGCTTGTGTTCCATTGATCATGATTTCCAATATTTTATCTATTTATTGATTGTATGCTGAAAAAAAGCAATGCATTGCAATATGTCTGCATTAACTAAAGGCACCAACACTTTTCTGTTAGAATCATGTTGCATTTGCCAAGATTTCTGGTGTAGGAGTCAACGTAAACACACACAAAACAAAGTAATCGACAAGATATGCAAGGTATCATTCAGTTTACTTTTGGCAACGCATAGGATGACATTTTGTTCATGTGGAAACTGTAAACACTACTTTTTTCAGTCTACAGTAAGAAGAGGAGTGATGGTAGAAACAGCATTGCAACACTGACATGTTCACCATATGTATCACAGTTTGTTTTCTCTGATAGGTTAGATAGGTTGGAACACACACAAAGTGCCAGTTTTTGTCTGTACCACCAGTACCAATACAGTGCACTAACTCCAGTTAAACAAGATTGATTTTGCTGTAATGAAACATGATGTTCTTTAAGCTCCGGATATGCTCGGGAAAAACACAGGGATGTCATTTATCATCATAAACATTGTCATATTGCTCAACCTCACTTAGCGGCTTCGATATTTGATATGATCAGATTTGGATGTTGGTGCTAGGTTAAGGTGTAATAGACTTGACAAAGTTCATCTGAAATTGAAGGGATATTTAGTTGAGAGTTTAAAGCAAGGTGAACATCTTCAAAACATCTTCAGTGGACTCTGAAAATAATGTGCAAAATGAAATATCAGGAAAAAATTAATAGCAGTGCAGCTGCATTGCTAACAGCAATGTGCTAAACAGTTGGTGGTATTTATTGAGATCTTCATGCTTGTAAGCATCTTTAGAGGGTTCCAGTTCACTGAAAATAAAAACTTTAATCAGAATCAAAATGTTTTATTGGACATGTACAAGAAATATCTCTTGCCAACAAATACCATTAAGATTACTATATATATATATATTTATATATATATATATATATATACACACACACACAGTATTGTCAAAACATGATTCCAGGGTATTAAGTTAAAATATAATTCATATTACAATAAAAAATTGAATTATAAGAATATGCAGCAAAGCTTCAATATGAAAGTCATTACCATTAGACAACTCAATGACATGAAAACAATCAGATGAAATCCAGCGCCATTTTATTGTTCGTCGTCTGAGCATGGATACCACATCAGTTTACTGATTGACTGAATCATTAATTTAATACGAATGAATATTCTTGAATGAACATCTCAAACTTCATAAAACAAATTCAAAGAATTATACCATTTTTACAAATGGTTAACCATTTTTTTGTTTATTTCATGCTGCATATGTATTTACAGTAATGGCCATAGAGGAACACTGAGTGAGGCAATTTGTGGGTAAATATCTTTTTTGGGTAAAAGGATCTTTTTTGACCAAAGCAATGAAACATAACAGCTTACAAACAGGTAAACAGAAAATACTTTCTCTAATAATCTGAATGCCAAACCATGAATATACTTGTTCCTCTTAAATAACAGCAAAACAAATAATCCGACACACAGAGACTGAAGTGTAACACCTTTTGGTTTGGTAATTTATGCTTCTGGCAGTTTTATACTGACCACTCTGCCAAGCCAAAGTTTGTTTGGCAATGCATCAGCAGTGTAATCTAATTAAACAACACTCGGACATTAACTGGCTAAATTATTTTACAACCGCACATTTACCATCTTGAAATTGGCTCTGAGGTACAACCAAGTGAGTTCTGCAGCATAGTATGCTATTAAAGAGCGCCATCTCCAGGCTGAGGGCTGGCATTCAAGAAGGGCACAGGAAGCATTCCCATTAAACACCAGAGCAATTGTAATTGCAATTGTAACTTATTTAAAATTAAAGTGAAACACAATGGAAACCAAATTCTGCTTTTATCTAAAATACTGTTACATTACAACAGTGTAATGTACACTTGTTATCACAAAAACAGACAAGCACTTAGTTATTTTCAAGAATATCCACAGTAGTTCAGTAGTTACATAATACAGTGAAAATAATTGTAAAAAAATAAATAAATAAAAAGTGAACTGAACGTGAATCGTACCCCCTCAGGGAAGGCAATAGATTGTATAGTTATCTTCTACACAGGATAAAATCACTACCCCACAACTATACAATCTACTACCTCACACTGTGAAAGCATATTGGATCTTGTAACCAACAAGCAACTGCTTTGTGAAAAATACTTGGGATAATAACATGCACCTGCTCTTTTTTTAAAAAAAAGGCTGAAACTAAACTCGAATTAAAAACTAAGAGTGCAATGACTTTTTTAAAAATTCAAGAATAGCACAAGAATAGCAAAAATGGTTTAAAAAAATGCATAAAGTATAAACATCAAATCTGCTATTGCTTACTATGTCATTTATGCAGTTACAACACACCTGTAGTTTACCACCTATAACTGTCCCTTACCTGATATTACAAACAAGTTGTTCAGTATTTTTTAAACAATGAGGATACCCATGATCTAGCATATTATGATAATTTATCATAATAATACCATCCCGCCCACCCTTGACTGCTTTTTGTCCCATATTCAGATGATGTCCATGTTTTCTTTTCCACTGAAGGACAGACGAAGACGCTCTCAGTCACCTTGAGAAAGACAGTAGGCTGTATAGTTATCTCCCAGTGTGGGTGTGACCCTAAAACTACACAACCTACTACCTCATCCCAAGGTGCAAACACAGCGTACATCTTCACTGGGCCTGTAAAATGAATAGCAAACATGGAATTCAGAAATAAATTCCAGGCGCTGGAGAGAAGTCCTTTCATATTCATTTCATTTCATATTCATCATGTCCTTTGCCTCGTCATCTTGTTTACAAACGGTTGTCCATAGGGCTGTGCCTGCAGAGGGGAAAAAAAAAAAAAAAAAAGTGTTGGAAAGAAAAAAAGGATGAATAAGACTAAGAAAGCACTACTTAATTTAGTTCTGTCATGTAAGTGATACACTCCAATACACCCCTCCAAAAGGAGCTACTGTTTAAAATTGAGAGTGACCTAAAATAAATCCACACCATAAAAAAAGCCAAACTTTTCAATGAAAAAAGGGAATAAAAATAAATAAAACTAAACAACAAGCCAACCACAGGATTACAGATCGTTCTCATGATCTGTTATCGAACACCCTGAGCGATGCAGCAAAATGGAGGTTTGGCCAAAGCACTGGCTCCGTCTCGGCATCAGGAAGCCATGTTGTCGTTGCGGGTCTGATGACTTGGCTGCTCATGAGCTCCTCGGTTCAAGATTAAAAGCGGTTGTTTTCGGACTCGGGCCCACTTCGGCTCTCCGTTTAAAGTTGGCAGTCGCTCCAGACAAGCCGGGCAGCAAGACAGTACAACAACGAAGTGTTCTTAGTGCTGCTTTTTCCTTTCTTTCCCCCCCCCCATTCATGTCTCAGATATCTCCTTGCTGGATTGCAAATGCCTTCATTTGTTTACAATTTTTAAAAAAAATGCATGCCCATGTCAAGTTCGGCATTTCTGCAAAGCAAAATCTTGCAATTTGGCCATTCAGAGATGCATGGTCAAAGCCACTGAGCCGTTGAGGAGTGCTAAGGCTCCACCTCTTCATTTAGAAAAATAAATAATGAGCTAGATGTCACTGATATGAAAACAAGGGCACCTGCTAACAGTAGAGAAGTGGAAGATAAAGGACTGCTGGATGACCTTGCTGAATACATGATGTATAAATTCAAAAGAAGGACTGAGAATTATCACTTTGAAGTTTTTTTGCTCATATAGCACACTAATATAAAACTGCAGATTCAAACTTTTCAACCCACACCTCACTTCGGAAGTATAATAGGAAAAGTTAAGATTTAAATTGTTATGATTGCGCGTACAGGAGGGCTCTTTCAGTCTTGGAGGGCTGGTGTCCACCAGTTTGGTGATTTTTCTGCCGAAACACTCAATAAACCAAGCAATTAACCGATGAGTTAAACCAGGTATGTGTAAGAAATCACCAGACTGTACTGGACTCCGGCCCTCCAGGTCTGGAACCGAAGTATCTTGATGTATAATCATGTTTCAGGAAAGAAAAACAAAAACACCCTTTACAATTTGCCATGTTTGTCACTTTTTGACATGAAAACAAACAGGAAGATTTTAGGACATCCAGACATAAACTTATCAAAACAGAATGTGAATGTAACTGCCTATCCAACTGTGTAATTATGTAACTGTGTAATTACTCTGTAATTGCATCTACTGATTCCCACCAACCTAACTGTCAAATATATGGGCTTTATTTTTGCTGAGGAGCACTAAGGATTAAAACCAGGTTCTTTCTGTTCCAAATCTCTCTCTCAGACACGGGCAGACTGAAAAACCTCTAAAGGCATTGGCCTAAGTACCCCATTAAATTAGATCACTTGGCATTTGGCAAAGGCAGTTGCCAGGGGAAGACCAGTCTAACGCAGATTCTGGCAGTTCCTGATCATGCTGCGTATTCATCTTTAAAAGGCCAATGAAAGGCCACTGATCTGAGGTCATTCTGGAGACGTGTGCCAATAAAAGGACGTGCTGATGCTTTCAATGCCTTAGAATGCGTCAGAGGTTTAGTTAACAACTCACTTCCCCAAAGCACATTTATAAAAACGATGCACTTTGAAACAGATTGGCCCATTCATACAAAAACTTTATATTGATTATTACTTGGTTCCTTTCCATATAACACATTCTTTATATTATAACCGGTAAAAAAAAAAAAAGGCAGCAAATTATTATCTGTAGCTTACTCGTCAACTTCTGAACTAGATGAATTGATGGTGAAAAGTTCAATTTAACTATTTAAGAACTTATCAGTACATCAATATATCAGTTCTGATGGCTGCAGTGTGACTATCAATCCAATTCCACATACACAAATGCATACTGAAAAAAACTAACTACTGTTATTCATATCGACGGGGAGCGTTAAGGGGGGGGGGGGGTTTGAGCGGTGTCTCTTAAGTGAACGTACTAAACCGAATCACTTCCTCACTCCCATTGCCATTCCTCTGAACACGGACTCCTTGTTTAGCAGCCCCGCCCGCCCCGCATTTCTTTTCCTTCGGATCTGCATCAATCTCATTATTAACCTTTACTGCCCTCAGTTGACGGAAATCCGTCATAGCGACGGAGAACTTTAATCCATGGTTCTTATATTGCTGGTTTCACCAGACTGGTTGATCAAGCATAGCTTAGTTAGATCTTATTAAGTAATTACAGAAGGTAAGCTGAAGTAATCCCGTACTTTAGAATTACATTAGGGGATATGAGTTGTTGGATGATGCAGTTAACTAGTACTTTAGAGTTAAGTATTAGATATTAGTAGGTCAGTCTATTGGGAACCTGCTACAAAGCCCTTTCAGAGAGTCTAAAGTATTTAAGAATAGTACAGTCGGGAAGATGCAGTAAATCTCTTTAAAGTGTGATGTTAGTCTGGCGCTAACATAACATTACAAATCCCCTGAAGACACAGGCAGAAATTAGGATTATTAATACAGTGATAGTCAGGTAAACAAAGGTGGAATAAAATCCCACTGCGATGTGATCTGCTGCAGCAGTGTTTCATGTTAGTTACAGTCAGTATAACTGTGTTCTTACAGTCTAGTTCTAGTGTTTCAGGCTCATTTGATGTGCACATAGCGAGAAGGCTATTAACACTGGTTGACCAATTTACATAATGTGACATAGCATATTACATGCATGCAGTCTACTAGCCATGGAAGCACTGAGGGACCCAGAAGTTATTCGGTTTCAATGAGAACCAGCACTACTGTAGCGACTGCTGGCACCACTATACAGGATGATACGATGAGGTTAAAGTTATTCAAATGAGTAGTGAAGTGGTTCTGTCAATTCAACCAAACTTACTGCCAGCCTACTCTTTTTTGGGACTTTGCCCAATTTTCTCCCCAATTTATAGACTGCCAATCCCCACCACTAGCTCGGTTTCCCAGTATTACACACTGCTACCAAAAACGGAAGGCTGATGGCTAACTAACACCTGCTCTAGCCAGTTGACGTAACAGAATTAGCAGTTAGTGTTGTTCTCCAAAAACTGGGACTTTGCCCAATTTTCTCCCTAATTTATAGACCTCCAATTTTTCGCCACTGTGTATGTTTTCCACTATTACACAGAGCTACCAAAAGTGGAAGTTGAAGGTTGATGCTAACACATGCTTCCTCTGAGTCAAGTATATACATCTTTTCTGCCTCAAACAACTCAGACTACCTCTGGAAATACCCTTCTATTTATTACTGCACATTTTCTGTCCTGCTGCTGCTACATTTGCACAATCATATTCATTGCTGTCTACCTCTGTTCTGCATTTTTGTACACGTAACTCTCTGCTGCTAGAATACAGTATCTGTCATAACAATGTATTCATTCAGACTTGTACTGTAGTTACTGTCAATTGTACTAAATGTTGTCTTGTCCCGTTGTTTTGTTGCTCGTGTTTTCTTTGCACTCTCTTTGCCCTGTCTGCACTTGTGGTCTTTTGGTGTTTCTATTCTGATCTTGTGTTGCACCATGGTCCTGGAGGCACGTTGTTTCGTTTCACTGTGTTCCGTGTGTAAATGGTTGAAATGACAATAAAACCTACTTGACTTGACTTGAAGTGCATATTTTTAAACTGCTGTAATGCAACATCACTAGGCAGGTCAACAGGCCCGGAGAACAACAATAACTGCTGATTCTGTTATGTCAGCTACCAAACACCTGCCCTGACTAGTGCTGCACTGAACAGGCTCACTAAGAGAGAGCGAGGCCAATTATGCTCTTCTGGACAGTCAGCTGTGGCATTACCTTCCCAATGTGTGACACAGCATGTCCCAATAAAACCCATGTCCAGCAGAAGGTATCTAATTCTGTTATGCTTCACACCAGCTTTCTCAGCAAACACTAATATAATGAAAATGTAAAAGTCTGAAAATTATATTATCAATTTGATGTAGACTGAAATCTAGCTAACGGTCAGATTTTAAGATGACAAGGGAATAGTTAACTAGAGTAATCAAACATAAATTAGAAGAATATGGCTGAATTTATATATGACTGTCCAGTTCAACACATTTTTAAAAAATCTAATGACCAAAAATCCAAATTTTTGGATACATCATGTTTTAGAATGGACTCTTCAATTATAAGAGCACATTATATGAGGTATAAAGATTTTCATTTAAAGTTCTGATCAATACTCAGACCCCAAGTATCAGGATAAGGATTTGAGGAGAAATAATAATAAAAAAAAAAAAAACTCAGATTGGTGCATGCCTACTTCAGGTAGACAACTCTCTAGGGGTGTAACGGTTCACAAAAATCACGGTTCGGTTCGATACGACACAGTGGTGTCACGGTTCGGTATGTTTTCGA
>JBBPCZ010000142.1:14407762-14422578 GCA_037974445.1 Brycinus macrolepidotus | reverse complement strand
ATATGTATATAAGAAATCTGGTTACATTTCTTAAATGATAATAACAGGAGATGTCCAGTTGTAAGTGTGCTGTTTGTTGAGGGACGCTGTTGACAGACTGTGAAAGCTCTCACAGCCTTGACAGTGAGGTCCTGGTGATGAGCTCTGGCAAAGACGTGCAGATTATAGCGCCTCTGGACCACAAGATGGTCCTTTCAGCTAAAAGTGTTTGTTCTTCAAGACACTTAAAACCGTGAGTGCACAATAACAACAGCAGGAGACCTCAGAAACACCACACACACACACACACACACACACACACACACACACTGTGTGCAAGAACATCAAACTGCTTAAGAATAAACTCCAGACAAGCACAGTCAGGCTCAGACAGAGGTCAATAATAGAAATAAAATTCCAAAACTAGAAACAAACAAGCCTAAGGGACATAAAACCTGTTTCTATTGTGCGGCTGGACGCCTGCACTGATCCCAGCCCAGCAGAAATGAAACTCTTGCTTCACACTGCCCCTTTTCTTCTTCTTCGTTTGGTGGTCTTTTTGTAGCAGTTCCACTGGGTGATTGTGCCAAGGGGGGGGCATGTACATCTGCAGGACCCCCAGCCCTCCCTCTCCCCCCCGAATCATTTATTATTACAAATGAATCTAAAGAACACGGTGGAAAAGAGAACAAGGTCTGAAGCTCTTCACACAAATGGCTAAGCAAAGTGTCTAAATAAAGAGGAAGCATTTGCGAGTGTAGCATACAGCTGGTTTTATGCCAAATACTTTAATTAGCGATACAGAAGTATGGCATGTACATCTGCAGCCATAGCCCCACCTTCCCCATCCCCCCATCCACCCTCCCCCTCCCCCATAATAATTTATAATTACAAATGATTCTAAAGAACATGCACTTCTGTTGGTGGAAAAAAGTGTGTAAAACAAGAGGAAATTTAGAATTTGCTAGTACACATTTTTTTGTGCCAAAGACTGTATTTAGTAGTGCAGAAGTATGGCATGTACATCTGCAGCCATACCACCCCCCCCACACACACCGTCTCAGACAGACGACGGAGCCATTCGTCAGTACTCACCCACCCGTATCCGAGTGGTGGTCATTATGCAGATTAAAGACAGGTGCAGCCACACTTCCACAGGAGAGAGGCCACGAAAGACATCAGGAGGGTCCAGCAGCTTCCATTACCTGCTCCCACCAGGAGCCAGAGAGCTGCCAAATTACTTCAGAAACTTCAGCGCGAAACCACAGTGTTCTTCAAACAGTGGGGAAATAAGTCACACGTGACTGTGTGTTCACAAGTGAGAATAATATGTGATCACCTGTGAAATAATATGAAATAATGTGAATAATATCATCATAAAGTAGATTATGTAATAAGAGATTGTGTGTGAAGCAATGAATTATGTGTGATCCCATGTGATCTGTCATGCAATGCAATTAAGAATGTAAAACAGATTGGCAAAATTAATGAACAATCATGTGAGAAAATACCTAGATTAAATAATAAACGTTCACTGCATGGATAAGGGTGTGAAAAATAATTCCCATTAAAATAAGAATAAGAATAAGAATAATTAACACATGATCCACACGTGAAAGTCACATGATTTTTTTGCTGTAAGTGAGAGGAAGTATAAAAAAATACAAATCAAAATCCAGTTAATATACATTAAAAAGTGAAGAAGAGTGAAGAGGTTACTTGCATCAAAGCACTGTAATTTAATATTTTTACAGTGGTTAACTATCAGTTATTGCATAGTTATTTTTCATATCCATTCTGTTGGGAAACATTTTATTAAATAGATGGGCATATCAGCATATTGCCTCCTTCCATATTTTTCTAGACATAACAGCAAATGAAATTTCTCAGCTGAAAGGAATTAACAGAAAAAGTCATTTTGTTCACATTTTTATCACAATTATTTGTTATTTCCTTATCTGTGATTTTTCCTATAGTTTATTCCTTTTTCTATTCAGGTTTTCTCCTCTGGGACTCGGTGAAGGCTGAGGCTGACAGAAACAACCTCCAGCATAAATTACAATCAGGAGAAGAGTCACCCGAGAGGAATTGGGTAATTTGGACTTCCATGTGTGATTCAGTTCAATCATTAAGGGCCTGGTGTGGGCCAGCAGTGCTGAACGGCAGTGGGGCAGGTGGGGGATGAGTGAGGTGGACGCTCACCCTGTGTTTTTAAGATCTGCTAAATATTCAGACAGCCCTCTTAGCATGTGTAAGTTGTGGAGAAATGAACAGCAACTAAATTTCAATTCCAAAGCCTATAGCCTGAGTAGAAAAGGTTAGAAGAGGTTATAAACACATTTTCAGACCACAATCTAAGCTGATTTTTCTAGTAAGTCATTCTACCACAAAAGAGTACCAAGAAAACAAAGAAAACGTTTATTTTATAGATTTTGTTTGCATCTTAAAGACTGAAATATACAGAAATGTAGAAAAAGGCAGTGGGATCCCCCCTTATATCCCATGTTCACCGTTTTTACTAGCTAAGACTTTCCTCCCAGATGTGTAGATTAAAGTAAAACGACAGTTTGAAATTAACCAGCGTTAACTAAGGACTTACTTAAGCCTTTACACACAAACGTAATCACCAGTCAAAGCACAAGCAGTGCAGTCCAGGCATGAGTTTGATAGTCCGCCCAGCCACACACACAGGAGAGTTGAACACGATTAAAGGAGCTTTGATTAATCTAACGTATGTGCCAAAAGTGCACATGCTGCGTATGATCCCAATTAGACTGAAACCCAACTCGGCCAAAGCGCTGCTCCACATTTCTGCAGCCATGCTTTGCCTTTTGTTTTCATTGGACTGTCTTTGACAACACGCTTTTTAGTCATTCAGTTCAAAAAGAAATTGCAAGTGATAATGTCAAACGTATGGCCCTCACGTTAAGAGAAGGATGCGGTTATTACTGTTGGATGCAGTTTGTGGTGTGGTGGTGGCTTTGCAGCATGCCTGCCCTTTTAAGATAGGAGCCCTATTCATTTGGAAATATTACAAATGCATGGCCTGGATGGGAAAAACTTCTAACATGGTCTAATCTCACACTGCCATTGGCTGCATGAGCCACGCGTAATATTTTACAGCTCATGGTACAAGGCTAAAGCTGAAGAATGGCAACTTGGTGACATTTTTACGATGGTGCAAGGTTCAAACTTACAGCACTGTATTTAAGGGTCTCTATGCCTCATATACATGTTTGGGTTGACTTACGGCCCATTCATTGAGCTTGAGCGGCCGTAGAGCTTCTGGGAGGTGGTGTTCAGACGGAGGAGGTTGAAGAATTGAGGTGATGAGGAATAAAGTCTCCACTGTTCCTCCGGTCTGCAGGCCCATGCCAGGCGGAGGGCACTCACCCAAAGCCACCCTTTAAAGTAAACACTATTTGTATGTGTCTGAAAGCTTAACGGTTGCAGTTTATAATTTGCAGTGGCCAAAATGTGTGTTCTGCATGCTGTAGCCATCAAAGAGAGGCTTATAATTTGCTTTAAGATACACGCAGTGCATAAGTCAGGCCTGCAGCATTCGTAACATTCAGTTTTGCAGTCAAAAAGTAATGTTGGTAAAGTCATTGCAGGATTATTCACAGTTACTTGGATAAAAAAAAAAAAGTCGAGTCTTCAGATCAATTTCAATGTAACTGAAAAGAAACTAGGATGTAAAATTCATTAGTCTTAGAGTGCTTTATTCCTACACTCACAATGAAACCCTATTAAAAGTAATATTTCTCCATGAAAGTGTTGAGTCTTCTCCTAAAGTGCAGCAAATGACTTCTCAAAGACATCAAACTAATGGGGCAAGGCATTAGACCACATAAACAACAGCATCATTCCAGCTGTTCCTCTGCCAATGCGATGCTCTTATTTTAGCCCTCACCTCCTCCCGCTTCGCCATTTATCCTCGCAGCACAGTTTGCAGGAAACGTCGGCCCTGCGTGATTGATGTGAGATGGGTGCTTCCCCGGCTTCATGGTCAAATAAAGCAAGACAGCTGTTGGGAGAAATCAAATTCCATGCAGGAGCTTGGAACGGCTTGTTTTTTTCCCCCCAGCGTTTTTAACGGAGCCATTGGCTTGGACCAGACGAGTAAATAAAAAAAACATGGCCATGATGTGGCAGAAGGTCACCCGAGCCCTCATTATGGAGCAATTACGGCACAAAAGCCCCTTTCCTTTCAAAAGCCAGCCCCAAAGTCAACCCCACTTTTCAGGGCTTTTCAGAAGTAAGACATGACAAGAGCACGGAGGATGTTCTCCTCTGGAGCTTCAGTAACAAGTTCAAGCCCATCACTCTTCTTCGAAATTGGGTGTCCTATTCAGTTCTGCTGCAATGCCAACTGAACTCGTTGTAAATGTTTTCTCTGTGCTTGTCTTAAAGTGATGATTGGCCATATATCAAATTTACTCAATTTTTCCTTTACCCCAAATGTAGTCAGTCAACCAAAACATTTATGATGTTTGCTTTATTTTGCACTGCAGCAAGAGGCTAATGCAGCTTGAAAAGTAACACAAGATAAATGCCACCAGTTTGGCATGCCTACAACATCACACACCTGCCTCAAACTGCATGAGGCTGTACATTTGTATGGATAATAGTTTATATGTATGACACAGTTTGAAGCAATTGCATGATGATATAGGCCTGTAGTATGCACAATGCAAAACTGGTGGCTTTAAGCCTTCATTTCTTGTTAGCTACATTAGTCTGAGCTCCTGTGCAAAACTAAACTTTAAACACCCAATGTGTCCTGGCTGATAAACTAAAAACTAGCAAATTTTTACCTTTAATGGCTTTAGAGTATGTAATATTCTTTCAGGCACAGTATAGGTTTGAGGTGCTGCAGTGCATAAGGCGCTGATTTGAAAGAAATGAAGAAGAAGAAGAAGAAGAAGAACTACAACAACAACAACAAAAAAAACAAGGAAAACAAGAACAAGATGAAGAAGTAGTAGCAGTGATGTTTAAAAGCTGTATTAGCAATCATACTAGCCTTCGAACAACTAAGTGAAGTTAAAAAAAAACAATTGTTTCTGCAGTTGGCATTAGAATGTCTACGGAAACCTGTTTTTATTCAAAGCTTCAAGTCAGAGAGCATAATTATTTCTTTATTTATGTTCAGAAAAGTACTTACAAAAGTAAGAAAATGGCTGTTTGAGTAGTGATAATACCAGCCGTAAGCATTTCTGCGTAATTACACATTCCTATTGTTTATTTTACTGATTCAAATTGCGATTGTGGTGAAGCAAAGGAAACGAGACTCTACATTTCCAGCTCTGCGGTACCAACAGAGCCCAAAACATTTACAAATATTTGTGCATATTCTCATTTCATATTTGGAAACTGATCTGTGATCAGTAGAATACGCTCCGAAACAATGGCAAAAGGCCCAAGGCGAGGTTGCTTTGTGCTTTGTGTGTTAGAAAGTCCTCTATTTACTGCCATCCACACACAGTAATCTTATAATCACTTCAGCTTCAATAAGCTGCAGTGCTGTTTTCTCTTTGCTAAACAATGCTTCCTTCAGCATCTCAGCAAACTGGAAAAAGCACTTCACTCAAATTAATACTCAACCATATATGCTTAAAGTGGCAGTTTGACAAAAAAACAAACATACATGTTTTTCACGCACTTCAAATAAAGACGATCAGCCAGGAACTGTTTGGTGTCTGAAGTTTGCTTCATTCATTTTGGAACATCAAGGCTAATGTAGCTACCATACAGCCACCAATTAGTACTGTGCAAACTGCATGCCTAAATCCTCACATGCTCACCTTAAAAGTTAGTAGTTGATCTCAAGTAGAATTTGTTATGTGCTTTCTGCACTGGCAAACAATGATGGTTAGTGCTAGGCCTTCAGTTCAGACTATAAATATCAAAACATAGTCAAAAAAATGAAGAAAAACACATCTACAATGATGCTAAATTCTGCGGTGGTCATATGGGTTTCTAGTACTATGTTAGTGCTAAACTAAAGGCATTGCACATGAACATTTCAGACCATTCTAGATTAACCACAGACATTTAAAGATTGTGAAACGCATTCCATGTTTTATTTAAAGCTTGTGACATACATGTTAACTTGTACATCTACCAGTCACAACATCAAAACCACTACCGGGGGAAGTGCATAACATTGATTATCTCATTTCAGTGGCACCTGTCAAGGGGGGGCGGGGAGGTAGTATATTAAGCAGCAAGTGCACAGTCAGTTCTTGAAGTTGACTTGCTGGAAGCAGGAAAAATGGTCAAGTGCAAGGATCTAAGAGGGCCAAACTGTGATGGCTGGACAACTGGGTCAGAGCATCTCCAAAACATTTGTACCTTACAAAAGTGGTCCAAGGAAGAACAACAGGAGAACCTATGACGGGGTCATGGGTGTCCGAGATTCATTAGTGCGGCATGTTCACAGCCAGAGGAGGAAAACTTTGGGTCCTCACATTCATGTGGGTGTTACTTTGACACATAGCACACACCTAAACATTGCTGTAGACCAAGTAAACCCCTTCATGGCAACAATATTCCCTAATGACTGGCTCTTGCAGCAGGATAATGCGCCCTGCCACACTGCAAACACTGATCAGGAATGATTTGAGGAACAGGACAAAGAGTTCAAAGATGTTGACTTGGCCTCCATATTCCTGAGATCACAATTAAGCATCTGTGGGATGTGATGAACAAACTATTTTTGTCCATGGATGCCCTACCTCGCAATTTACAGGACTTACAGAATCTGCTGTTAATCTCTTGGTGCCAGATAACACAGCACACCTTCAGAGGTCCTGTGGAGTCCATGCCTCAACGGGTCAGAGCTGTTTTGGCACCAGGAGGTGGATCTACCCTGTATTAGGCAGATGGTTTTAATGTTATGACTGATAACACTTCATATACATAATTTTTATTTAAGGCCCTGACCATAGTTTAAGTAAGAGAAATACATTGGTTAGGCTGCTGCTCATCTACGCAGCTAGTGACATTCCAGAAGGTCTAGAGTGATGCTCTCCCTCACAAAAAATGGTCCCACCCACTGGTATTAAAAATATGATTGGTCGATTCCAATGATACTTCTAAATTATTTTGGTGATTAAACTGCTAAGTCGTAAGTTCAGCACCTGAAGGGCGTACAATTGGGGCAGCTAGTTTAGCTAGCTACCAACATACCTGTCATGTTTCTGACTGGTCAAAGATGAGGACACACATGCAGGGATACTTTTCTGACACCTTTTCTTTTATTACAATGAAGACGAAGCAAACACATGACTCAAACAGTTCATCAGAAATCTCTTGGTACTTCACAAAGTCTGTGTAAACTGCAGACAGAGTCTGTTCTTTGCATCAAGGCTGTTTGAGGTTTGATTCTTCCAGGATCTAGAGGATGGGCAAGAGGCCTTATTATGGCTTATACAAACAAACAAACAAACAAACAGCACACAATGACCAAACAGCCTGCAGACACAAGGGTGAATGGACAACTCAATCCGGGTCAACCTGGGTTCGAGTGAAGGAAGCGATATGAGAAACACCTGAACATAATCATAAATTGGGAGATACCAAACCAGCCTGAAAGGGGGGGGGCAGGGTAAATACCACACAGGGAAAAAATCTTGTTTAGATAGTTTTCCATTGGTGGTTTTAAGAATTTAACCTCTTTGTTTCCACCCAAAACAATGAAATAAGAGCAGTACTATAGTACCTGTCCAGTTTGAAGATGACTCCAGGATCACAATTTTATGTATTAGAACTCTATTAGATCAGATATAATACTAAAATATAATACTATAAGATATAATACTAAAATTGGTGCAGTTATTAGTAGATTAGTAGATCACAATGTCTGCAGTTGACCATTGCTCAGAGCTTTTGTCATGCTGCCCACCCAGAATCCTTATGTTCCACCCAAAATATTCCTCCGGTGACACCGTATTTCTCTAAGTGATATGTGCGTTGATATTGTTAAATCTATAAAAAAGTAACCAAATAAAGAACTGCTAGTTGAAGATCCTTAGTTGCAGTTAGTAGGCTGCTTAACTAGTTTAACACTTTATATTTTATGGACCTTTATATTAACTGGACCTAGAGAAGAATGAGGAGGTCAGTAATTAGCTAGCAGGTTATCAGGTTCCTTCAGTAATAATCAGACAAGGACTTCAAAATCAGACATTTACAGAAGGAATCACAAAGCTTCATGTCTTAGCAAGTTTTTAACATCAAATGCAGTTCTTCAATATAGCTAGCCTGGTGCTAACACTTTTCCACATAGGCGCTAATGCGAGGAGCAAATTGTCAACGAAAGGCTACCTTTAAAGTGAATTACAAGGTTTCTACATTAAACATTGTTATGCCGATTTATTACTCAAGCCCTGTTTTGAACAACTGGATTTTAAACCCTAAAAGTGAAGCATTGTAATGTTAGTGGCTTTCCAAACCACATTAACATCATGCTGTGTTTTGAGCAAATTTTGAGCAAAGTGTTTTTTCAGGCTTTGATTCTAAAGAAGGCAGCGAGGGACCATTCAGAGAGCAGGACCATTACGATGGCGCAGGTCAATATATGAGTCTACTGTGGTTTGCCAGTCGTTAGAGGTTGAACGATGAAATAATGCATTATTGTTTGTGCTGTTTTGTTTTCTGAGATGCTATCTCACATCCTGGAATGACTTCAGGACTTCCGTTCATTTTCATGTAGTGAATGTTGGGATAGTAATGGTCTGGAAAATAGTAGTAAATGTATTTTTACAGTGTAACTCATTTAAAGTGACCACTGCTGTGCAGCGTTTCTTAGCAGTGTAACAGTATATGTATTTGACAGGGTTTGAAATGATTTTCCCTTCTGAGATCAAGATTTGATTTTTGAAATTTTATATATTAGGTCATTGTACCACTGTGTTGGCGAACAGGGTATGAATGTTATGTAATTTGAGTGTATGACAGTAACACCATAACTCCAAAGACAAATTGAGTAAAATCTAGGCTTTTCTGAAATACAGTCTACTCCCACTTTGAAGCAAGATTGTATGTTGAATATTACATTAATATTTTACTAATGTCATAGTAAAATCACTTAAAGTTTCATGAGTAATACCACTGACACAGTTTGGCAAATGAGGTTTTTAGCCAAACATATCAGAATTATGAAATTAGATTTTCCTACCCAAATAATATAATGTATATATATTATATGAAATAATTGTAACATATAACAAAAACATTTTATTATAATTTAAAATGAAAAACAATAAAAATAGTTCCACATGAAATGTTGCGGCATCTTCAAATTTTAAAATAAGACTTACACAGTGTTTTGTGATTAAACTAGGAATAGAACAATGACAACACAGACATCAGCTTTCTGGGTTTTTATTTTTATTATTTTTATTTTGAGCCCATCATTCAAAGTGGTAGATTGACCCCAACAGTGATAGCAAGACCCTTGTAAAACTCTCTGTCAAAACCAGAGTTAAAACATATACAATCCAACATTAAATATAGAGATATCCCAACAATTTTCACATGATTGAATATCTTTACATTTTTAAATGGTAAGATGTAAATTAAGACATTAAGAGTTGTTTGACAAGAAATGCAACATTCTACAGAAACTTTAGAGGAAAACACCGGTAAAGAAAAATAGCTTATACCCCAAAGATGTTTCATATAAATAAATCATTCAATATAATTTTTTTTTTTAAATCATACAATTCAATATAAGCCTCAGAAATAATGTGTACATTGATTAGATAGTAGATAGTTGATTTGGATAAATAAAGTGACTATAAAGTAATGCATAGTAAACAGTGTGACTACAATTGTCTTGTACACATCATGACCCCTGGTTCCTATCACCACCACTGGAAAGAAAGTAAGAATCACTTGGTTTCTCTCCAATGCTCCATTTTTACATCAGCCAACTCTCAATAACTTTGTTTACATTTCAATGACTGTATTATGCAGATTTTTTTTAAACTTTGCTGGAATTTCCATTTCACTATTATTACGTTATTTGAGTTCAGTTTTTTCATGTTTTTTGTTTTCCATGAAATTGAGAGATGCTCAGATGGAGACATATCATCAGTACAGTTTTAAATTTCCATATCATTTCAAACATTGATTTTTCAAATGTTCTGTTACTGTATCAAAATGGGTACACTCTTAGTGTTTTTAATAAAAAGCTATAGGTCCAAACTCACAGTGCGGTCAGTAATGTTTACAGCTCTCTCTCTCTACGATCAATCATTCAATACTAACGAAGCAGGGGGGAAATCATGCACAGAATTGCAGGCTTAAAACTGCAAGTCTTCTGTGGCAGCAGAAAAACCTCCTCCGTTACCATCCAGATGTGCCACATATGGAGCAAATACAACAGGGAAATTGCATCATCGAATTCAGTGGATTTGAGTCTCATCAGAAAGAGTAAGGTTCTTAACTACAAATGCGGTGGTTTTTCTTCAATTCTTTCCTCATCTGGAAAAATCAGTTCACCTTGTCCAAATTAGTATTCTACCTTATATGCATAAAGTTCAATTTTCACAATTTTCCTCTTACCTCAAGTGTAGTCCATCAGCCAAGACATGTCTGGTGCCCACAGTAGGTTCCTTTAGCTTTGCACTGGATCTTTGAGACTAATGTCGCTACCAAGCTCATACTCCATAAAGTAGCAAACTCCATGCCAAAATTAAATTGTGTCGAGTTGATAGGCAATCTCAAATAGACTTCCTTATGTGGTTTCTGACATACTGTCATCCATAAATATGGACAAACATGCATCAATAACTACAAACAGCAAGTAGAAGCCGCTTTTTTGAATCCTAGTAATGTTATTGGTTCTGGTGAGTCTTGTTTTTACAGCCTACATTCAGTAATAATTCACAAAGTATCACAATTAATACATTTAAATTTTTTAAAGACATGCCTTATCCACAGCTGACCTCATCTACAACATTATCTTTACATTGCATTAAACCAGGCTATTTAGTCAGTCCAGCAATCCAGCTTTTTGGTATCCAATTTCCTGTTAATATTTGTTTCAATCAATGTCCTGAACATTAATGCAATGTTTACAAAATGATCGACTGGATTAGATACATCATTGTGTATACTCATGCACACGTACACACAGAGGAGTATGACAACTATTAAGCGTTACTTATCTGGCCAAATGAAACCAGGCCAAGTGCCTGAGCCAATCAATCTGTCTGTTAGGGTGATCACAAGAGTTTATATGACACAGCGATGGACAAATATAGGCAGCCAGGCCTGGTTTACACCCATAAACAGATGTTTTGAATCAGACACTGGAGGTCTCCGGTTAAGCAGACCCTACGAAGGGGTACTTAACTGACCCCAATCAGGGAATATATGAAAACCTGCCAGAAAAGGAGTCTCATTCAATTAATGAGGCTCCAGTTTCCACTTTTTAGCTTTAGCTTTCACGTTTGCAGCGGAGCTTTACGGCGAGTCCTCATTCGCCGGGGTAACGATGAATGAAAAAAGGCTCTTTCCAAAGAAAACACCAAAACCACCTTTCAAGTGTGAGACAAAAATGGAAAAAGGTTGTTTGGATAGCAAAAAAAAAAAAGCGAGAGAAAAACTAGTTAAGAGGATTTCGTAAAAAGCCCACCCAGTCCATAGAGCCTCATTCAGGTATGAGACTGCCGCTCCTTTTAGGGAGTCATTCAGCGACAGCTAATTGGGCATTAATGTTCCAAAAAATCTAAATGAAACAACACTGAATTTGCCAAAAACATCTCAAAAGAACATGTCGGGGGAACATGAACGTTTGTCGGGGAGAGCAGTGGCCCGAAGCTGGCAAGAGATTTATGACATGCTAACAGAGCCGACGACAGTGCAGGCCGGGCTGGAGGCCGGGAGCACGTGCATTAAGGAGCCGACTCTATTAAACAGGTTGATCAAAATATTAACGGTACGCGTAAACACAGGCTCTTTATCTGACAGCCATTTACATTACAAAAGCCTTAATCCAGGGGCTAGCAGGGGCTTCCCTCATTAGCCGCTGGCCTTTACCTCACACTTCGCCACCAAGCTCGCAGGTGGATCCACTACTCCAGGCCGCTATTGTGTTTATGTTAACTTTTCATAAGCCCCCGCTCAAAATTTGTCAAACTGCATCATTGTTTAAGTATGTGCCAGTCAAACACAGCCGTGCCAGATGGAGGCCTTTCCTTCTTAGCATCGCCCTAAGCAGAAGAGTCATGCATAGTTTTCAGGGTTTTTTTCATTTTTTTTTCCAGAACAATTCACACTCTATAGCTTTTTCCCCCATGGGTCAAGTCACAAGCTCGGGCCAAAGCTGACCAGGCAGCTCAATTTAGATTGACAGCGGTGAAAGAAAACCTTTTCTGCTTTCCATTTGCTGGGTAGATCTTGGTTTGCTTGGTTGGGCTTTGAAAAAAGAGCAGGCATGTTCTCAAAGGAGTACTTCAGTCCAAAATGAGATGGTACTAACAGCTATGGATATTGCATAGCAACCAATTAGCATTTAGCACTGTCCCAATAACATCATAATGTAATAGATGACTACTAGCGTAAATTCGCCTTTATCCATGTAAGCATGTTTTGGATCTATTCCGTCTGGATTATAACTAAACAATAAGTTTAATGGTTAAAAGCACAGAGCCCTAATGACTTCTGTGAAATAAACAAATACATGTCTATTATTTTTTGTTCATTTTTATTTAATATAATCATCATGCTTCATTGTTAGGTTTTGGTTTGAAAATCTTGAAATGCCCAACATAAAATTTTGTAATCAGGATTTTTTTCAGCGTAAATACAGCAAAGTGAGCTCTCCCATTATTTGGACCCCAGGAGCTGGATAATGGGTCAAATTAACTAGCATATTTTTAAGTGACAGTGGGGTCAACTAATCATATTTACAATGGATAGGAACAATTTTGTGAGAAAAACATCACTGTGGGCCTTCTGGATATCCTTGGTACAACACTGACTGAGAGTATGACTGGTGGTCTTACCTGAAGATGGAAAAGAGAGGCAGGAGCTCAGTGCCAGGGCTCTTTACGGAAGGAGTAAAACCACTGTAAAAGCGCAACACATATGGTAACATATATGTTAATGTCTGTTTCAGGTAAAATATATGGAATGTCATTTACAAGTTTCAAATGTTCACAGTGTAGAATAGATAAAAATCCCTAAAAAGTGTTCATCAGTAACTGTTAACATAGCACTAGGGATTCAAATAGCAGAAATTAGAATTACTGTAGAGGTGTTTTTTTTTTGTCTTGTTTCTGACATTTATGGCCTAACTGTGCTAACAGTCATGGTTCACACTAACATGCTAATTGCTAATTATAAAGTGAAGCTAGTAGCCATTCGCTTCCATGTCATGGTATAATGCTAGCTGGTGGGTAATACTGTTAACAACATTAGCATTTGT
The DNA here is from genome assembly GCA_037974445.1 of Brycinus macrolepidotus. Taxonomy (NCBI): domain Eukaryota; kingdom Metazoa; phylum Chordata; class Actinopteri; order Characiformes; family Alestidae; genus Brycinus; species Brycinus macrolepidotus. The sequence continues at coordinate 14,409,155 of JBBPCZ010000142.1, read as the reverse complement.
TCCTAATCAGTTATTAATCTCATGCCTTATTATTTAGTAATTATGAATTACTTAGTATCTTCTACGAGACTGCCCTGTAAGTTGTGTGGTGTGTACCGTGAGGACATGAGGTTCCTTTAAACTTGTAGGTCTTAACTCATTTTTAATGGCAAATATTACAGGACTTGAAATATCAAAAGTGAAATGCCGCCGGAAAAAAATCTGTCACTTCATTACAAAAGAAGTGGAACTTCCTCAGCCCCAAATCCAGAATGTAGCTGGAAAGAGGGACAGAGTGGGACCGTTTTAGTACATAGATGTCAGAAATGAAAAAAAAAGAAATTTAACTGGAACCAGAGCAGTAAGTAATAGTTAAAAGTGGAGGGGGAAAAATGAGAAAATGTGTTCTGTTGAAGCTGCACCTGGTATGGAGCGTAGTCGTATTTTACCAGATGTTTGCTGAGAGTGGGAGTCAAGAATGTGTTGATGTGTTTAAGACAATCAACAAAAGATTAAGGATCCTAATAGCAATCGCAGAGCTTTTGTTTTGACAAGTTGAAAAAAGGCCCAAAAATAATATTTACAGCGGAACAAGTATCTTTTCGCTGGATGGTGAATGGGCTCCGTAAGTGCTCTGCAGCAATTTGGCCATCTAATGCTGGATTTCTATTTTCAGAACAGGGCTCTTTCACCGTCAGATGTTACAAATGAGCTCTTCCATTTCGCCCATCCATTTCCAGGCTGTTTTGTGCTCCCATCTGGCTCTATCAGCATTTCAACCCCAAATCTAAACAGGTTGACGTTTTGCAGGTGTGGGGCCGTGTCTGCTTGCACTTTCGCGAAAACACCAAGATCAAGCAACTTCCTCTAGGGTTTATAAATGAAGTCACAAGGGTCAAGGCCCCCCATCAGCAGGCCTGATCAATATCCCTGCCTTCTTCTGCCTGCCATCAGTACTAGAGAGAGGAATCAAGGCTAACACTGTGTTGGTTAAGAGCAGCCTGCAATTATCTTAGTACTTCTGTTGTTGAATTTAAAAGTGTTGTATGTGTGTATGTGTGTGTGTGTGTGTGTGTCCGTGTATGTGTATATATTTATAGTACTGTGCAAAAGTCTTTATATTTAAAAAAATATGTATATTTAAAAAACTGTACAGATGAGCAGAGAGTGTCTTTTCATATTAATATAACTAAATATATTGAATAAAACTAAAAGGAAAAATACATATAACATAGTGATTTATGTACATATGTAAATAGTGATATTATGTTCACTATATCAATGTGTTCTTGTGGAAGCCCAGATTTAGTGGTAGTTACAGTCAGAAACCTGGTTTAACTCAGTCAGTCCTTCATTAAATTAAATCAGGAGCTGCTGATGGAATTTCACAAATCCAAACAACAGCTGGAGGAAC
>JBBPCZ010000142.1:14391394-14405779 GCA_037974445.1 Brycinus macrolepidotus | reverse complement strand
TATATTAGTACATACAGCACACACACACTCACACACATATATATATATATATATATAGAGAGAGAGAGAGAGAGAGAGAGAGAGAGAGAACATATAGAAAGAACATCAAACTTTGTAAAAGACGGCGCACACACTTATTCCAAGTCTTCCTGAGACACATATTAATATGTTAAATGAACAATTCAGGGAAAAAAATCTAATGTACACAATTTTCTCATCATACCAAATGTAGTCAGTCAAGACATGTTTGGTATCTGAGGTTCGTTTTGTACACTGGAGCTACGAGGCTGATGTAAGTAATAGGTAATGGAAACTTGCAAGCCAGTAGCATTGGGTAAACTGCATGCCTAAATCATCGCGCTTACCTCAGACTGTGTCGAGTTGTTAAGTAATCTCAAATAGACACACTTATGTGGACACTGTATTACATTCTGTTATCTATAAAAGCAACATGCATCTACTGTAACAATTTTAGATGTACTATACTTTTCCCATTTTTGCATGTTTATCTCTCATTTACTCTCTCATTCCTTTTGTTTTCCTCTCTCATTCACTCACCTTTCTTTCTTTCTCTCTATCCTGACCCAAACAGCTTGCATAAATGCTGTATATACTGTATGTCAAAGAGCATCTCACATGGCTGGGCTGTTATACATATCCATTTTAAATGGTCGATGCCTTTAGAACTTCATTGTATTTTTCTCCCATTTCTTTTGTCAGCTTCAGTGCAAACCTGAAGAAGCAAACTTCAGAAACCAAACATGTCTTGACTGATCGATTACATTTGGGTTCGCGGTCAAGGTCAAAACTGTGTCAATTTGCTTTTTACTGACCTCTCCGCAACAAATGACTTCACTCATTCAGAGCACGGTGCATGAAAAATGTGTCACTTCACTGTGTATATGGTTTAGTATAATGCCTTTCTTAACATTGTGAACAGTCACAATCCTTCGCCACTCACTTGGAGTAAGAAAATAACTCGTCCGTCCGTTTATCAGCATATTTAACCGGATCTTTAAAGCAAATGAGGCATAGCGTGTCAAAAAAACTGCTCACCGTGCTGGTTTTACGCTTTTCAAGCAAATATTTTTGTGCTGATGTTACATCTAAAATTGCCACATATTGTGGAAAATCAACAGGTGTGAAAAGGTATATGATACGTCTGAGTACTTGTGGTTTAAACTGCAAGCAACACTTGCTGCAATGAAAAGCCACAAGTAGTGTAAATAATCTACACGGCCTGTCAAAAGTTGGGGGTCAACTGTACATAATGCTGGTCTTTTGCAATAGAACAGTAGCCAAAACAGCTATCTGCTAATCCTTTGGGTATATGTAGCTTCCACATTCATGTTTCATGTTCATTAAAATGTCTTTATGAAGAGCAGGTTTTGCAAAGCTAATCCCATGCACAGACATTTTGAAAAATGGGACCCAAAAGGTAGAGAACCTAATTTAACTTAATTTAATTTATAGATCTCTTATCAAGAGGGATAGTGTAATCATGTTGCAGAGCAATCTGTAGTGTAGTTTTTCCTCATGGTTGCAAGCAATACTAGCTGTACCGACCCAACAATGATTTTTGACCCCCTTCTCCAACAGTAAAGGCTGTAATGTTATTCACTATCCTGTCTAATTGCTATGAATCTCAAACTCTCTACAGAGATCTTCTGTGATGTGGTGATGTGTGTAGTCATGACAGGTTGAAGTTACTGAAGTGACGTCTTCACAGGCAATTAGTACTGCAGCAGAGCGGATTGTCAAGAGCAGGGTTTGAATTACAGGGTTTGAATTACATTAAAACTTGGATCCTCCCCAAAAAAGGTAAAAACAAAAGCTGGCATGAGATCAAAACATTTTTTATCCTTTTTACCTGTAATTGTAAATGTTATATTTCCCATAAAACAAGCCTGGAGGATTCTTGTAATAGTTTCAGACACACCCCTAAAGTGGACTGTCCATTTCTTAACCTTGACTTTAGTTGAACGTCCTAACTGCCCTTCCACTGCAGCAAAACAGCTGAAATTTTCGCTCTGGAACCGTGAATGTGAATGTGAATGTGAACATAACTCATTATCGTGTTAGTAGGTATCCTGTAGTTGTGGTGCAGGGATGTAGCCTGTCAGTGTCATCTGCCCAGTCTGCTGGGAACTATCTAGCAAGCTACTTGCTAACTGAACTGAGATAGAATGGCATGTGTTGTGTATGCTCTCCACCAGTTTAATTACCTTCCTGTTAAAGAATGACATCATCCAGGTAGCACACACTTTACAGATAATGTTAGTGGTTAGCCAGTCATAAACCTCAAACAAGTGTTTAAATAATGATCTACAAAAATCAGTTTGACTCACCTAAGCTGATGTGACTAATAAACAACAGTTCGTGTTGATTTAGACAATAAACTTGTCCATACACATTTTAATTATATACGTGTTTTCATTCCACATGTAGCCTTTAGCTTCTGACTAGAGAACATCACATACCAAACGCATTGCACACTGAACTGATTAGTTCTCGCATGGTTCTCATTTGCATAAAGTTGAAAATTCACCATTTTAATTTTGCATGCTTCTGTGAATTTGTACTGATTTTGCACAACCTGAATGAGAATAGTACACTGCAGTGGAAGTGTACTAGGGGTGCTGGTGGCCTAGTGGGTAGGATACTTGCCTCTGGCCCAAGAGGTCATGGGTTCAAATCCTACCTTCAGCACCACCACTGGGTTCCTGAGCAAGACCCTTAACCCCAAGTTGCTCCAGAGAGGCTGTCCCCTGTAGTTAGGGAATGGAAGCTGCGTTGGATAAAAGCGTCTGCTAAATGCCGTAAATGTAAATATACTGTCACTCCCATACCGCCATTCCACTCCAGGGGTTTGCGCCCTCTTTAAGGTCTATGCTCACATGCATTGTGCAAGCCAATGGAAATGCTATGGGTTATGCAAACTAGCTATTTAATTTGCTTAATACACTTTACTTTCCTACTCTCCGAGTTACTGAATTAGATAGTGTTAAGTGTCTACGCTAACTTTAGCAAGTGTCTTTTGCCTTAAGTTACAGTTTCGCTAAAGCTAATGTTTGCATTAACCTATAGAGTGCCTTTTTATTTCCAGTTACCACTTTTTCATTTAGTTACCAATATAAAAATATTACTTAATGTTAGCTGACACTGCTTCTCAGTCATGAGCAGTGAGACAATGGAGGATTGTTATTACTCCATTTTTATAGCCTTTTATGTGTTAGCCTTTTGCTTTTTGGCATTAGCTAAAGACACATCCTATTGTTTTCACTCAGGAATTCATCATATCAGATATTTAGGCAAACAGTACTTTAACAGTTAGAACTACAGTTCACATTACTACACAGATCTAGATACTGTATGGTAGAAACACATCTGCGTTGTGAGCATGTTGATGGTGTCTTTGGTTCTAGTGCATCATTGTGGGGGTCTGTTTTGACCAAAATGACATCTTCTGTTGTTGTGTAAGCGTGGGTTTGTCAGTTTTGCCATAAAATACTTTGTTTGTTTACCCCTGAATACAAATGTTGTTGTGTGGTAAGTGCCCCAGTTCATTGAAGCACACACCTGTTCTGTACTGGGTTCCCTTTACACCATGGAGAAAAAGTTGATTCCCCCTGATTGCCATTGTATGATTCATACTCTGGTCCAGAGTGATGAAGCTGGTGGAACTTAAAGCTTAGCTGAGCCTAATAAGCTTAGGCCTGCAAATGATCATTTAAAGGCTTTCGAACTCATCCACTCTTTCTGTCCCCCCAGCGCTCTTCGCCCTCATCCTCAACTCCAGTGTCTTGTTTGACTATCTAATTAAATTCTTTCAAGAGTGTGTCACGGCCTCTCTCGTTTACCCCTCTGCCTCCTTCGCTCCGAGGTTAGATAAACATGTTAACACAAGAGCCGACACACCACAGCAAATCACCAGTGTCACAATTATCGTCTCGTCTGCCTTCCTCACCTGGCTGTCTCCGAGCCAATTACACTGGGTACAAATGGAGTGTTTGTGTTTCATTAATCTCAAATTAGGCATTGTGCCCTCCACGAGAAAACCCGCTGCCCCGAAAAGCATGTTCCGTCTCTTCCCCTCGTACGCAGGCAGTTTTCTTAGCGAAATTCCTCAGTGACAGGTTTTATGGACGTAGATTGCAAGTCTTCATGCTTCTCTCCACCTGTGGAAGTCACAACATGGCCCACCCTCCAGAAACTCACTCCAACCTGCTGACAATATGTCCCTGCTTGTTTTGACATACGGTCTTCAAAACAACTGCTGGGAGTAGGCCTATATTAGTTAAGAAGGGGAGGAGAAAGAAAAAAAAAGAGTCAAGCAAAGCCATTTTATAAAGACTGTTGAAATACTGACTGGCACAATTATAGAATGATCCATTAAGAGCTCCAAAATAATAGGTGCTACAAGTCAGTTTGTCAGCAAGTGCCTAAATGGCCTGCGGTCTTGTGTGCAGTGATGTAATTGTATGTCTTTCGAAGCTCTGAATGTATGCTGGGAACAGTGGAGCTTTGCCTTGACTTGTACTGTAGTTACTTCTCTCCGTTTTTTTGTCTAAACAGTTATGTTTAAATCCGTAGGCAAAAGCATTCAGAATTTCGTAAACCTTTGGAAAACCCAAACCATCCAAATGCAACTGTCATCTCCTCGTATAATGAAACCACCCTTTGTAATATGAATAACAGAAATCTTCCAGACATTCAGGGTAACATTCTCATTTGGCGGAATGTGTTGCGGTGTAATGATGCTGATTGCTATTACTTTGCGAGGAAATTGGAGGAGCACAACACATCTGGAGAGAGCATTATTAAACAAGTCTGTTTCCTGACCTAGAGGATGCAAGCTTTAGAAAATCATTGAATACACTTGACAGGATGTCATGCGGGAAATAACAGCACTTTTTATAATGATGTATTCCATTACACAGTGATGGGGCTAAAAGTCTTCTGGTATGGAGAGTAACTGCACGTAAAAAAAAAAATCTTGATTTGCAAATGAGACCCTGTTGGGTGTACTCAGTCTTCACAGCTGTGTGAGTAAATGCTTTGTCATTTTATATTCCTAAATTGCATAAATATGCTCATTGCTTCTAGTCTGACAAATAAAAAGTCAAATTGTATTCTCAAAAGTCAAATTGTACTAACAAATGGACAAATGAATCCAAAAAGACATTATAGTCATGCAGTCATAATAATCTAAATTCAATGGTTCAATAAGTGCACATCAATGGCAACTTTATAGGAGAAAAAGATTTTTAAATTTAACATATGGTACGTAAGTTTTGACCATTTTTTGGAGATGTTCACAGAATGTAGAGGGCAGCTGCCGCTTACTGGATTTCTCACCCTGTATTTTCTTTAGTAGTATAGTATTGTATGGCCCCCATCCTATCAAAGACCCCAGGTGTGGATACCTCATCATGATTCAGTTCTGGCCCCAGGCTTATTCTGATACAATAATAATTATATAACGATAATATTAGTGTTAAGTAAGATAAAAAGTAACAAGTCATTTTGGACCATTTCTGTTGGTTTATTCATCATGAACCTTTACATACAAGTTGTCATTTTCAAATGGTAAAAAACAAAATGTGATTGTGAGGTTTTGATACAGCATCTACAAAATAACATCAATATAGCAATATGTTCTAGTAATTTTGGTCCATTTATATTGGTCCTTTTGTCATTTTTTTACACAATGTAAAAGGCAGTTTGTGTAAAAAAAAATATATGTTTCAAGGCATTACAAAATAACAATTATAAAATAATACATTTGGTAAAATTCTGCATGTCCCTCACTATATGTGGACTCATCTGTCATATCAGTGAATCTCTACGGCCCTTAAGGCTCTGAAGAGCCACTTCATGTTTGTTTAGTCACTCATTCACAATGTGGAGATTTTCAGGGGCTCCGGAGAGGGTAAGAGTTTAAAGCAAAAGACTGTAGAGACATTTATGAAGCTTCATTTCAGCAACAGTTCAATTAAACAAAACCATTGCTAGTTCTTTGCCTTTCACAACTAGCTGAACATGTCAAAATATCAGTCTAATTGCGATGATTTGGTCAAAAATTGAATTGACCTATTTTCCCCTTAACCCAAATGTATTCAATTTGTCAAGCCATGTGTGGCGTCCTTATTTTACTTTATTTTACTTTTTTTTGCACTAAAGCTACAAGGCTAATCTGGCTAACAGTTGCATTACGAACTTGCCTCACTTGCCTTATTACAACCTAGGGCTTAGTATTCAGTAACTACATTGAAAACAATGCAAACTGGCTGAGATACACTAAAGTTTTGTGGCTCCTTGGATCATGTCATTGGTTAATGTGACTTTTGAAGCAAGTGTGTAATTATCTAGTTATACAGTTTACACGTTCTTAACCTGGTGGGTCCATTCCTTGTTAGCAAACTTATGTAAAACTAAACAAGTGTAGACTGATTGACTACATTTGGGGTAAGGGGAAATTTGTGTATACTTGATTTTTGGCCAAACTTCTGGTTTAACAAAGCTATGTGGGTGCACTGACACATAGCGTTATATGAACGGGGAACAAGTCAACAAAGTGGTGCTCTAAGACAGCGCTGTCAGTTTTGTAGTTCTGTCTGGGCGTATTTATCTTTTGCCATGAAATCCTCTCCAAATATGTAATAAGCAAATGTTTGAAGAGAGCTCTCAGTTCAGATGAGTCGCTGTATCAAAACAGTTTCGAGCCAGCCTTCCATTAGGTGAGCTCTATTAGTTTTTTGCCAAAGTGTTGTTGTAGTATGGTGGTTATGAGGGAACATTGAGCTTTTTGTCAGTTGACTGACGTGACCATTTGTTGGCCCCTCTTTTGCGAAGGACAGGGTGATTCACTAATCACCTGTGTACACACTCTTTCCTCACCATTCTCTCCAAGCACTCCATCAGAGACGCAGGGATGACACACACACACACTGCAGCTTGTTTTCACCCAGCCCGGCGGCCTTTCCGTAGGAAACGGCTTAACACCACTGTTGAATGCAATGTGATGTTTAAGCTTTGACTGTTTTAAGCAGGGTGTGAGGTCTACACTTCATTCGACACTCATCTGCACGCAGGAAACAGCACAAAAAGTTAAGCCTATAATGTATACGTGCTATACATTATGGATTAAAATGAACAGAGTCACAATTCATTTGAACTGCATTCATTCCAAGAAAATGGACAAGCACAGTTGGTACTACTTAATAATACTGTCCAATAATAAATAAATAAATAAATAAATAATGCATTCACTGCAAAATGAAATCAATAGATGAAACTATATGCTTACATCGGGTTTTCAAGGCAGTCACACTGTACACAACAGGTTAACAAGAATGTATCTTTCTATTAGGCAAAATCCCTCAGACTGAAGACATATTTTCCAATTCTTAGATCATTTTCTGTACCCAGGTCACTAAACGTCATGAGTACATTTGGCAGGAAAAACAGCCATTAGGCCAGCTGTAATTGGCATGTCCTTGTGGTGGCTACAAATATTATTTGAACCATGGTACCTAGGGAGGTCATTACAGTCATGTTCATTTAATTGTGTGTTGTGCATGTCACTAAGAGCTAAAAAAAGGGCCTGTGTTTTGCACGTTGTAAATTTTACATTGCCTGAGCACTGAAGTTGTTGTTTTTGTGTTATGCTAAAGTTCAGTCTTTAGTGAGTTTTTTCATTACCACTTGCACAATTATACATTTCACAAGATCCAGCTGTGCTGTTTGAGCTTTGGAGCGACACTCGCTACAAATAAAATACAACAAGAGTAATAATACTGATAATAACAAGGGCAATTGTAAAAATTATAATTATTGGGTAGCTGTATGTGACAATTAAACAACAGTGAATTGAACCCCTCTTAGCATGTATTCATGTTCTTTTCAACAAAGCAGTCAATGTAATCAGTGTCTAAATTCACATCACAGGGAAAATGAGCCTGGGTGTGAAAGCATTCAGAAAGGTTCTTCTTTGGTGTTAGCGACGGCCCTTAAAGCAAACATTACCCCAAAGCACTTGTTGCTGAACTCCACCTCCACCGCCCCCCACACGCACTCGCTCCGTTAGACTAATACAAAGAGACCAAAGCTCGGACACTTTGGCCTCCACAGTGCTGATAGGGTGCAGGCTAGCCTGAGCTTTTCCAATTGATTCAGTGGCACGCTCCTTGTTTAACAAGGTGGAGGGGAGTGTAAAAAGACTTTTAGTTCATTCATTAATCACAGAAGTAAACAGGCCATCCAGTGACACCTGGTGGGGTTAATGCCCTGGACCCCTGGAGTAATCACCAATCGCCCCCCCCCCCACATACACACACATGCCCGGACAGCCACTCACATGAAAAAGCTTGTGATTATAAAGGAAATGGGAATTAGCAGAAACATTTTGGAAAAGGCGGTCTCCCTAGTCGGCTGGTAGCGGAGCAGGGATGGAGCTTTGGGCTGATTGGAGCGCTCCCCTGGGGGCAACCGGCCGGGGAGAGGTAAGGGGTCGAAGGTCGAGCGTATACCAAATTAGTAGTGTCTGTTATTTGAAACCAAAATAAAGCAAAAGCAGTTCTAAATGACCCCCTCTACCCCCACTCCTCCTTGCTTCTCTGGAGTGCTTTCTGGGCTCCTTCTTCGAAATTACCAAGAGGCCACGTCGCAATTAGTGGTTTGTTTCTTTTAGACTGAAATATGGCCATAATTCATAGCTTTCAAATCATTTCATTGGAAAAGATGTATGGGCTGGCAAGACTGAAGAAGTAATTGTAACACATGATATGGCAATTTGTTACCCCAGCCAGCAAGTACACAAGGCATTTGCATGCCGTGGCATTAAAAGAGGAAAAAAAAAAAAAGGCTGAAGATGCCATTTGTTTCCGACAGTCTCCGTAACAGAACACTGCCTGCTAAAGTTATTACACTTCTTTTCTTTAAGCAAGTATGAGGCTTTAAACATCACTACACGTTTCTGCTTGTAATGACTCCAGCCAGAGGCTTGTGTGTCAAAATATTCCAAAACAGGCTCCAACCTATATTTTTAATCTTGTCCTTTTACTTAATGCTCTGTAATGCTCTTTTGGCCAACTCGAACCAAGACCCAAGAGCTGTGTTTTATTTTGGTTGAATATACAAACACATGCACTGTTTAGAGGCTGTTCGCCATGCAATCCATGAGGAATGGCACTCGTATGCGACTGATAAATGTAGAAAAGCGGCGCACGCCAAGGCTTTGTTTTACCGAGATTTTACAGGCTAATCCTCTTGACATGAATCATTAAGTTCTCTATGCAATAATTACTGTGTCAAAGTAATGGGCCAAAAAAGTATTTCCATCCCTAACAGGCCTTTTTGTTTCCCAGAATGTTTGACCCGACATGGTAAAGCAACAACTTTTTGCCAGAGAGGAAGCAGAGCGTTCAATTTTCTGCTCATTTTTCCAAGGAGCGCTTAAGAATTTCTGCTCTTTAGCAAGGTTGCAGATGTCCCAACAAGTCCAGCTTATCAGATGCTGAAAGTGTTCCTATGTTCATTGTATAATGGCAGGTTCATTGTTCCATTAATTGAAGATTTTAAAAAAAAAAAACTCCAGTTATTTCATTACACAATATTCAATTATGCAATTACATGATTAATCATATAGTTGTGTCATCTATTACATTTGCATTCTTTCAATAATCTTCAAGTGAGAAATAATCCATACAAAACATAATTTTATCGCCTGTGAGAGTCGTGACTTTAAAGGGTTAAGCTTGGAAGAGCAACATCGTTCACCAAACAAGTCAGAGAATTGAAAAACACAAGATTAGCTTCCAACGTGGAGCTGCTCGGGATGATAAGCAGATTAGCAATTAATCGCGTCATTGCATTGCTGTGGGATGACTGTGCTCTCTCACTAAACGACGATAATGTCTCTTGAAAAGCACTGGCACAGTTCCCCTCAGTGCACATCTGCCTGGCTGCATTGCAACCAGTGATAAATAGCAAACTACACTTAACGTCCTCAGTAGAGGTTCACCGAGGTTTTTTTTATGGGAAAGTTTACAAGTGCCCTGCAATAAATGAAGCCACAGAAGCACTTAAAATGACAGAGGGAGTGGATTTAAACGTCTGCTTGGCAATAGGGAGTCCTAATGGCTAAGAAACGGAGGCCCTTCGCTTATCCAAAGCGGCCGCTCCGGCCTCGGCTGGACCCTGGCCAGCCAAGGAAGAGTACACACTCGTCGGAGTTACATTACACGAATTACATTAGCAACATGTCCTAGGCGTTAATTTACACTTTAAACCTGGTCCGTGCTTGGCAGCTGTCTGGGAGATGTCTGGGCGCAGAAACGTTTCACTCAGCACTCCTGGCAAAAATAACCAGACCACTGAATCATTTTAGAATTGTTGAAGTGCAAATTTAAAAATGTGTTGGGGCTGGTGTGAACACAAGACATATTCGACTCTTTATGTCATTATGAATGCATATTTGAGGACTATCACTTGTAGAGCAATTCAAATGAATTAAAATTAGTCATCACCATGCTCCGATCTTCCTTGTAAAACTGGCTGAGCCACATTTGAAGCACTGAAAACACTCATCACTGAATTCTGTGTCAATGCTCCATTGTTATTCAAAAGCAAAGAACAAAACGTTGTGTAGATACATTAAAAGTGGAGACCATCACTGGTGGATCCCCAACAAAGGAACTCTAAAGGAGAAGCTAAAAACATGTTTAACTTCCAGTGGAAGTAAGTTCTAGATTGGTTCAGTTTTAGATTTCGCTATTTGGAGCACAACCATAGTGTTGGGGTGGGCAATTTTTATACACCAATGAATGATTTTCTTTCTGTGTCATCAAAAAATCCAAAAAAAAACACTTTACCAAGCTAGCTAGGAAAATTAACTAGCTAGTTAAGTAGTCTATTATAAACTTCAACAGAAACACTCTTCATACTGCGCAACACTGAACCAATAATAGTAAAACTATAAAAAAAACACTATTTTTTATTGAAATACTATAGATAGAAGCCATGCACTGTAGAACTGTCAGATAATTTTTCCATCTCTAAGTTTTATAGTGTTCAGCCAGCCAATTATAAATCAGAACAGTTTAAAATAATTAAGCTAGCCAATGATATTGATATTGGGAGCTAAAAAAAGTAGTTCGCCAAACAGGCGTAACTACTCTGACAGATATGCACATGCTTCTGGCCAGAACAAGGATCAGTCATTGGGATGGACAATACCCATCCATCCCTGTCCACCTCTAAGACCAGTCACGTAATTCAACAATATTAAAATGTTTGGACCATTTCCATCGCTTTGTTTTTCATGAAAATTTGACATAGTGTAAACATATATATACGTTTTTTGTTCTACAGTGAACTACATTGCTTAGGGAAGAATTGCTTATTGGGATGGTTGTTATTAATAAATGACTTATTGAACATTGGAGTATTGAATTGCATTTTGTCACTAAAAAAGCAAAAAGCCACTTGAAGCCTTGCATTAAAGTTAACTGTGGTAAAATCATTGTAAAACACAGCCTCTCATGACTTATCACTTTTTCTGTTAGCTGGTCTGATACCCAGTGTGCCACATGTTTCTCTTTAACTATCTTTAGGAGGTGTTGTAGCATGGCTTAAACCCACTGATACAAAGACAAACTGTTTTAGAGGAATCACACTTGGCTCTTCCTCTGCCCTAGACTGGTGGTAGTGGGGTGGGGTGGGGGGGTTGGGGGGTGGGGGTGGTGAAATGGCTTTTAGAGGGCTTGGGGTGAGGAAGTGCAGGTACCTTGATGAGATATGCACTGTATACAAAGCGGATTTTATTACTCCATCATTCAGCCCGAGCCATTCTCCGCGACACAATTTTCCACAGTGTTGCTAATGTAAATTCCCAGTGACTGTTTATTTCACTCTATAACATGGAACGACGAGTCCATAACAGGTGATTCATTTAATCAAAGTCAGCGGGGTAAAGCTCAGTCCCTACGGTTAACTCAGGCACGAAGACATTTGTATTGGGATTAGCCATATGGCTGATTCACGATATGTTAGAAGGGTGTAGATTGGTAAATCACTTAAGAATAAACTTGTTTAGAGATAGTCTTGTTAGCTAGAAAGATGAAAATGCATTAGTTACTTTGCATGAGGATTGTTAGATGGAGGTGAATGACTGAAACACATTATGAATTTAAAAACCTTGCATTCTTCGTCCGGTTTAACTCACTGACCTGCTCGTACTCTGGAGGACATAAACCCTGCTTGTCCTTCAATATTTCAGTCCTTTCAAGAAAATCACGGATGGCATGGCTTCTTAGGGATGAGGTTAAAACAGTTAGCCAGCTATCAGCCTGGCTCATTGAAGAACGCATACTAACCTTCTACGCCGAATTAGCAAAGGGTTTCTGCATCAATAATCGTCAATCTTCCATGGCAGCATAGTGCCTTCAGTGCAGGTCATGGGCTGCCATGTGCAATCAGCGATGATATGCAAGTGTTCAGGGTGCTCGGGTCGTCCCTGACCAATCCCAGATGGAAGGCATGCAAGCACCTGAGGGAGACAAAGAATAAACCACTGAGAATTCCTTGGGCGCTTGCTTTCATGGCTTTTGGTGTTGAAACACAGCAGAGCGTGGTGGTTGAGATACAGCCGTTTTAGAAGAGGCCCTTTCTCAGGTTCTTGTTAGGTTTGGCCTAATTGTTACTTAGCACCTCAAAGCTGCAAAAACTGCTCAATCACCATCACAACAGACAAGTTCGTGTCTAAACAGAGGAGCACGGCCAAAATACAAGCCATTAGACGCCAATAAACTGTGCAAAGGGGGAATGAAAGGTATTCACGGTTTAGCTAAATGGAAAGGAGATAAATGCAATTTGTCAAGAAGAGAAGGAGCAGCTGGCTAGTGGAGAATATTAGCCACACCATACCTGAGGTTACACTTTTAGAATATGTAGTCTCTTTGTGGAACTTTAACCATTTATAGACATATAAGACTTATGTTTGTTATGTTTCTGGTGGAATTGAGCAGGTACCCGATTGAACTAAAACATGCTTCAAATTTATTTGAAAAATGGGATTCCAGTGTGTCACATTACATGAAAAAAGTACATTTTAAAACAGCAGGGTTTTTTATTGTTTATTCCTGCACAACCATTTCGCACATTTGAAACATATAAATTTAAAGCAACATTATTTTTGGTTTGTTTTTTCTTTGAGGAACTGTGGAAGGTTTGCTTCAGTTGAATTAAAAATTTTGTCTCGATCGACAAACAATACAAAAGAATACTACTTAAGTTAACTATCAATTTGTGAATTAAAAGTGACTCATTAAGATCTTCCCAACAGCAGTACACTGCTAAGAACTATAACCATATGAAGTTTTTTTTTGTTTGTAACACCACTAGTAGCATCAAGTAAAAGTTGCTATTCAATTTTGTTGTACTTGTACAATGACAGTAAAGATATTTTATTCTATTCTATTCTAACCAGAGAATATTTTAAAAAGATATTTAAAAGTCAAAATAAAGGCACCAGTGACAATCTGCTTTACATATACAGCATAACATATAGACTAGAGAAATATGGCCACCTACTGTTTACAGTGGTTTTACAAGTCTCAAGCTTCAGGAGAAGAAATATCTAAAAAATAATCTTAAAAATATTGTCTAATTGTCTAATTGTGTGATGTCTTTACACATATATACAAAATCAGGGCCCCAAAAGCAATGTAAACCTTACATTTGCACAATAAAATGTAATGTTAAATCATAAAGGTTCAAAATTATATACCACAGAACCTACCATACACTCGCCTAAATTAAAATAACACTCTTGCAACCAGCCTGCTGTATGAAAGGCGGCATGAAAAGTTGTAGGTTTGCAGAACTATTAAAACATTATCAGAAAGTTAATTTTAGATAAGATTTATAACTTAGGTAAGATTTATTATTTGACTGTCTATATTTATAGACAGTCAAATAATAAAAATACATGTAACTTGGCTTGAAAATCTACGGCAATATATGTTTTTAAAATATTTGTAAAAGTTTGAAGGCATAAAACATGAAATGGTTCTAAAGAAATGTGTGAAAAATATTCTGCTAATTCTGTTAAGTCATAAAACTAATTGGATTGACGATTTTATCCTATTGAGGTAATGTATGATTTTACTGTGAGAGTTAGAACCAAGTTTTTATATCCGTAAAACATTTACAGTGAATGCCATTCCTTACCTTTGAAATATGTTTATTTGGAATATGCTTATTTGCTTATTCATGTAACTTTAACATGGTAATCTCATTAATTAAAATAAAATGTGTGTGTGTATGTGTGTATATATATATATATATATATATATATATATATATGCATGTATGTGTGTAGAT
>JBBPCZ010000142.1:14350893-14362530 GCA_037974445.1 Brycinus macrolepidotus | reverse complement strand
GAATCTGGAACCGAACCTGTGTTCTCCTCACCAGCTCACACAATATCAACTACTTTTATACAAACAAAACAAATCTTTATTCTTTTTACTGCTTTCTTGTTTGTTTGCATTTATTCTAATGTTAACTTTCCTAGCAGAAACACACTTTACCACATGCTGAGAAAAATGGCTCTAAACCATTTGCCTCAGTCTTTGCACAGTACTGTAAAAGAAAATTCCACCTGACATTCTACCTCTTATTTGGGGAGCTCATAAAAATGCAAAGGTTTACTGGGCCTTCAAAGGTATTGTAGTGGAGCGCTAATAATCTAGTAATGGAGTTCTAATAATGCTGTAGTGAGTTTATGTATGTCAGTGTGTTTGTTTAGCGATTCCCAATCCCCTCATCATGGTGGCTCAGATGTATTTGCAGTTGTTGTCCAATACCCTGCCTAATCAGGCACGCTGCTGATAGAATTGAACAAAGTCTGATGGATGAGGCTCTCAAGGTGAAAAAGTATTGCTTACTGCTTGGATAAATGGTTTTAAACAGTTTGTATGCAGTAGTGTATATACAGTAGTGTATAATGTGTATGTATATATACTACTGTTTACTACTCCATTCAAATGTCTTAGACACACACACACACACACACACACATATACACATGTATACATACATATATATATATATACTTTTTATCTTATTTGACACACACACGCACACACATTGTCCCTGTCAAATCAAAATCTCAGATGGAAGATCATGTAAAATGTACAAGATAAAATGCTCAAATAAGATAAAAAGTATATACATATAATAAGATAAAAAGTATATACATATATATATACTTTTTATCTTATTTGAGCATTTTATCTTGTACATTTTACATGATCTTCCATTGAAAGTTGAGAACGTAACTTTCTAATTTAAAATTTTTCATACATCTGAGATTTTGATTTGACAGGGACAATGTGTGTGTGCGTGTGTGTGTGTGTGTGTGTCTAAGACATTTGAATGGGTTTTTTTCTTTTTAAAAATCATGTAGAACAGAAACTAACACTGAAAAAATGAAACAGTCCAGTTGACCATTATGCATGTGAATTTTCGAATAACATATTTCTCTCCTTTTTTAAGCCACCTAAAAAGCAAAACAGGAAAGAAAAGAAAAAATACAGGGTTTTGTCTCCTTAAATGTCCTCACTTTAAGGCTGAATGTCTAAAAGCCCTCAATTAAGGGACTTAGCTTGGCCCCCTGGCCCCGTGAGCCCCCGTCCCAAACCCCATCCCACCCCAATCCGGCCCACTCCATCTTTCTAAAAAGACCATTCTTTTTTGATGTTAACTAACTGCTAAAACAATGTTTGCTAAACAGTGCTGCGGCGAGACAAACAAACTGATGGCAGGAACAACTGGGCCTGATGAACAGGGCTTCTCCCGCAGTTCCTCTGTGGAGTCCTCACACACATAAACATCATTAATACACTCTGGAGTACTTAAGGGCCACAGGGCCACTACTTTGTCGAGGAGTTTGGTTTACCGTAACGCAATGAGCTATTGCATTCTGTCCGCTGTGGCCGACACATGGCAGATGTTGATGTCAGAAAACAGCATTTTCATGTTAAGAGTGGAACGCTGCCACGTCTTCAAACAATAACAAATATGTACTCAAAGATTGTTTTATCCCGCAATTATTTGAAATGAATGTCACGCCGTCAAGATTTATGTGGGATCGTTTTGAACGTCAGAGAACGAAGGGAAGCAATTGAAGGAAAATTAAACACCAAAAGCTAAACAGGCCACATTCTTACAATAATTATTTGCTTATGGCAAATTGTTTTTTGTTTTTTTTTATATTTGTGCCTGATATAACCCATCATATCTCTGCTCAAGGGGAACCGTTTTTAATCGTTTTTAAGGGAATCGGACTGACCTATATTGTACTATGTACTACTGTCATAAGAAAACTTATGCAGAAGTAGCCTCATGCAGAAAAAAATGTTATTTCATTTCAATACATATGTATAAAAGCTTGTGTAAACCCGATTAAAGTAAAATATGCTATGTCCAAAAAAGTGGGCACTTTTTCTGAAATCTGGGGTATTGATTGAGACTCATAGAGAGAACACCCGTTGCTGCAGGAGCAGCATCTACTCTTCTGGGAAGTCTTTGCACTGGTTGGTGGAACATTGCTGTGAGAACTGAGCATTGGTGAGGTCAGGGCACGCATGTTAGACAATTAGCTCAGGATCACAAGCACCACTCCAGCTCATCCCCCAACGCTGGGGGGCTTTATATCCCTCTAGCTGACGCTTGACATTAGGCATGATGACTTTAAGCACCCTCCAAAGCACCCTCTTCTACTGGCATTGCCTTTTTGCCCAACTGAACAACTGTGCCATCAATGGGTGCATCTTAATGCAGCTGCAGATTAGTAACTCACTAATTAGAATACAAGTCTAGATGCATTTGGACATGTGTCCAGTTAGATGATTCTTTTCTTCACCTTTTCCAGAAGGAGCGCCTAGTGATCCATCTCTACAGTGCATTCTATCGCCCCCTGCTGGTCACAGTAACGTTCACTCTGTCACAGACAGATGAGACGAATCAAATCCTTCAATCTGCAGAGGTGAGTGGTCACTAGTTTCAGATTTTCATGCAAAATTTACTTCTGAGTACTTATACATGAAGGCAATCTACTTTACATTACAGAAAATTTTAGTCAGTACCATTTAGTTCTTTACTCATTTTTTGTGTTTGACTTCATTATTATACTGATGCTGGATTTACAGAGAAGTTCTGCTGCAGTTCTATAAGCGACTAAGTACTTCATTTTTTACCTGCAACACTCAAGTTCTATTTTCAAGTCAATATTTTACAATACAGCAATACTTTTACTGTAGTTTGGGTTTACGCTACTGTACTCACCTCTATCAACCTGCCCGTCTTCAAACTGACAGGACAGAGTGCAGACTTTACAATGTGTCTAGGTGTGAATAATAGCATGTGAATATATTGGTCAGTTTATGATGTTCACATAATACCCAGTGTTTTGTTTTCTCTTGCACAACCAAACTTTCCTCTTGCAAAAAACATTTAACATATTCTAATTATATCACAACATATTTGGAATATAGACCAATCAACCATAACATTAAAACCACCTGGATAATATTGTGTAGGTCCCCCTCGTGCTGCCAAAACTGCTGTGACCCGTTGAGGCATGAACTCCAAAGATCTCTGAAGGTGTGGTGTCTGCACAGAGACATTAGCAGCAGATCCTTTTTTGGGCGGTTGGTGGCCTAGTGGTTAGGGAGTTGCCCCTGCGATCAGAAGGTTATCGGTTTGAATCCCAGGACTGCTAGTGGCACCACTGAGATACCCTTGAGTGAGGTGCCGTCCCCACACACTGCTTCCTGGGTGCCCTCTGTTGGTGGCAGCCCCCTGCTTCACTTGGTGAATGGGTGAAATACAGAGAAAGAATTTCACACTGTGTGCTGTGGTGTGTTCACACATGACTATCAGGGGTCTCTTTACTTTAAGTGCTGTAAGTTGTGAGGTGGAGCCCGCCATGGTTTAAACAAACGCTTGATCAGATTTAGCTCCACAGAATTTGGAGGCTAAGTTACCACCTCTTTTTCATGTTCTTTGAACTGCTGATCAGTTTTTACTGTGCAGCAATTATCCTGGTGAAAGAAGCCACTGCCATTAGGGGATACCACTACAATGAAGGGCCTCTCACTGCCTTCTTTGGCCTGCCTTCTTCCCACAGTGCATCCTGGTGCCATCTCCTCTATAGCTAAGCAACGCACACACACCCAGCCGTCCACATGGCCATCTTCTTCTGATGCTCACGTGTCTACTGTATGCACTTTCGGTGGTGGACAGGGGTCAGCATGGGCACTCTGACCGGTCTGGGGTTATGCAGCCCCATACGTAGCAAGTTGCAATCACTGTGCTCTAATCCCTTTCTTTCTATCAAAGCCAGCATTAACTTTTTCAGCAATTTGTGTTACTGTTGCTCTTCTGTGGGATTAGACCACTTTTGGTAGGTACTTGCCAGTGCATACCGGGAAATCCCCCAAAACCTGCTGCTTTTAAGAGTCTCTGGCCCAGTCATCAACACGACAACTTTAAGGACTCACTGTTCATTTGCTGTCTAATATCCCACCGCTTGACAGGTACCACTGTAACAAAATAATTAATGTTATTCACTTGTCAGTGGTTTTCATGTTGTGGCTGATTGGTGTACTGTCAACATATCACAATATATTGTATAATGTATGCATAATGTATGCATTAAAGCTATTGTCTTTTCCTTTAATTTGTCTCTTGTTTGTATGTACAGTTGGATATCCATTAGAAACACACTTGTTGAGGATTAGGGACCCCCTCATCCCTTACACCCCCCACCTCCGCACAAACACACACTCAAAAAGCATAAACGTAATTCCATACCAATGAAAATATTCCTAATCACCCTACCTTGATGAGATCTGGTCAGATTGTGTAAAGAACTTTAAGCCAGGGCAGTCTGATCTGAGTTTAGGGTTATTACTTTTTGTTTCCCCTGAAATCAGCCCCATGGGCACTCTGTGTTCAGAGGCTATTAATGGTGTTGACCTTGGCGTGAGTGTAATTAATGAGTTTTGGCTGGGTTTTCCGGGTTGAATCGTGCATTGAAATCGAGCAAAAGCAGCACGTGCAACTCGGCCCCCAGCGGACCCTGCGGCTCTAAATGGGAGGGCTGTGCTGGAGGACGACATTTCTCCAGGGCATCAGGCCTGAGTGCTACAGTAGCATGAGCACATTTAAAAGCAATTACCGGAGCATGTTCCAGCACACACATCCCTTATGAACAGTGAAGGAGCACGCAACAAAATCAGACTTTCCACCAGTGTTGTGTAGCAGAAGTCTAAACAGGTGTTAGAGCGACTGAGTCACTGCCCTGTGAGCTCGTTCCCTCGTGAATATTTCTGGAGAGGCTTTCTCTATCGTTTTCAAAAATATCCCAGTATACATCACCAGTGTTCTATCAAATGTCTCAGTCCACATTTACATAAGCATGCCAGGCCAGGAAGAAGCTGTCAAACTCCTGGAGAAGAACATTAGCCTACTTTTAGGCTTGTGTATTGCGCTAAATGGTCATAAGCAGGGGCAGAGCTAAAAAAACACAACATGTTTGCATGAAAAAATGGTACAAATGGTATATCTCTCAGTGGAAACAAATCTTAATATGTTTCTGAACGACAGATATCATTCATGGTAACATGTATTTTTCATTCACCTCGTTATTTCCCACTATTTTTGCACACATGCACATTACTGATAAAGTCCACAGAGCCACAGGGACTGTCTAATTCTGCCAGTCATTTAGACCACAAAGAAGATAATACAGACTTTCAGCGAACCTCCAGAATGGCTGCTTGAGAGGCAACTTCAGGGGACTTCGTTTGTTGCATTAATCACAATTCACAGCAAAACTTAGGTGTTTAAGCGAACATCACAGAAAGTAGATACATTTTGTATTATTTTTTATTTATTTTCATGCATTTATTTGTTTTGATTTTTATCTTTTACTTGTAAAGGATTACTTTTGAAATCCAAATCTAAAATTAACTGAGAAAAAAAAAGGAGGTCTACAAAGGGGACTACAGAGGGTATTCCAGTATTTTAAGGGAGATTTCAAACCACAGGGAGTGAAAATGCTACATTGGAAGGGAACCTGAAACTGCATAGGGAGTAGTGAACAACTTAAGAGTGCTAACCTAGCATTTTAACCTTTAACCTAGCACTTTAAAATGCTTGATAATTGCACTTATGCTATGTCTGGTTACTGTATTGTGTATATTTCTTTTTTCTGGGGTATCAGCAGTGACTCTTATTCTCAACTGAGGGGTATTTTTGACTCTGAACTATAATATTAGCTGTGGATACATTGTCTGAGAAGACAGCAAAGACTTTTTGGAAGTTGCTCCAGATAAAAGCATTCGCCAGATGTCATGATTATAAATGTAAATGTAAACACAGTTTACCTATTGGTCATTGTAGGTCTCCTGAAGGGCGCTTGGTGCTTCATTTCTGATGATGTTGCAGGGCACTCTGACCTGAAGGAGTTCGACAATCTCCAATTCCCTAAACCGACATCCCAGGCTCAATGTGTTGGGAATATAAGGTCACTGCTTAGGGAGCTTGTGGAATGGACTGCAGTTCGTGTGGCCATGAGATTTAGGCCCAGTCCCGAATGGCACCCTAAGCCCTGTGGTCCTCCTGAAAGTCACCATGCCAAAACGTAAAAGATGTACATGGTAGCTTTAGGTGTGCTTAGTCTGAATGTGTGTATATGGAGCTGACTCTTGCATCAGTCATTATAAGCATGCAATTTAATAATAAGTTAATAAACAAATGCATTTTTTTTTACACAAATTTTAATATCTTCTCCACTATTCAGTTCAACTCAATTGTATCTATATAGTGCTTTTTACAACCAATGTTCTCACAAAGCAGCTTTACAGAATCCAGGTTCAAGCTCCTACTGAGCAAGCCGAGGGTGACGGGGGGGAGGAAAAACTCCCAAATCTGGAGGAAGAAACCTCGGGAGGAACCAAGACTCAAAAGAGGACCCATCCTCCCCACCCAGAGAGAGAGAGTAAGAGGGTCTCTATGGAGATAACTAACAATAGAAGGCCTTCGTGTACAGCTTAATCACTGTTGAACACTATGGTGGCCACACAGCCAGCACACATGGTAAAACAAGCCATCCACTCTGACTGATCTTTGATTGTCTCTAAAAAAAAAGTTTATGGCCATCAAAGGCTGCAGTAAATGCACAGAGAGGGAAACAGGACTCATGGTCCTCCCATGCACATGCAGTTGTGGACTGCAGGACTGCGAGTGTGCCATCTGGACTGGGCTTTACATCGGGCAAGTGTCCATCTTACCTCCTCATCACCCTCATTTTCATGCTCCTCGTCTCACTGGTCAGTTTCTTTCCGGTGACTGGAGCTTGAAGCTGAAATTTCTTTCAAAGAAAAAAAAAAATGAGCGAGTTAAACTATGGTTGAGTTCGAGCGAATTCTTTCTTTTTTCTCTTCAGCACTACTGATTGTAACCATTTCTTGCTGGTTCTCGTGAGTATCATGGCTTTAGAGTGGGGTTTCCTCATTATGCAGCTCTTACTGGACCTCAAATGTCAGAATTTATTCTAGCATTTATAATAATGTAGCTATATTAAAAATTACCAGAATTATTTTAGGAATATTTAATATGTTTTATTACTATTATTGATTTACTTTTAATCACACCTGTGAGCCCCCTCAGTGGCGAAGCCTGAGGCAATCAGATGATTTATCACTATTCCTAACCTCATTAAAAATAGAAACCCACCAGCAGAGCTGTTAAAATCTGGCCTTAATCAGGATCTCAACAACTGTAGGACTGTTTTCAGCATACCAATTAAGATCTGGTCTTTAAGACAAAGGGATTGAACAGTGTAGGTACACCTCCACCACTGACCACGAATCATGTATGTACCATACAGACACAGAAGATAAGGAAAAAGTCTCAGCACTTTGAATGTTAACAAGGCTGTTGGGTCTAAGATTCTGGGAAGAGCGCTCAGATACTGTGTCTGTCATCTTGTGGAGGTGTTATCTGACATATTCAGCTAGTCCCAAGATGCTGTACCTGTCTGTCCGAAACATTACCAATGCCCAACAGAGCAACAACAGCTGTCTGAATGATTATAGACCAGTGGCACATTGGGACATTTGTGTGGATGTTCTGTATAGACTGCAGCTCTGGATTCAACACTATTATCTATAGCAGGTTGGCTGGTTCTGCCTTTAAAGGACACTTAGGAAAACCAAACGTGTCTGTGGAGCTGCTCATTGCTGACAGTGTATTGTACATGCTGTGTTACAGCACAGTATACCAAGACAGGAGAGCTCTCCCAAGAGTCGTAAACATAGCAAAGAAAATAAATGGACTCGGTTCCCTGGAGCTTATGGAGTTGCCACTGTGACCAGAAGGTTGTGGGTTCAAATCCCTGGACTGCCAATGGCACCACTGAGGTATCTTTGAACAAGGTATCGTCCCCACACACTGCTCCCCAGGCGCCATTGTCAGCAGCCCACTGCTTCACTTAAGTGAATGGGTTAAATGCAGAGGACTCAAGGAATTTCCTCCCAGATCAAGTGTAAGTGTAAAGTGTCACATGTGAACACACCACATCACAGCACGCAGTGTGAACACTGACATTCTTCTCTGCATTTAACCCATTCACCAAGTGAAGCAGTGCGCAGCCAGCTATGCAGCACCAGGGGAGCAGTGTGTGGGGACGGTCCCTCAGTGGTGCCACTGGCAGTCCTGGGATTCAAACCCACAACCTTCCGATCACATGGGCAACTCCCTAACCACCAGGACACCAGCTGCCCCGTATATATATGTATATATTTAAAAAAAACTTACCTCACGCTACCTCCACAGAGCCAGCAGGGTTTTGAAGGATGCAACTCGCCAGTCTTCCCTCTGCTGCCACCAGGAAGGTGCTAAAGGGCCTTTTAAACACTTACAGGTTTAAAAACAGCATTTATCCCAAAGCCATTCACTGAACTCCACAAAACACTGCATGTGAATAATGAAAAGGCTGAAAGGCACTCCATTAAAATATTAGAGACTGAGTATATTTATTTAGTGCTGTGCTTCTCTAATTGGTCCTGGAACCTAGGGATAACCTTTGCATTTTTGCCACAACTCATATCACTGCACATAGAAGAAAACGCAGACCTTGGGTCCGCAAGGACTTTATTGAGAACTACTGATTTAGAGCAAAATTATTTATAACGGAATTAAAGACAGTTTTACTGTTACTGTGCCTTTAAGACCGACATATGTAAATGAGCTCTGCTCTGATTGGCTGACCTGTATTGTGCCTTGGAGCAATCCAGGTTGGAAAACTCCTTACTTTAGCATGAGTGGCCAGAGCTGAACCACTGCAGACTGAATAAGCTTAATGTGTTTTTTGTGGCATCACAAAAACAATGAATTCAATGCAGGCTGTTTTTACAGACTTGCTATCAAGGACTGGAGAGTGAACAGTGTTTTTAAGCTTTAATCACGTTTATATACTACAGCTAATTTCTTTATTTTTAAAAAGCAGGAACAACATGGTTTTCTATGTTATGTGCCCTTTATCAACAGTTTGGAAAAGACGACTGTCAAATAAACATTTGGGCAAATCCTGTTTTTTACACCAAGAATGATCCTCTGATGAACATGAAGCTGAGATAAGGCTAAATACACCCAAAGATTGTAGCTTCATGCAGAGGAAATAGAAAGAAAGACTGACGAAATTCAAATTTCAAAAGAAAGCAAGGTGTGCCCAAACTTTTGACAAGTAGATATAAACTGTAAACTGTTCAAAAACGTTTGCAAAAAAATATAATTAACACTGGCAATTGAACATCTGTAAAAGAAGAGAGAGAACAGAAACGAGAGAATGTACAAGGCCACGACCCAAAGGTAACATTCACTGCCCTGGTACAGTGGATGCATTTAATTGGTTGAACATATAAAAATAAACCACAACAAAGCAACACACATTTTGTACAAATAAAAACCTGAAATAGTTCCATTGACAAAGATCGATCTGAGTGTGTTTCAAATCAGAAAGGTGGATACAAGATTTACACTGATAACTAAAACACTGCAATTGATCAGCAAAAAACTTTGTAAAGAATGTACATGATCTATTATCGAAATAAAAATCCATGGCATGACTGTACGGTTCTTTCAAATAGCTGCATAATAATAATCGTCATCATAATAATAATGTAACATTTCGAATGGATGACCTGTTGCAGTTGACAAAATAGAAACAAAAGAAGAAAAAACAAAAATTACTTAGACAAAATGGAACTATTGCCGAATAGTCAATGAGGCGTGTTAATGACACAAGGGTTCTAAAGGGGGGCTCTCACACTGATAAAATATTTAAAACAAAACCTCTTAAGAATTATACAAGTATAAAAGGCTACAAACATTAATAAATTACATCACTGACACAGAAAACACTTCACAAGGTGCTAGTAAAATAACTCTTGACTCCCAGTAGGGGTATCTGAAGTTGAACGAGAGGCTGGTCTTAGAAACTTTAACTTATTTGTCTTGACATTATTATTA
Organism: Brycinus macrolepidotus; assembly: GCA_037974445.1. Lineage (NCBI taxonomy): Eukaryota > Metazoa > Chordata > Actinopteri > Characiformes > Alestidae > Brycinus > Brycinus macrolepidotus. The sequence goes on along the minus strand of JBBPCZ010000142.1, from coordinate 14,352,368 downwards.
TTATTATCTTTCTTTTTTTTTTTTTTTGTTTACTCCTCAAAGTTTTCCTCCCTTGCTATAACTGAACCGATACAATACATGTAGCTTGGTGTATGTAAGGCCATAATGATACTTTTATGCTGTGATGATTCTTTTGTTCTCCAGGCAACACCGAAAAAAAAAAAGAAGAAGAAAAAAAAAAAGCATTGCTATTGTGTTTCTAATATAAAAAAAACAAAAAACAAAACAAAAAACCAAACAAAAAATAGAAAGAAATTACTATTTCTATATCTTTATATATACTTTTTGTTTATAATTTGCAAAAAACTAGTAAAAATGTATAATGAAGTATTAAGGAAAAAGGATACAAAACGTAGTCATTTAAAAAGCTATATACAGGCTACATTCTACATACTGTACTGTGAAGCAATACAAATGCATATTTCAGTCTAGGGTAACGGGTGCTGCCTGTGAGACAAACAGAGGAGAGAAAGTATCCCTATGTAGTGATACACGTGGATGAGGCTTATCAGAGCTATAAGGTCCCACCGAGTTAGTGTTTTTTTTTTTTTTTTAATTTTTTTATTTCGGAGAACTGTTTACGACATAAACAAAAATAAGCGTGACAAGAGGCGACATTTACAAACAATACAGTAACGGTAACGTTAAATACAAAAAAACAAAACAAAACAAAAACAAACAAACAAAAAAAAAACCCCAGCGTTAAGTCTGGTTCCTAACATGGACGTCGCTACGGGAAATCCGACAACATCCCAAACATGATGAAGTAAAACTGCCTTGATACAGGAATCTGGACTTAAAAATACTTCAGGAGTATTGCTAACAGTTTAGTAACATACTTTAAGTATATGTGTATTGTATGATTGAGAGGAAATTACATCATAAACTGTAATATCAGAAAAAATAGATATATTTCATGTATATTTCAAGTAATTAACCTGAAATGTTGGCTTTCGCTCATGATATGCATGTAATGATTTGTCATGGAGTGGTGCGGAATTTGATTCCATAAAAACAAACAAATGAGTCCTATTGTTTAAAGAACAAAAAACAAAAACAAAAACAAACAGAATGTCAAATGAAGCGCTACGGTTTATGGTTCACAGTAGCAGTTATAAAAACATTTAAAACTACTCACAATATCACTTTTTGTGCTTCGTTGATGTCTTTAAGTGCCTTTTGGCTTTCCTCAAACTACCTATGACATGTACAATTATATTAGGTCAATAAATATCAGTGATAGTGCTTAGCAAACGAAAAGAGTAATTCGTTCCATGAAGGTAATGCTTACAAAACGACCCTTCTATCACAAGGAGAGTCCATAGCAAATGTGGGGTGTTAGACTGGAGCAGGGCAGTCGCTGTGAAAATTCTCGAGAAACAGAAAAAAAAAAGTCTCCATTAATACTTATTCAACATCAAAAGACAATGATAAGCCACATCCAAAGAGCAGGAATTCATTCCTGGATTTCACAC
>JBBPCZ010000142.1:14316460-14350851 GCA_037974445.1 Brycinus macrolepidotus | reverse complement strand
GGACACATGCAAGGGATACTTTCTTTATCTTGGAATGACTGCTATGTATTTCATAATATCTTAGCAACCCCTGATAAACTGACAGCTGTAGTAAAACGAGACAAATTCTTCTTACAAAATATTAATAGCAGGTATTCTGTACATTTTTTAATATCTGAAAGTTATAAAGTATAAGTAGAGGCAAAAACCTATTTGAGCTATGTTCTTCTTAGAAATCGAAAAGTTGCGCGATCCTTCTCGCCACCCCCTTCCTAAATTCAGTTCTTGCTTTTCACGTCCCCAGTGTTTTTTAGCGGGGGGAGGGAGGGAATGGTTTGGTTAGTCCATACGGGGTCCTTAAGATCGTCATCAGGAGAAAACGCGGGCCCCCCTCTCGGATGTCCGTTACAGAAGAAGCTTCCCGTTCCGATGGATCTTTAGGATTTTTCCAAGTCTCTGTTTGGCTGTTGCCATGCCTTTCTTTAGCCGCTTGGCTGAGAGACAAACACAACAATAATGTCATATGCAACTCCTGAATGAAGATTTAAAAAAAAAAAAATTAAACAAGCTCAATCATGACTTACTGCACAAACTCAAACATGACTTTCAACATAACACTGTAACTTAGGGCTACGATGATTAGTTGACAAAGTCTTCACATAAAGTCAATAATATAAAAAATGATATGTCAATGTTGGCGTGTGATTTACTTTTACTTTAATTTACTTTAAAATCGTGCTGCTCTGTAATAAGCCTGAGACAATAAGCAATTGTCCAAAAACTGATATTTATAGATAAATATCAATATTTTCAACCACAGATATTTTACAGTAAAATTAAGTGTATCTAAACCAACGACTGTTTGTGACAGAGGGGGCAAAAAAGGCTTATGGTCTTTTTTTCACGGCAAGTTGGAGTTTAACTGACAGCAAAGATCCTGGTTTGTCTGGTGTTTTTAGTGCTCGGAGTACCAAGCTGAAGCAGAGCCTCTCACTCCTCACACACACGCGCACACACACACAGGCAGTGGGGCTGCTGAGCTTCACAGCTTTTCTAGCTGCTGCCTTTTTAGTACTGTCTCTTTGAGTCAAGAAAAGAAAGAAAAAGAAAAATAATTCTGTCTACCTGATGAATCCACATCGGAACAAATGGCATAAATCACAACAAATTAAGAACTGACTTGATGTGAAAAGACCTCATGACGACTAAACATTAAACTAATACTGTGAACAGCATTTCTGATTAACTTTTCTTTTGTAGCCACATGCCAGTGTGACAAAGCAACTTGCTTCTGCGTGTGTAAAGCCAGGACTGGAGTTTTGGACCATGGATAGGAGTGCAGAACACTCACAATATTTTCAACGAGAAAATAAGAAAAAAAAAAAAGAATTCTACTTAGCTATTTCATTTTATATAGTTTATGTTTTATATAGTTCATTTTATATAGTTTCATTTTATATATATATATATAGTTTTTTAACTGATAGGCCTTTAACTCTATTATATTGAATTCTATTGAGATCCAAAGAGTTAAAACTATCCAAACACTAAATATACCAACAAATACCACTGTAACAAATGAATACTCAGGTATTCGAATTATTTGGGCAGACCAACGAATTTTACTCAATTACAGCGATTTTTTGCAACTCACTTTTGGCATCTGCCGAGTTCCCACGTTCCACCTTCGCTGGCTGGGCTGAGTTGTTGGTGGGAGATGACGTGGAGGGGCGTTTCTGGTTAAGGAAGACTCCCGGTGCCATGGGCTGACCACTCACAGGCTTGCCCGGTCCAGTGCTGTACTCGTGGTCGGCCGTGTTGCTTTCTGAGTCCAGGTTGGGCTCTGGTGAACTGTTGTCCTGAGAGTGTTTATGAGGCTCCTCCACAGACATGGGTTTCTTTTTGATGCTCTTCTTCTTCTTTTTTGTCTTCTGCTGCTCTTCCTGTAACAAGGACAGAGAGTAACATTGACGCAAAGATCAAATGACGATGTACTGATCGTAAGAGCTACTTCGTTATTCAATTTAAACAATCAGGTAACTTCACCCTCCCTTTTCCCTAAATGTAACATTCACACTTAACCTTACACTTAAACCCAAACCAAACCCTCAACCTAATACTTATACTAACCCTAACTTTAACCTTCAACCCTAAACCTCAACTAACCATTCAAAGACTTCTTTGTAAAAGAGCAACGTTTGGTTTACTAAGTAACCGTAAAGTGTATTTTGAAGGACTACTTCTGTAAGTATGATATGTAAGCAAAGTTGAATGAATCTCCACACAAGAACCGAAAAAATAAAGTGTGACCAAGTTTTGGATATATAATTAAGTATGGGCACATCAATCATGACTTTTAATGACCGAGCCTGTGTCTGATTTCTTTACTGATAAATTTGTCAATCGTTGTTTCTTACTAGACATTTTTAAAAAGAAACATGCAGCAAACATTTAAAGCTTGTACAGTGCAGGTGAATCAAACACACATATATGTACATATGATATAAAACACAATCCCAAAAAAGTGTATGTACTTCAGACTAAGCATTCAAAGGAGCTCAACAGAAAACCTGCCCTATTAACAGGGTCCTTATAGCCTTTACAAATATATCAGATGAACCAAAGCACCTTTCTAATAGGAGTTTGACTAAGCGGTGTAGAACAGTGAAGAATGCATGAATGCACAAATTATTTGCAAACAGTAACAAAACCATAGTAAACGATATGTGATTTACTTCTCCCATAAATTATTAAACATAGAACTCAATTCATCTCATCTGAATCTTCCCCTTCAATTCCAATTTCCACTGTGAAAAACGAGGTCGTGCCATCTTGTTGACTTCATGAACAATATTATCAGATTAGATGTTTGTACCAAAATAAAAGTAATTAAATAAATATTTTAAATTATAAAATAATATTAAATAAATGAATATCAATACGTGGCAGTGCTGTATCGATATAATAAGTGCTGAAAAACAATGCAATATTTTAATATTCAGATTTTTTTTTTTCCTACCTCTAGTACAGAATCCCAGAGAAAAAACATGTGGAAATTAGCATTATGCTAATTTATTCCTGAACGTATAGGAAAATCATATGCTTTATGTAAGCATATGTTGTAAGATGTTGAGAAGATGACTGGCTAGCACCAGGGCTGCTACAGAAGACTGTTGCTGGGTGCGCATTACACAACATAAAAAAAATCTGAATCTGAATCTGAACAACAAACACGGTTAAGATGCCATGCTGAATTACTTTTTTATCAGTCAAAGCTCCAGGTATGTATACATGTATGTATGCATGTATGTATAAATAAATTAATAAATAAATAAATGCAGAAGCTATGGGTAAAAAAACAAGCACAGCACCTACATTCTGATTATGTACACCATTAAATCACAGCACTGGTTGAATTTATCAAAATAAATTGGCCATTGTAGCCAACTCTGATTGGCAATCCACAGAACTGAGTAACGTGTGGAAGTGTGGAACCTGGTGGGAGAGTTTTGCGGCGGCGGCAGCAAGCCCTGTCTCTATGGATGCAACTCGCGCTCCCTCACGTGCTGGTCTTTCGTGTCGTGGTACAGAGGGCCCGACTCGTGCTGGAAAACAGAACAAACAGGATATTTGCATAGAATTTATGTTTAATTAATAAAAAGACAGTTTGTAGATTCTCATGTAACCCTTCAACTGATTTGGTTTTAATTCAGTTTTGTATTGATTGTAACTGATTAGAATACTAGGCAATAAAGTGTGTGCTTTGCCAAAACAACCATTTCTCCATCAATGTAATCTTGAAATGAATTCTGAACTTGAATATTCATAATCAAATTCAATCAAATTTGAGATGTCATGATTACCTGAATAATTTCCTAAATAATCATAATCATATCTACCAAGTCTAACAATAAGGTGATGTAGTCTGTGATGTGTTTTGATGTGGTGAGTCTAACACTATGTTGGAGTCTGTACCTGTTGGACTGTATGGAGTGTCGTCTGAGCTTTTCCTTTTCTTCGACCGTGATTTGAAAACAGGGTTGTCCTCTTCCGATTCCAGAGAGGGGTAAACTGGAACAAATACAAGATTTTGACACGCATCAACACAGCACTGCAGCCCTCAAAAGACAATGGAAAAAAACAATTTGGGAAACGTGCATATTTCAAATACCCACGTGCATCTATTTTCCATAAACTGCACCACTGAGGACTTTCTGATAGAGTAGTAGCTTAGCATGAGACAGATGCAATGCAGCTGTTTCATACTCTCTCTCTGCCTGCACCTAGTCTCTTTGATCTTCAGCACCAGAGAACATGCAATTTCCAACAATTATCATGACCAAAAAATCCTCTGTTTACAGTAGAGAAAAATGCCTGCCTGATAAAACACTCCCCTAGTGTGATCTCGATTGCGAATGTGCGTGCTGGTAATGACTAATTAGGGTATCGGATCAAAAAGCATTTAAAACAACAGTTTAAAGGGCTGGCTAATGGATTATTAACAGGCTACTAATGGTCTTGCTGTTTTTGGAAGGGGTTCACAAGGAGCGCACAGCTGAAAAAGTAGTTCCTTGGAACTAAGCTCAAAGAGAGGATTTTGGAGGTCCTTCCATGCGGAATAAACAAAACGCCTGTCACTTGCCCCAGAATGAGAACCTCTCAGACCAAATCAAAAAGCAATTACAATTTTAATTGACTCTGTTTCTCCTTGTTCTAAAAACGTGTTCCTCTTTCCCAATCCAGAGAGTCACAAATGACAGCATTCCCCAGGACAAATGATTCAGCTTCTCAAAGGTTTAATAACTGAATGATGAACTGAATCAGTAGTAACGCTGGACTATAAATCTTATCCCTTTGCCCAAATTATGTTAATCCGCCAAGACATGTTTGGTGTCTGAAGTTTGCTTCTTTAGTTTTCGACAACAGCTACAAGTAAAGGCAGCTAAAAAAAAACACTACAGAGTTAATTCATGTATTTTTGACCATTTTTATAGATAACCTTACTAAATACATCGTCAGAAGACACATGGGGTAGAGGCTTCCATGACTTTTCAGCTGATTTATTTTTTTTCTGCCAAACTCTGACCAGTTCCTACCCAAGCTCTAAAGCACTTATGAATGGGTACGAACAGCATATTAAAGGCTTCAGATACTTCCTGGTGTTTCCAAACAAGTATTCAAATACATGTTCTTAGTGTTACCCTCAAAAATTTTACATCCTATTATATTAAGAATATAATCAAAATATTAACCAAAATTTTTCAGAGTTTAATTTGTAACAAATAGTTTTATATGTTAATACATCCTTTTTAATGACGGAAGTCCCAAAAATAGAGAGAGGCTGTCGGGCTTTAACGTTATGTCGGAGCTTTGTGGGTTAGCAAAAAAAAAAGGACTAACAAAAGAAAATAACAAAAAAAAAATAAAAACACCGTATCTCTCCAAAATCTCACCATAATCTGAGTCCTTGAAGCAGGCATCTAGATGGTCCTGGTCATCGTCAAACATGTCTGCGCTGTCCACGCTGCTGCTTTTCCGTGGTTTCTTTGGCGGCCGTTTGGCTGGGCGCTTGCTGTTTCCTGTTGCTGCTGGGCCCCCCACAGGCTTCTTGCTGGCCGGGCCAGTGTGCGAGTTGCTCTTGGCCTGGCTGTTGTTCCAGGCCGGCTGCAGGCAGGTGTCTGAAGACTGCAGGTTGGCCATGGACAACATGCCCTGGATGGCCTCCTGTGTGCTGGGGGATGCAGGTGGCTGACTGTAAGTCCATCAATAAGAAATAACACAACACACACATTACTCCAAGTGTCAGTGAGAATGAGAAAAGCTTTTTCGAATTTTAGAGTGAAGGAGAAAAGCAGCCAGTGGGACAGTTTTCTCATCAGCAGATATGAGGATGGATTAGTGCTAGACTATACTTTCTATACAGCATTTATGCTGTTACATCGCTTATACCAACATATAATCTATACCGATATATTGTCTATACCAACAAATCATGTACACCGATATAAAATCTACACCAATATATCATCAATACTACTGTATCATTCCGCCAACAACAATATATAGTTTATATCAAAGTTTCCCAAGTATATTGCCTTCTACTAACATATAATCTATGCCAATATATATGTTCCAGTATGTCATTTATACTGATATACTGTGTACAAAAATATATCATCACTACTGATATCCATACCAATCTATGCACACTGAAATATCATCCATACCAGAATGCTGTCTATAGCAAAAGTACATCTCTACTGACGTGCTGTGTATACCAATATACACTACATGGCCAATAGTGTGTGGGCACCTGACCACCACACCTATATAAACTTGTTGGGCAACCCATTCCAAAACCATGGACATTAATATGGAGTTGGCCCTCCTTTGTAGCTATAATGGCTTCCACTCTTCTGGGAAGGCTTTCCACAAGCCTTTGGAGTGTGTTTGTGGGAATTTGTGCCCATTCAGTCAAAAGAACACTTGAAAGGTCAGTCAATGTTGTTGGATGAGAAGGCCTGCTTTGCAACTGACATTTAAATTCATCCCAAAAGTGTTCATTTGGGTTGAGGTCTGGGTTCTGTGCAGGCCACTGGAGTTCCTCCACATCAAACTCGTCAAACCATGGCCTTATGGACCTCACATTGTGCAAAGGGGCACAGTCATGCTGGGACAGACAAAGGCCTTCACCAAACTAATGCCACAAAGTTGGAGGCATATAATTTTCTAAAATATCTTTGCGTGCTGTAGCATTAACATTACCCTTGCGGAAATAAGGGACTGAGCCCAAACCATGAAAAAACAGCCCCAGAACATTATCCCACCACCACCAAACTTTACAGTTGGCAGCCTCCAGTCTGGGCGGTAGCAATCTCCTAGAAAGTCCAAACCCAGACTTGTATATCAGACTGCCAGATAGTGAAGCGTGATTCATCACTCCAAAGAACAAATTTTCAATTTATCAACAATTTTGATTTTCAGAATTGTCCTAGCCGTGGTTCTATTGCTTTAACAGTTTAACAGCCACAGCTTGAGTAAAGTAGCCTTTGTTGTTACTTACAGTAGCAACCAGTGGTGAGCAGAAAATGGCGTACAAATATTGTTGTTAGAAAACGCAAGTAGAATGCTGTATAACTAACTGCTGTATAAACCTTTGCCGCCCAGCACTAAGATGGATCCTGTGCTTAGGCAAGTACAATCAAGCAGGCCAAATTCACTCCAAAAAGTTTTCCCATTACAGGCTGTGTGTGGTGCCGCTGGTGGGACTTGGCATTTTTGAGCTTAGTTTTGTTTATGTCATGAAAAGAACCCAGGGCTCTGAAAAAAACACAAGCCTCTAAAACATGGTGAAAGGAGAGGGGAATGGGAAAAAGAGCTAGGAATGACGGGATAGGTCAAATAGTTGACAGACGAGTCCAGAAATAGCCAGCCAAAAATGCACAAACACATGAAGCCAAGGGTGTGTCCGCTCGACAAGCATGAAAGCAAAAATATGCCACAGTTTGGATTTGAGACTGACTGCATAATCAAAAGCCAAAAGCAAAATCCCAACATTTCAAATCTTATCTGTAATCACTACAGGCTTATAGCAGTGTAGGCAGTCTCAGTAACTTACCTGCTCCTTTAACTTAACAACATGACAAATAATCAGTTCACTATGCTTTTCGTCTGGTCAGATACACACACAAATGTGTGCCTGAACACATTTAGACATGCCTTCTAATTAGTAAATTTAGTATGCCCACTGCTGACAGCCATGCAGTAGCACTCACTTGACAGAGCTTCATCCAATTCCTTTGTGACCCAAAACTAGTCATCCAACGTCAGTACCTGACCTCACTAATGCTTAGTCAAATCATCACAGCAATGTTCCAACATCTAGTGTAAAGCTTTCCTGTAAGAGGAAAGGCTGTTACTGCAGTAAAGGAAAGATAAACTCCCTATTAATACCCTTGATTTTAGAAGAAACGCTGTATGAGCAGGTGTATGCAAACTTTTGGTCATAAAGGGCTGGTTTCCCAGACCAACATTAAGCTTAATCCTACACTAAAAAGGCTTTTCAGTGGTAAATCTCCATTGATGTTGCAATTTAATCCTAGACACAGCTTAACCTGTCCAGGAAACTGACTCATAGTATATTTAGCCTTACATTGATCAAGTCAGAGAGACGTCAATTAGTCAGAGAGAAGTACGGTGAGCCTAATATTTTTCTAAGCATGTGGATCTGGAGCTTTCCGTGCGCAGTCAGGCTTTCTATCACTGTATAAAAGGAGCTTCATGCTGCCTTTATTGTTGGATGAACTGCAATGTTTTCGGAGTGAGCATGCACACACTTGGGCTTCGATTCTCCGCCTAGGCGAGTACACCATGCCACACCAATAAGTGTCAAAGAAAGACGCCTAACACTACATTGCCCAACATCTGTAAGGTAATAAATTCAATTGTTCATCGCTCTGGATAAGAGCATCTGTCACGTGCACAAGACTAAATGTACATACATACAATTCACGTTGCTAAGGAAATACCAGCTGATTTGTTTTAATAACTGTAATGATAAAAGATGAATAGTATTCCTATGTATTTGTTTTCTTGTACAAAATGGTAGTTTATGACAAAAAAGTCAAGATTTTAAGTCAGAATTAAAGCAACAAATACACTGAGAAATCAAGTTATTAAAGGAGAAGAGCGGATTAAAAGGAAGAAATAGCTTTTTCTGGCTCAACATTAAAAGGCTACTCGCTGTGCAGGATTTAAGAATAGTGCTTACAGCTTGAAGCAGCAGAAAAATACAGATTTACCCTGTCCAGATTACCACCTATTAAGTCATTAACCAGTGAGCTGGAACAATGAGGAAAGTGCTTGTTTAATGTGGTTATAATTGACTGGAGTCATTTCCTCCCCACAGTCTGCAGTCATATGTCAGGTTTAAACGCATGAAAAAATAATTTGAGAAATTAACATATTTTAACCCTGTTTTCTTTTACCTCCCCCCCTCCCTACCTTTGCGCTCATTTGCAGCTTTCAGCAGAGTGGAAATAGACCATCAAAAACTGCACAAAGCAGCAAACAGAGAAACGAAGAGGAATGGCCCCAAGCGTTGACTGCAATTTGATTAATTAATAGTGGAGAGGTATCAAATAAATAGTGTTTATACATGTAAACTGCTGACAAAGTGGTTAAACTATTATTTTAGCCATAAGTAGCCTCCCTACATTTGGAATATATATGCCTGGATATGAATTAGCTTCAGTGCATACACTCACAAGCAACAGCTAGATTACAATTTAAAGTGTAATGTTGTGTTTCCACTCTCACCAGGCCAGGTACACACTCCATCATGGGAAACACCTCCGCCTTGGCTGTCTACCAAAAGCTGATTTACTTTAATAGGTGCTATGCTGGCAGGTCTTTGCTGTACATTGCAGATTTGGATTAGCCTACAATCAATCATAATACCTGACATTTTTCCAGTATTTAAAAACTTTCCTTTTATAATATTTTATATTTAGAGTGAATTTTACTTGATCCAAATGTGCACATTGATTCCACATGAATAAAAATATATTACATATATTGCCACAAGTAAATAAACAGAAACATAAAGCTGTTCATGTTCATGTGAGAATGATGTATACATTTGAATCAAGTACATTCAGCCCTGCACTTATTTAAGTGTAGTGCACAGTGTCTCGCAAAAAAAGAGAACACTGTCTGTTTAGCACTATAGATTAAAACATTTATTAAAACGCATGTTTGTATACAGAGTGATTTAAAACAGTAATCATGTTACAGGCGCAGGTAAATATGGCCTATGGATATGAGTCTTGCCAAAGGACTCTTACTGATATAGTAGTGTGCTTGCCTGAATTGGGAATACAACCCCAGTCTGCTGCAAGGAAGGCAGCAGTAAGACCTATTATGCTACATCAACCACAAAACTGTGCTTTAAATTTGGACCGCGTTCTCCTTCTTCAGTTTTTATGCACATATATCATTTTTTTAATTATATAATTTCTATGTTTTTCTCTCTGGGTTGAAATTGCTCAGACTAAACAGTGAGTTTGTTTCTGTCTTGTGTAGGACTTAAACAGTCACTGTATGCTTGATTCTCTTTCAATGAAATCTCTGCTTTTAGCAGCCACAAATACATGGGCCTGTGATAAACAATATTCATCTAATACTCTGTATGTCCAAAAGATTCTAGACACCCCCTGTTGGGACCTTTTGAGTTGCTAAAACAGGCATTCAATCGCGTACGGTGTGTTCGGTCTCTATAGAAATGCACTGCCAACAGAATGAGACGCTCTGGAGCAGCTGCACACAAGTCGTTTTTTCCTTTTCCTTCCTTTTCCATTTTAAATACTAACAATTTGGTGATTACATGCTTCACTACATACCCATCCGAAACCAAAGATCCCATGGAGCTTTAAAAGACTGTGTTTGAGTATTAATGCAGATGTGGACAGCAGCAGTTGTAGCATGGTGTGAAATGTGTACCTGTTGTTGGTGTAGTCAATGCCGCCCACTTGTTTGCTGGCCTGAAGGAGGTCCAGGATTCCCGCAGCACTGCCCCCTTTCTTCTTTGACTTGGAGTTGCGACCTTTAACGTCTGTCTTGGCCTCTGTGTCTATGTGGAGTGATTCTTCATCTGAGGAGTCAGCACTCTGAACAAAAAAATAAAATAAAATGTGAGGCTATTAAGGCTAATTAAGGCTATTCAAATTAGACTTTTCGCCAAATTCAGTAAACAGAGCCATAATCTGGAAAAACATATTCATCACCAGCGACAGTGCCTGCATATTGTGTCTCCACAGAGAACAAACTTGAGACATTTTTCTGCAAAATTTTGCATCTGACTTTATACATCATCACATATAAAGTGAATGGATTCTTGGTACAATGGACAATAAAGGGAACTGCAGCTTTTTGCTGTTGCTTTTCTTAGTTTGCTTCTTGTTGATTTATCTAGTGTAGTCTTCCAAAGGTGTCAAAGGTATTTTGTAAAGCCATTCAGAAACTGAATTTTAACAAACGGGCTAAATTTGTGGATTTTGTCACAGCAAGATAACAACAGGTGAGCAGCTGGGCTTCAGCCTGCACTACTATGGATTGTTAGAAGGGTCAAACTATGATGCTTCAAGGACAGTTTAAAGTTGTACATTGCTCTAAATTGTATATAATTTTTTCACTCGTTGCTCATTGAATGAAGCAGAGGAATTCTGTGGAAAGCACAGATTCCTAAATTTCAGTCCAATTCATGCTTATTAAAAATAGCAATTCTCTAACAATCTATTGTTCCAGCAGTAAAAGTTAAAATGAGCTGATGTGTGAATTTATGAGTTTGCCTTAAATAAAGTCCTGTGACAGGAAAGGCCACTATTCGACCCCCTGCAGCCCTGCACTGTGCGTCCCTTTGTGTGTGTTGTGGTTAACTTCCTCATTCCCGGCCACTTCACACCACAACTATTTCCTTCATCAGTCCTGTGGTGGTGCTTGGCTCAGCCCTGTGGCTTTCTCCCTTTGATTCGCTCTCTGTGTTAGTTTAAGTGGGAACATTAAGTGGAATTACACCAGCCCAGCACTAGGACACATGTGATCACTACTGAAGCATTTTTTAAATGCATCCAGAAGGAATTTATTAGTTACTTCATGAAAGTCTCAGTTCTTTATCGTTTATAATTAATCTGCATCTTCAGTCTTGGAATCATTCCTTAGTTAAAGAAACAGTCCTTGGTTTGAAGTCCTGTAAGTGAGAAGGATCTTCATGCTCACCTTAATTACTGCAGGCTGCACTTTTGGCTTTTTCGATGGCTGGATGGGCTCTCTAATGTTTGATAAAACTGAAAAAGAGACATTTAGAATTTTCATTCAATAATAAGACGTCATTAAATAATAATAGCTATTATATAATAAGTGTCATCTCCACTACTACTGAATTATATATCAATACATTATTGATATTTGTCCCATATGCTGTTAGGTTCTGTATTTGATGTCTCAAATGACCAAAATGAGCATATTTTCAGTATTATCGCCTATCGCCATACTGTAACAATATTTCTCCACAGGTGACATACTGAAATGAACAAGATTTCAAATATGTGATTTTTTTTACGTACCGAAAATTTCTTCCACATAAAAAAGTTCTAGTATCACAGTGTATGCAAACATTGCTGATACTAAGACTGATGATAAATGTACAATTAAAAAATGGTTCTATTAATAACTAGATTGTGATTAAATTCAGAACTAAATGTGTAAATTGACATTACTTACAGGAAAAGTCCCTTTTGACTGGAGTCTTTTTCCTCCTGATTGGAAATTCATCGATTTTCAACTCCCCCTCGTCCGAAACATACTCATACTCGTCTCGTACGGGTTTGGGTTTGTCCTCTTTTACATTCTGTAAGGAGCTGAACACGCTAGGGTTGGTCTGTGTCTTCAGTGTCTTTGCCCTGAGGAAACAGTGAGCCGTTAGAGCCGTGATGGATCGGGCAATCAAAAACAATCATAAAACTATGAAAGGTTAAATATGAGAGTTTAAGTCAACATCTGCCAGATGATTTTGTGCCTACAATACAGATGTGTAATGCCACGTTTCTGATAAATTTACAATTTATTTTAGATTCTGCACCCAGTTTAGGGTTAGCCTGTCATATGACAGCACCAGTCTGGGAATGTGAAGGCTACAAATATTTCTCAGCCTTCTTAGATGAAAACGTGCCCAAGTAAGCTATGTAACCCGAAAGATATCTGCTGAGGAATCAAGGCTATGGTCAGAACATGGCACAGTGTGTACCTGGACTTGAAAAGGAATACCAGTATTTTTCAACTCAATCTCTGTGAGCAGTACAGTTGATAAATTGATTTGTAAAAAGAAGCTGAGAAGCAGCTTTTTATGCCACTATGTTATTAAACATATGTTTACCTAATTACTTATTTCTACTGTTTCTTCATTTATAGCATTTTTTGGATCAGTATTGTTCTTTTATTTGCCCATGGCATATTTCATTTTGTCTCTGCAATGTAATTTCAACTCCAAGTACTCAAAAAAAAACAAAAAAACAAAGTGCTGACTCTTGAATTACAACAGAAGTCAATGGGTCAGCACCTGCACACTGGTTTCATTTATAAGTGTGTAACAATGTTTCTGTTCTTTTAAGTCCAAAATTATTGATGCTACACCCCACATATGGCACATACATAAAAGAAGAAAAATGCTGGGCTATTCATACAACTCTATCAAACCCAACATTTCATCAGTAATACATTCAGACACCATGTCTTCAGCTCTAAATTATTAAATCAGTCCCCAGAATAGTTGTATGGAATTGTAGTTTCCTCTGTGCTACTGTGTTTTCTATCACTATATAAAATAAGCTGCATGCTGCCTTTATTGTTGGTTGTACTACAATAGTTCCTGAGAGCATGCACACACATTCAGAACAGAATTTAGAACATAAATGCTTGTAATTGATTAACTAATTTGTATTTTCTTGCTCAGAAAGGTCCTTTGCTACACAAAGAAAATAAATAAATATAAATAAATATGCCAACACTTTGTTAGAGCACAACAGCACTGAAATATCACATTTTTAATGGAGAAAACAAGATTAAACAGCAGAAACACGTTCTTTGTGGTATCTAATGGGTTAAACCACAGCAGTAGGGCAATTCCATGCAATGCTAAAACACATCTTTTACCAGGTGCACCCTCGGATAATTTATAAAAAGAACAGAATAAGCCCATCAGATTAGTAACACACATACCCCAGCAACTTCTTGTTTGACATTGAAAATGAAAATTTATTGTCTTTGTGTCCCAGCGGTGTCTTTTCAAATTTGTGCTCCTCTTCCATTTTCAGTAATGAATCTGGTTTGCTGTTCTGCAAGAGGAGAAAAAACATGTTTCTGTAATCATCACTCATCAGAGTTGAGCGTATCATAGACATCATCAGTACAATACTGAACAACCCCATGTCCTGGAACAAGGAACGATTTAAGCAGTTGGTTTATGAGGATTGCTTTGGGTGGGCATTACATTCAATAAAAACGTAGCAGCTATTTCCTGCCTCTGCACTGCCTGATGTTGACTGCAGCCAGGTTGTCTGCCTCTACAGTGACACACGCTGAGATTTTATAAAAAAAAAAATTCTAAAAATAAAAGATGTATTGTTATCATTATTATTATTAAATATGTATGACAGACACACCACATAAAGTGTGGGTGTGTGTGTATATATATATATATATATATATAGACATATACATTTATATATGTATATACACACACACACACACACCACCACACATGCACAACAACAACCCTCAAAGGTAAATGGGATACTAAAAGTTGTGCACCTTAAATGAGTTTTAAAGGTACACTATATTCAAAGTGATATATTTAATACTTTAGTACCTTTACATAATAGAATAGACTAACAGAAACTTGTGAAAAGTGGTGTTAAGTGGTAAGGAAAGCATGTTATACCTATTTCAAAATGTAGAAGTGCCCACTAAAACACTGCAGAAGTGCGCGTCCAGACTTTGCTGCAAATCAGCAAAAGCGACAACCAGGATATGCTCAGAAAATGGCATTGTGGTATAACACGATAGCGATTACATATTGCCCACCAGTAGTTGACAGTGATGAAAAAAGAAAGACTGAAGACATGGGAGTGAATGACCTTGGTGAACATTTTGGCCAAAACGCTCCCTCCATCTGTAAGTGCTTGGGGAGCTGCTTGGACCAGGCCGCTTGGAGCAACTACAAACGCAACAGGGTGGCTTGGCATTGACTTTTCCATGAAACCAAAGCCCCCTAATGTCTTCCGTTCACCAGAATTAAGCCTTTTTTCGACAAAAGCCTCCCATATCGTCCAACAATAACGACACACAACATGCTTATTTTTGCGGCAGAAACAGAGGCATATGTAAATACTTAGTGAGCGTGCCGGGGATATGACATAGTGTAAGGGAGCATTAGGTAAACTCCAAGCTTGGGTGAAGGGCTCTGCTCTTGCTTCCTTTGATGAGCTCCGAACAGAAAGAATGACTGAGACACAGAGTTATTTCTGTTGATTGCTTTGATCTGAGACGTGTAAATCACTTTTGGATGATCCCCGTACCCCCTACGCCCCCCTCCTCACTGCAACCTCTCAAGTTGTCAAGCAGCTTAATATCATTTGCATGGGCTTTCAAATCTGGCTCTGGCTTGGTTCCTACATTAAAGGATCATCACCATGTTTGCTTTGCGGGGAACAACAGGATCAGTTGCATTCTCTTCACAGGCTTACCTTGTATTTCCATTTCGCTTCTGTTTTATTTTTGTTGTGTTCTCGTATCTCAAACTTCTCGACGTCGTTCTGTTTATTCGTCTCTTTCTCCATGAAGCTCATAACGGTCTTTGGAGCCTGTAAAATTGGCATCAGGAAATGACTAGATCCTAGGAGTATTTGTACACAAAATTATGTAGTTTTCTCGCTTTGTTTGTGCTTATCATGAAAAAAATATCATTACTGTGGTGGGGAAATATTGCTTTAAACTGACAGATCTTCAGAAAAGCTGTGACACCATACATGTAGTGGTTCAGTTCTATTTGTCATGAAGTTGCCACCTAGTATAAAGGGCACACAATGGGCATAAAATGATGCTGAAAAATAAAAAAAGAAAAAAGATTTATAAGGTGTTCTTATCACAGCAACAAAATGCAAGATTTTTTCACACCATCTGACAACATGTTTTCAGTATTGGCAGTTTCTTCCATCAAAAAACAGTAATTCCTGCAGCTTGGAGCAAAGAGAACGTTATTGTGGTTTGGTAATCAGCGTATGCTGGAATGACACATGTATTGTGTTGTGTAAGATCATAAGTAGAATTTTTGTCAACCAATCAGACTGGGTGATAACTATTTGTCAAATAATCTTGTGAGAGCACGGTCAATACACAATGGTTTCAAATCCACTCACCTTCACTTTTTTAGGCTGATCCATCTTGGCCAGAATGTCCTTTGCATGGGATTCCAAAGCCGCCAAGCTTGAAGGCTTTTTCTCAGGTAATCCTCCTTCTTTCAGTTTCTTAGCTTTCTTCTTCCCACCCTCTTTCACTTTGGGCACCTTCGGGGGCTTGGGCGCCTTGGGCATTTTGGGCGGTTTGGGCGGTTTTGGAGCCTTCTTCCTGGGTGTTTTGTCTCGTGGTGGAGTGGACATTAGCATGGGAGACGCAGGTTCTTCTGGCTCTGGGGGCGCTGAGGGTGGCTCCTCCGCTGGGGGCTTAGAGTTGCTGGGTTCACTTTTTATGGCTTTAGTTGCGTTCTGGAGGACAAGAAATACCTTTCATTAAAGGAACAGTTGGTGGAAAATATTGTTATATGATGCTGTCAATCAGCCAAGACATGCTTGGTGTTTGAAAGTTGCTTTCTGAGTTTTTAACTGAGCCTATGAGGCTAATGGAGCTGTAACAGTAAGCTTATGAGCACCAATGATAGCCTAAATTTGCTTTTTTTGTATGTACCTTCCATTATTTGTCGGCTATATTAGCTTTACAGGTCTGGTGCTAAAAGGTTTAAACAGTAAACTAATTAACCAGTTTTAGATCAAGAGAAAAAATGTGTACACTTGTTTTTCCTTCAAATTACTGCTTTTAGTTTATAGATCTTAACACCAAACATACATGTAATGTCTATATGTTAATGTGCAGGTACTGTCCACAAATATGCATATATGCATATTGGTGCAAGCACACCATTCCTTGGGGAAAAAACTCCAAATGCTACATTTGCAACATGACAAAAAAACTGTAAGTTACTCTGGGTAAGTATCTGCACAATAGTAAATGTAAAAGTCAAAGGAAATCTCTCACCTCCGCAATCCGAATCTCTTTGGCAAGGTCTTTAATGAGCTGTGTTGGCTTCATATTTTCAGGAAGTTCATCTTCATGCTCTAGAAGGGCCTTAGCTCAGAAGAAATTTTGATTAACGAACCAGCCCAGACACATTTGCAGTTAAGACACACACCAGATCAACACAAAGAACACAAAGAACTGATATAATTTTTGTGTACACATACCTGTTTCTTAGTCCATGATCTGAAGGCTCCATTGATAATTTTGGCACCATGTACCAGGTAAGGGGCTGGTTGTTTATTTGCCTTATGTAAACCTGCAAAATATCAAAAAGCATAGAGGTATGCTTCAGCACTGCCATCCAGCATTACTGCACTGAATGTTTTAACCTCTTCACAGCACACACAATACGTACCTTAACATTTTGGTTTTCTAGCAAGTTATTAAATAAGCACAACCCAACACTGGGGCTATGAAGGAGGTAATGAAAAAAGATGATGGGTTCAACAAAGCCAAAAAATGGCAATACAGCATTTTCTAAAATTGTGATAATAAAAGACCAAAATCAGATACATTTCACACCACTACTACATATTACACAATATTATACGGTGCATAATATTACAAAAAAATAATACAATATGGTAAATAATTCCTTCTATTCAATTCTAATGGCTTATGGCCATTTTACGTACACCATAAAGTTTTATAATTACACACTGCAGTCTAGGGCTGGGCAATACTGCAATTCAATTCAATTCAATTTTTTTTATATAGCGTTTTTTAGAAGTTGTCACAAAGCAGCTTTTTTCATATCAGTCTATCAATAGTTATCACTATAAATGTCAAATCATGCTTTTCTTCTAGTTTAAAGACTGATTTTTAAACTGTTTTTTAAATATACTGAATTATTACAGCATTTGTTATTTTGGCCCAGCCATAAACTATCACGTGTCGCACGGCGATTAAAAAGAAAAAAAGTTCTGATACACACTCAAGTTCTTTTTTGTTTCTGAGCATGCAAAATGCAGTGTAAAGTTACATCATATTGTCTTTCATAAATGCATATAATAATAAAGCATGTGTCAAAAAGCAAGCCTACTGATTTCTTCATTAGGGCACTCTCTCTTCTTTTTAGGGACTCCAACAGGCTATGTAACGTTTTTACTCTCTGTCACCTCAAAATATAACAATAAATATGGTACTTGTACGTAATTCTTTAATAAATTAGACACACAATATTACATGTACATTACTCTAAATCATCTTATTTTACTGCAAATAGTCACAGATAAATATATTCTATATTTTCTATATTCATACTCTATATAACACTGCAGCACTTATTTATAAGCACAGCAGAGAAAATGAGAAATCTGTGACAGAACCCAGTGTAAATCTGACAAAAATATTTCATAAATCTGACAAACTTTGTACAATAAAATGGAATACAAGGCAAAAACTGCAGACTGGCTGGCTGTTGTGTTAATTTCTTCGGTTAAATTTATCCATATTGAGTGAAAATGTCTAAAGCTTCTTGCCGTTTCGAAATAAATTTAATCATGATCCTGTTTTCGAGACCATTTTAATAGTCAGCACTGCTCTAGTCCATTCTTTGCTGCACAATTTATTAGCCCCCTCTACCCTGCCATTAGCAGAAAAGGGGGAAATGTTTACCCAATATTCTTTGGGTGGTGGACCAGTCTTGGTACAGCAGTGAAACTGAAACGGTAGCAGTATAGCATTTTGTGTGGCTTTGATGGAATTTAACACCCATTAATGTTACTGGCTGTCTGTGGTCAGAAACTGACCACTGATGAAGAGCTGAAAGATGACTAAGACAAATTGTGGATCAACTGAAGGGCTGCAGTCTCTAACTGTACACCAACAAGTGGTGGGTTTCTTATAAAGTGGCTAGTAAGTGTTTAAAACTCAAGCTAAAAAAAACTCAAACTCAAAAAAACATCAAAATACAGATCATTTCTTTTCCTCTGCAAAGCAATGCTGGAGCATTCCCAACCATTTTCCTTCAAACTGTTAGCAGTGATGCCTGGCACTGTGGCCCCTCTGTCAGAAACACTGAGAGCATGACACTCTGCTGAAAGGTGAGGGGGGGGGAGGGGCTTTATATCAGAAATAAAAATGGACTACACTGGCAACCATAGCCATTACAGCTCAATAACAACGGCCATTCATACATCAAACTGATTACTGAGATCCACTGGGGCCTCAAACAGTCACATGGCTTTTCCTAACACATGCTTCAACACTGATTACATTGGACTGGAAACATGGCCACTACAGGAAATACACTGCGCACTGCATTTAAATTAATAACATGAACCCAACGAGAAAGCTGAAACGGTGGATGGAGAGAGGTGGGCCAAGTCTGGCAGGAGGCCAATAGAGGCTTCTGGGAAAAAAGCCAATCCCCCCCTTAACCTGAAGTCACACACGAATCTCAAGAAGATGACCCTGAAAACGACCCCCCGAAAGTGCCTAGAGAACAAGTGTGGTCCTCAGCCGCCTGGTGTGTGTGTGCGTACTACACGCAATCTGGCCAAATTAAGGAAACGTGAGTGGGGGAGAAAAAGAAATGGTGGAAACATAAACAGAGCGCATAGGGCCAGCTGAGGGGAGTTTAAACACCGAGCTGTAATGGAGCAAGTGATTCTGCCTTTTGAAGCTAATCATCTGTGAACTCTGCGATGCACCGATCTAATGACTGCAATAATATTCCTGCCGAACGAACTCTACCCATCTGCTCAGCAGGCCTCTGCCAGGAACAGGCAAAAGCAGCAGACCCTAAGACTAGGGATGCATGATATAATGGTGGCACGATATAATAGCAGCAACAATGCAGACATGACATGTTTATATTATTTTAGTTTTTATATACTATATTGACCCCTGAGGAAATTACTTGTGTCCTCTGCATTTCACACCATTCACCTGGGTGAAGCAGCGGGCAGCCGACAATGAGGCCCAGGAAGCAGTGTGTCAAGGATACCTCAGTGGTGCCACTGGCAATCCCGGGATTTGAACCCCCAACATTCCAATTGCAGGGCCAACTCCCAAACCACCAGAACACCAACTGTTTTACTAAATGCAAAACCAAGTTCATGTTCCTTCCTAGCCTAAATTCCACCACAAGTGATATAACGTCAATAGGCCATCTCTCATTCAAGAGACATGGTTCAGCGAGGCATCCCAGTTCATCAGCATAGATTTATTGAGAGAACATCTCCTAATCTATATGAATCAGACTGAAACCTATTAGCCTCTCCAAGTTCAGCTTTGTCTCAGCTATTTTGTGGCAAAATGAGTGACTGAGAACATTCTCAGCTCCACTGCGAATATCAAAACCAGAGCAATTTACTTTGCTTATTTTTTTATCACGGTGATATTTATTTCTACATGCAAGGTCGAAGTCATAGTTGGAATGAGTTCTTTTAGTGTGCAGCCTTTAGCTGAATATGATGATTTTTTAAAGCCTTGATTCAGCTTCAAAGTTAGAGAATGGTAATCTTAAACATGGCTAGTTGTTCTTTTCAGGAATGTTTAGGAAGTACTATAATTACTCAAATACTGTTGTGAATGGCCTAGCTTAAGTATGCGTGCTAAATATATAAATATACATAAATATATAAAATATGTGTTTATCGGTTATCACAATGGGACCTGAGACTTTTTATCGATGTTTTTCAAACTTAGACACACTAATTGAAGCTTTGACACTAGGCTTTCCAAACAAAGTCCTACAACTCAACTGGCACTGGGCTCACCACTGAGGACACATTTCTCACCTCTCAGATGCCAGTTTATTATGTATTCATTCCTTTTATCTACAGTCACTATCCGTTTTATTAAACACACCTACCATATAAGTGCACAGTTCATCAGGCCTCTTTTACTTAATCTGTCAACAGAAAGGGACCACCACTGATAAGATATTAAAGTTTGCATTTACTTTTCCATTACTTGTTAGCTGCGTTAGACTTGTAGCTCCAGCAGAAAACTAAAGAAGCAAACTTGGAAGCCCAAATGTATCGAAACTCTTCAACTACGTCTGGATTAGTTGGGAAAAACTGAATCTATCAGATTTTTGCCAAAGTATTACTTTAAAAGAAAACTGTTGGCCAGATGTTGTCGTTAATGCGAGTGACCGCGATACTCACTTTTAAATCTCTCCAGGTAGTGCCTCCCCGTGTACCAGCAGGCTGTCTCAAAGTTGGGGAACGGAGTGAGGCTGGCGACTTTCAGCCTTTTTTCCACTTCATATGCCCTGAGTGGAGAGAAGCAAATGGGCCTTCACAATGTGGATTAATGAAAAGTGCACTCAGAAAGAAAGTCACCAGCACACAGATGTGAGAAGCACTTGAGCCTGCCAGAGCAGATGCCCTTGACTTTGACTTTTTTATTCCAGCGTTACACGGGCTGCGGCTGAGAATAGAATGAGGTTTGATGCCTGAATGCTTCGGCGACAAAATCAGTCATTAGTCTGTATCGCATTGCAAGTTGCATAAAGAAGCAGTAAGACCCAGAAAATCTAGAGAAATGTTTTCCAGCATGACATAGCGCCCACCCTAGCCAAGGGATTATCTGCAACATGTGATACTGCTGAATACGGGAGTACATCTCGGACCTCACAACCGTCTGATTTGATCATGGTTATGATTTTTTATGAAACGAATCAGTGCACCATGACATTTCACCACAATTCAACTCGATTAGAACAATTTAGAAATATTTGAAAAAACATGAGTAATTTGAAGTGGAATATGTAACAGCTGGTGTAGAAGCAAGATCCTTAACAATCCATTTGTCTACATCTGTAACATGAATAACATTTCTGAAAAATAAATCAATAAAATAGCACTGGCCCAAACAATTTCAAACTCAAGGATTTACTGATCTTCAATTCTTTATTTAGTATTCGGAAGCCTTGCCTTTTCTCCAAGCCATAAAATATGCAATCTAAGAGGCAACAACTGTGGCATCTATAGCAACATACGGCATGTGCGCAGCTGACTATTAATACATTTTGCCCCCTACTGGATATATTTTCAATTGCAGTAATGAAAAATATTAATAATTATTGTTAATATAAAACATAAATATCATTTTTAGGAATATTATAATTTTAGGAACATACTCGAAATACCAACAGATATCCAAAATCTGTAAAATGCTATTTGGGCCAGCTCTAATACACACAATAAAACCACTAGTCTTTTAATTTCTTTACATGTAAAAATAAGCAAAAATGTACTGCCAAACAAGATGCACACACTGAATATTATTATCATTTATCAGATAAGATAAATGAAAAACGCTGCACCTTGTCACCTTCAGACCAGTGTATTAACGTTTTTTTTTTATTCCTTGAAAATACACTAACCTCATCTGCATCTCCACGCTCAGGTTGTGGACAAAGTGGCCAGAGAAAGCCAGGCAGTCCACTGGCGTCAACACTGCATTAATCCAACCTGCAAATACCAGAGCACATCAGCATCTTAAAAATGCAGATGTTTTTATATGCTGGTCAAATGTTTACACATTTTAAAATAATGAATACATCAAAATTATAAAATGAAACGTATGCAGTTACCAAAATCTTGTAATCTTAACTATTTTAGAGTATTCAAAGCAGCAAAAGAAGGTATGCATCTTTAAATTATAAATAATACATTCAGTTGCTCCAACAGTTGATATGTACTGTAGCAAAAGCACCATAATAAGGTCTTCCTGAATAAATCAGAGAAATCTGAAGGCCAATAATCTTTACTCTGCCTCAAAATCACAAAAAAATCATGCTTAGACAGTACATCAAATTTTTAAAAAAGCAAAACATGCTCAAAAATGTTTCCTGTTTCATAAATAACCAATCGTGTCCCTCTAATTAATTGTAATTTTAGTCCTGTATAATACAAAACCTTCTCCGAATTCTAGACGTACACCCTTGTATCCTTACCTGATGGGATGAAGAGCGTTTGGCCCTGCTTTAGCGTGCACTTATAGCATTTGTCAACTTGGTCAGCGAAGAACATTTCAGAGTGATTGGAGGAGGATCTCCAGCGCTCAAACAAAGACAGGTTGGCCGAGGTGGGTTTAATCAGGAAAAAAATCTTCTCCCCCTAAAAAAAACACCAGGATACCAACATTATACATAAATAATATAAAACAGGTTACTTACACTGCGGCAAGATTTGTACTGATAGACCTTCAGTACCCTGGAGAAAGTGATGCTGTACTATGATTCAGGCCAAAGCTCTACTGTTTAATACACAGACATCCAAAGCCAAAGAAACACTTGAGCATGAGAGATGTAAAGCATCCTGGGAGTAGGTATTTCTTCACAGGAGTGGAGCAGTTAATGCAATAATGAAAAAACGTAACAACTTTCCCCCTTACACCAAATGTAACTGCTCAGCCAAGACACTATGCTGTCCAAAGTTTGCTTCTAGGATATCACACTTAAGCAACAAGGCTAAGGTTTACTAGATTATTTTAAATGATTATTGTTTTTAACATAATTTTTGGTGTTCAAAGTTTTATTGTCTTGAGATTTTCGTGTTACCTGCAAGTGAATTACTTGTTCCTCTGTTTCAAATAGACTCACTTATGTGGTTTCTGCCACCGTATGAGGTACTGTAATCTATGAAAATGAATAAAGTAAAGCAACTGCGTGATCATGTAGGCATGTAGTTTGCTCAGTGTCATCTGGGGAGGGGGGGATGTTGTATAAGCTTTACCAAATCTCAACCTAAATGACCTGTTACAGGAGATTTTGGAGTGGCCACTCAGAACAGACATTTCCTTCACCAAAAGGAAAACAGAATGGTGGAATTTAGTGTTTCATCCCTCCAGTAGAGCACCACAGAAATTCTGCCAAAGCCCACCGGCAGCCTGTGGTGGCTCTGCGCTCTATTAAAATACTTCATGTTGGTGTTTCCTTTCCATGTTTTCCTTCAGTTTGGGAGTTACCTCCACTGTAACTGGAGGGTATACAAAGCGTCTTACACGTCTGCTATGTGTTCTGTCAAAAAAAAATGCAGTCCAACACTTTTTTTATTGGCTGTTTCTTAATTCTGACCATTTTTTTTCCAAATAATGATTTCCGAATTACCAACCCACTAGCTGAGTGTTTCTGTAGCTGCAATATGTGTTAAAAGAAAGCAGAAAGTTTACAGTGGCCAGTTTGACTGCACATTACAGCATCAAATCTGTGGAAGAAATGAGTGACAGGCCTTTCGTTCATGTTTCTATAAAAATATCTTGCACAGGAATCATTGAATCACTAAATGAGTCATGGCTAAAAGTTTTCAAACCAAAAAAAAAACAGCTTAGTAATTTTCTCATTCTGACAGAGAAAGTGTTTTAAACCTCATAGCAAAATAAGTGGTGGTCAACAGGGCTGAAAGTGACCAAAAGTGTAAGCTGTGGGAACGACTCCTTAACACACAGACATAACAGAGTGGCAAAGACCGTCTGCTTCAGTTCACATGTGAATGTGGTTGAGGTTTGGGCAAAGCAGGCATAACGCATCTCTTTTAAAAGGATAGTCTATGATGCATGCCTAGATCATCACACATGCTTCAAACTGTGTTGAGTTGTTTGAGTATTCTCAAACTCGCTAACTATACCTTCACTGTAACACACTAAGCTGACATCTAGCTCCTGCCAAAACTGTTGATTGCCTTCCAATCAGCTCACCATCACAATCTTCCGTCAAAATTTGCACTTAAAGACAGACTGACCGCAGAGACTACAACTGACAGCCAAAGCACATATATTTAATTTGCCTTGTTAAAAAAAATGTGTTGTCTGTATTTTACAACAGAGAAAAATAACTAGGAGACTCGCAAATGTCTGGTCTGATCAATGTGGCAAATACCTACAGTCTAATGAGATTCTGAATGCCATATAAGCTTGAACTGTTTGTGTGTAAGCGAAACTTGAATAAGTGAAAATATACCACTGGTAACTCAGTGCTAACATGAAACAGAATAACTCAAAAGGGCGCAGAAAATAGCACTGTAATTAAAGTGGAAAAAACACTTTTAAAAGTAAACATTAATATAATGAGCTAAACAGTGGGGTCAACAGAATTGACAGTTAGTGTTCTCCTGTGCTGAGCTGTCCAATGACGCTGTGTTCACAAAGATGTTTCACGTGAAGGGGAAACCTTGGCATTAGCCAAGACCAAACTGAGAAATAAATGGGGCAAAAGTCAGGAGAAAAATGTATAAAAAAAAACGTCCCAGAAATGACTAGGTGACTCGGTTTCTAAATCAAGTAAAGGTTTTCCTCACTGTTATATGTCCATGCTGAGAACTATTTAGGAGCAGTTAGAAAGTTCTTTCAGAAATTCACCTTTAGGACATGGTACCAGACGGATGCACCGCCACACTCGATGTGGAAGTCAGTGTAGCTGTCCTTCACGCAGATCAGACAGTATTTGGTTACTTTGGGCTTCCCCAGCAGAGCGTCATCCGGCCAGTAATTCTCCACCCACGATAGTCTCCTCACGATCTGCGGACTCTCCACAATACTGGCCATTCTGCACAGGTATACAAAAATATTAATGTCATTTATATTTTTTTATCCTACTTAAATGTCATTTACAAACGTAGTTCAATTATATATACATATGTGACTTAGCTTTATATTACTTTTCAGTAAAAGAGTGCTCAATTCTTGGTTTTAGTTTTTTTTTTCTTTCAAAAGAGAACTATATACAGTATTGGCCAATATGGACAATTACATGCCATAATAATGTCACTTTTATCTACTCACACACACACACACACACATAAACATATATATATATATATATATATATATACACATACATATACACACACACACACGTACATAGTTATACGTACAGATATACAGAACCTGTAGTGCTCACCTTGTGTCGGAAAACTCCAGATTAATCACGTTTAATACTTTCTTTCTGTTTGTGCTGTAGTAAAAGTCCACAAATTCCTTTAGCTTCATTTTGCTGTCAGTCTGCTTAGTAACATCAACAACATCCACAGGAACATCAGGCCCTGGAAAATGGAAAAAACGAAAATTTTCACACCTGTTAACATGGAAAGTGTAGCATTTACAAACAGAAAGCACTAAATACTTCTAATTGTTGTTAACAATGACTATTGGGGCAGCTGGTAGCCTAGTGGTTAGGGCGTTGCCCCTGCAATCAGAAGGCTGTGCGTTCAAATCCCAACACTACTAGTATCCGTCACGCCCGTCACGGATGGTAGCCTTAAAATAATTTCCCTCGGGATAAATAAAGTATATCTTATCTTATCTTATCCTCACTGAGGTACCCTTGAGCATGGTACCATCTCCACACACTGCTCCCCAGGCGCCCCTCATTGGTGGCAGCCCCCTGTTTCACTTGGTGAATGGGTTAAACGCAGAGAGAGAATTTCACATTGTTCACACTGTGTGCTGTGCTGTAGTGTGTTCACAGGTGACTATAAGGGGCCACTTTACTTTAAATGGAACCTTTAGTATGCAGAGGCACCCTCTAGCCAAAACCCAAGAGGGCAGATCCACTCTGGGATATGACACCAGCGCAAAATACTCAAAACTTACATACTACAAACAAATGCAACTTAGTAAAGATAGAAGGGACTTTCCTATTGTTTCCACTTGAAAGTTATTTTACTACATGAAGGAGTGAGCACTTTTAGGTCAATCAGCACTTTCAGTTCTGTAAACACTCAGTTCAGTAAGCACTTTCAGTTGCTTGTTTGAACATCAATATCAAGAGCAATTAGCAAGTTATTATGAAGATTTAACAAACACACAGTGCTGCAACATCCTTTTCAAAAATGTTAACACATAAACAAGCTCTCTACAGTGACTGGGGCCGTGCTCAAAATATCAATACAGCAATGTACTGTGAATAAACTCGTACATAAATCAATACAGCAATGGTTGTAACGTGATCCTATTTATGAATCTACTTTCCCACAGGGCATGTATGCACAAGTAAAGCAGGTGCTGCACTCAAATCTGAGATTGCTAAATAGACAGGTCTTTACTCTAGTTATTATTATTAGTACAAAAGTCATGCTTGTTTGACAAAAGTTTGTAGACTCTTCCAATGAAATCTGGGAAGTCTTTACAGTAGATTGTTGTGAGGATTTGATTGAATTCAGGCAAAAGCGCATCAGGAAGCTTTATCACCCTTTAAGTGCATTTCTTTTCATTTTTACCTGTGGAGCAACACAACCACTGTGCCCTGCACAAGCTTTTTAAGTTGAAAAAACTAACTTTTCTGCTGAGCTCCCACAAAAAAGCATGATACATCATTCACAGCTGACCCATTAATATCAGTCACTCATCACTCATCCAACAAGTAGGAAAACACAAAGACTACCTCAATCTGCAAATACTTTTCTTATGCAAAAGTTTGGGCACCCCTGGTTGAATGACATTTTGTTGATTTTATAAATGAAAATAATAATCTCACATCCTCTATAGAGAACACACAACAGCAAAATTACTGTTTATTTCCAGAATTTACACTGAAAAAAAAATTAAACATCACATTATGGCATTTTATACCTTAACTTTTTACAGTATGTTAAATTTACTAAATGAGCAGAAATTGAGAACTAAAAATGTATAGAAATGTAATATTTAAGTTTGTTCCCTGTAGAGGACGTGTTTTATATTTATATTTTCAAAAAACAGCAAAATATTATTTGACCTCACAAAACCACTCCAACTCAACCCAAAGATACTGGATGGAGCTCCATGGCTCCAGGGAACACAGTTCCACTGCCCCATAGCCTAATGCTCAGCTGACACCTCAGGCTTATGTGTTCCAAAGCATCTCATTATTTTGGCAAAGCTTTTCTATGGAGTTTATAAGTCGACTGAACATCTACAACAGCAATGGATGTAACAGAAATCAGCACCCCAGCTGTTAACACCATGGTAAAGTTTCTTTGGTGCTGTTTTGTGCTGTAGGCTCTGTTAAATGCTAAGAGGATGTTAATGCATGTATGATTACTGTGTTCTTACCAACGTAGTTTTCAACATCGCTGACGTAGAAGGTGGGCGCAGGCATGGTCATCCCCAGCCCCTCCTTCTTCTGGATCAAAATGGGTTCATTAAAGCCGTTCTCCTCCAGATAGTCCATAGTCAGCTGACACCCACTGAGTTTGACCACCACATCCTCTGAGCTACAAGGAATCACACCGTGACTGGTCAAGACCATAGAGCTTCACAAAGTGCATGCAAAATGTTTTTAACTATTAAGGACATCTGTATCGTGGTCACACCTTAATTTCTCTCTCTTACAGTGACCTAACTAATGTATTCATTTCATAGTAGTAACATCATTCTTAAATGAATATGGTTGAATATCAGGAACAATCACTTCAATCGAGTTAAAATGCACTTATAATATAAACCAATATGCAGTTTCCCGGCCAGAAATTAAGCCTCTGGTCCTGGACTACATTTTCCTTTTCAGCAGAAAATCTCCATTCAGAGTGTTGTGTATTCCAGCATTAGGCTTAATCCCTGCCTGGAATTCAGCCCCTAGACTTAAAGGGGTAAGAATTTAAGGGCATGTGAAGTATAACCATTTTTGGGGTCTCTACAAAGATGATCAGACAGCGCCATCTACTGACAGATTCAGGAAATGCTGTGCTGTAAGTATTCGGAACAATCAGACTTTTCAGAGTGTTTCTGTGGGTGTTTGGACACATCTTGGCATCTATACAGTCCAACAAACATTTATGGTCAAAAATAAAGGCCAGTCTTCAATCATGTTACATGAAGCGCTGATCATTCCTCTTGTATCTATTGCAAGGCACACCGCAGCATAATATGTAGCACTGTAGTCACAATATGAGTTAGAGCAACCCCAATAATCATTTTAAAGTTTAAAGAGTTTTTCTTTTTAAATAAAGAATTATAAATTCATTCTACACTTTTCTTGTATTTTGTAATTTTCCACTTTTGTGACATTTGTGTGGTTTTATGTACCAAAGACATCCATAATTCATTTTACATTACGAATTTCTTTTTATCCATTATAATTAAACAGGCTATTTTTGTTACAATGCCTTTACAACAGACACACACACACACACACTCCTGCTCACTGAAGACAGAGCTCAACACTCCCTTTAATTTCAGAGTGAACGCGAATGGGTGAACGTGCTGTAGGCTGAATAGGTGGATAAATGTAAATAGATTAATTAGTTGTATTGGCACCTTAGATTCCATATATGGACCATGGCGACTGGGGAGTGAACAACATGTTTGGAAACTTTAATAGGGCTAATATCCAACATCAAACTTTTACTTCAAAAAAGAGGAGAAACTGATTTTCCACTGTACCTGGGGAATGTGCGGCTCCGGAGCTCCTTTATGAAAACCTGGCTTCCGTTCTGAACCGGTTTGACATCCCCACTTTGTCCCGTGTCATGTTTATTCCAGTTCTTTTTCTTTTTCACTGCAAATAATGACCAGGCAGAGAAAGTGGCTTAGCTAAAGTCATTGAGCTTGGCTATGCTGTTACATTGGTCTGTTCTCTGAATTGATAATCAGCGACACCTTTAACAGAGAAAAACATGAACACAATTCAGCATAAAAAGGGCACATTAACCAATTAAGGCCAGTGCAAAAACGGGGCTATTTCAGTCATTTGTTCTGCTCCTCTCTATTATTCATGATTATAACTCCATTAGTCATATAATTTCTCAGTGCTATCACATGTATTTGATATATATACATGTATATGTAGAATATACTATACGATATACTATGCATTTATGTCAAAAGCAAATAAATTATCCTGTAGTTAAACTACATACAATCACAATTGTTATAATTAATAATAATCTCCATCATCATCATCAACTTTTTTATTGTTACATACTTATTTAACTGCATCTTAGTGTTTATTAGAAATTCTTTTGTCATCACAAACTATAAATACCAACTACTACTACTAATAATAGTGATATTAAGTGATATTGTTTGTATTTATTATTAGGTGAAGTATATTAGTATATTATCATTACTACCAGTAGTAGTACCTACAGTGTTTTATAAATATTTATAAATAAATAACAGTACAAATATCATTTAACAGTACAACTACCAACTGCCAGCGGAGAGTGGTTATTGTGTATTGTGTTCTCTGTGGAATGCTTTGATAATATTTTAATTCTGACAGGCTCTCTCTGCTGTTATGAATAAATCCTCATAGGCAGATCTACTTAGCTACTGGTCTAAGTTAGTTATAGTTAAATTACAACCATGCCTTCTCAATTCGTTTGAATGCTTCCTCTAGGCGGTGCTCTCTTATTGCTTTCAACAACATGAACTTTAGCCTAATATGATTTTATATAGCTTATGGTAAACAGATGAAAATAATTTGCCAGATTTAAAGATAAATTATAACGATGTGAAAGGCCATATACAGCTGTCTACCCCCATATTCCAGTACTTTGACACCTTTGCTCTAAATCACTCATACATTGTAATCTCTAGAATGAAAGAACACTTCAAGATAAGTCATGAATTATTTATGCCCTTATTAAACCAGAGGGATTTTAATTATGCAGGTACTCACGGGTGGATTTGCCGTGTGTTTTCTCGCAGTTGGGACAGTGATAGATGTCAATGTCGGGTGCATCATCCTCATCCACATCAACACAGCTGCAACACACACAAAAAGTCACTTTAGAAAGTTGTGTATACACTCAGTTACCATGTCAGTGTCACTGCTGGGCACCACACAAACAATATCTAGTCAGAGGTGGAACTGTGGTGGTCCGCTGATGAATTGGGTGGGGGGAGTAGCGGGTGATAAACTGTGCAGCAACAGATGGACTACAATCAGTACTTGTAAGCTTCCAAAAGGCGCCCATATGGTTGGTGTTTTTGATAAAAATGGTCACCTAGCACATATATGTTACAGGAGACACTAATAAACTAATTACTAACAAACACTAATAAAGCCACTATTGCTTTAGCACAGTCGAATTTTTGACCCAAACACACAAAAGCAGACAAGTTGAATCGATTCAATAAACCTTATAAAGAAATAGAACAATTAACATTAAAACCACTGTCATGTGGAGTGAGTAACACTGATTATCTCGTTACAACAGCACCAGTCAAGGGGTGGGATATATTAGGCAGCAAGGTGATGTGTTGGAAACAGGAAAAATGGGCAAAGGTAAGGATCTGAACAAAGGGCCAAACGCCGATGTCTAGATGACTGGGTCAGAGAATCTCCAAAACTGCAGGTATTGTGGGGAGCTCCTGGTATGCAGTGGCTAATACCTACCAAACGTGATCCAAGAAAGGACAACAGATGAACCAGTGACAGGGTCATGAGTAGCCTAGACTCAGCCGGAACTGAAACATAAACTGTACAACTCCACCCCCCCACAAACACACACCACCAACACCCCCCACCCTCAAACAACTCAGACTTTAACTATCCCTGTAAATACGCTTCTATTTACTACACTGCACATTCTCTGTCCTGCTGCTGCTACATTTGCACAATCATATTCATTGCTGTCTACCTCTGTTCTGCACATGTAACTTCTGTTCTGAATTTTTGCACGCAACTCTCTGCTGCTAGAATACAATATATGTCATAACACTGTATTCATCCAGAGTGTAGCTACTGTCGATTGTACTACATGTCATTTTGTCCGGTTGTTTTGTTGCTCGTGTTTTTTTTCTTGCACTCTCTTTTGTCCTGTCTGCACTTGTAGTCTTGTGGTGTTTCTGTTCTGTTCTTGTGTTGCACCATGGTCCTGAAGGCACGCTGTTTCGTTTCACTATGTACTGTGTGTATATGGTTGAAATGACAATAAAACCTACTTGACTTCACTCATGGGGAGTGAAGGCTTGCCACAGATCTCACAGAAACGTTACTGTAGCACCAGTTGCTGAAAAATGCTGACTATGATAGAAAGGTGTCAGAACACACAGTGCATCACAGTTTGCTGTGGATGGGGCTGCATTGCCACAGACCGTTCAGAGCACCCATGCCGACATCTATCCACTGCCAAAAGCACTTATAATGGACATGTGAGCATCAGAACTATACCCTGAAGGTTGCCATTGTCTGATAAATCACTTTTTTTTCTTTTTTTTTTTACACCATGAGGAAAGTTGGTGTTTGTCGATCGCTTATGAGATGGCACTAGGATGCACTATGGGAATCCATTCAAGCATCTGAAGGATGTGCTGTGCTAGTCTGATCCATGGAGGCCCCAACTCACAGCTTCTACAGCAGGAGGCGGGCCTACTGAATATTAGGCAGGTGGTTCTAATGTTATGGCTTATTGGTGCACATAATATATATATATATGTATAATATATGTAGCTATAACATTTTAAGAAAGTTATGTGAGTTTAAGGGGCTAAAATAGCCCAATTCAGTGGCAGTGTTTCCTTTCTATAGAAAGCGAAAGCTGTTAAGTGTTAACAGTGCTCTCAGCGTCCCCTGCCCTGCAATTTTTTCACCTACTGCACATTCCTGCCAGACGGGGGAGCCGCTGAAAAGGGGAAGCGGATATTACACTGGACTCACCCATGGCTCCTCTCCAGCACAATATTACTACCGCATGCAGCATTACTAATATCCTGCCTGCACTCCATTCAGTCAATGGGTGGTGCAGGCCTTATGTCATGGTAAAAGTATATAAAACAGTGACTTGAATATGATGACTACATATATAACAGAGGGTGTACTGCATTACATTGTAAAGTACTGCCTTACACTGTAACCGTCCTAACAATGCTGATTTGTAAATACCATGCATGTTGCACCAGCACAAATATTGCATATCTACTGAACAGAACAATTTGTTTGGCTTTATTTTTCTCCCACTTTTCTCCCCAGTGTATTCATGCTCAATTCTACCCATTAGCTAGGACCTCTTTTTGAACAGCTTTTAACAAAACTTCATTAGAAAGATCAATGTGCTTGAAGGAGAACACAAACTGGCTAATTCTGTTACGTCAGCAAACAGACTCCCTCAATGGCTAATACCACGCAAACTGATGAGGCAAGAGGATAGGCCATTGTACCCATCCAGAGAGAGCGAGGCCTGTTGTGATCTCTTGTACCCCTGGCCAGGGACAACTGTGGCATCACCAGGGATCTAACTTGCTCTCTATCAATGATAAGACCGAAGATTAAGGCAGTTGTGCCACTCGGGAGCGTTTGGATCTAGTTCTGACAATTAGATCTAGTGCATTTGGCTACCAGAGCACATCTTGTTCTATTCAGTCCAGCTTTATTATCATTATATTACAGGTGCAACATGCACATCACTCACAAATCGAAACTGTTAGGACAGTTACAGTGTAAGGCAGTACTTTCAAATGCAAGCCAGTGCACCCTCTCTTACTTTATAAAACATCATAGTCATTTCAGCTCCAGTGGAATCAAACTCGGATTCACCCATGGCGAGTAAGCAATAAAATACAAACTTGATAAACCATCTAAACTGACTATAAAAGCACATCACTTAAATCTAAATGATTAACATTTACTGTAAAAAGTCTTAGTTTGTAAGTGCTTTTGCGCATTTTATACATAACAGAGTTATAAACCACCTAAGTGAGTCTATGTGAGACGACTTAACAACTAAAGTTTGAGGTTACTGTATGATTAAGGCATGTTTTTTTGTTAAACGGTGGCTACAAGCATCCATTATTTGTTGTAAACTGTGGTGACCCCCTCTCTTTTGTGCTGTCCATTACTTCGTTCGGATCGTTTGCATCTGCACAGTTCTCTGTGGAGGGCCTTTCCCATATTGATCTGAAGAGGAAATACACAACCGTTCTTCCCCTGCTGCTGCACATCCAATAAAAGCAAGCAGGCTGTTAATTGGGTTTCCCACTAATGGGATCTGTACATGTATAATCTAATTTTGCGCGCAGTCAGAGGCTGCTTGCATGCCACAAACCACCGAGCGTACTGTTTATGATAATGTATTTATATACAACACCACCGAGCATTAACACTGTCATAATAATAAAGATACTGTTAGAAAACCTTAGACGCTTCTTTGGAAATAGCATGATGCTGAACTGCAGGCCACTCTCTAGTTCAGATCATGAAACAGATATACTAAAGAATTATTGATTGCCACTTAAGAACACAGTAAAATAATAATAAATATAATAAACAATACATAAATACTAAATAGTAACTGGACAGATGGAATCAGAAGGTCAAAATCGACTGATTTTTGCTCCAAACAAGTAATGAGACAGTTTATTTTGTCTTGGCTGCAATTCATGCTGCAAGCTACAAAATGTGAGGCAGGTAAGATCACTCACGGTAAATTCATGTTTTTTAAAAGGGCACCAGATATTTAATATATGATTAAAAAGACAATAATGTTAAAAAGACAATAATGTTATTAATAAATGAATAAATGTTATTTATTCTGCAACTTTGCTGACGGGAAGTAAATTCTTTGAAAAAAAACATGTTGGAATGGAAATATTGCATTTCATTTTTTTCTGCATAGACTAGTCAGCGT
>JBBPCZ010000142.1:14301480-14316360 GCA_037974445.1 Brycinus macrolepidotus | reverse complement strand
CGCATGTGATATCGCCATCGCAACACTCAACAACATTATCGCATATCGCATGATTTCCTAATATCGTGCAGCCCTACATAAGACCAATATACGTAAATGAGCTCTAGCTCTAAACTGCTGCATGATGCTGGATGATGGTGGATATACGTAAATGCACTGTGTTTGTGACATCACACAAATAGTGGCTGTTTTTGCAGCTAAATTTGCATTCATGGACTAAACAGTGTCCATGTAATACATCAATTAAAACAGACATCAATATGATATAAGCCCTTTAAAAGTATTAATATTATTTTAAACCAACACTGACTAACCTTCATGAAGCAATTTTACACCTAGTAATAAATGTTTTAAAAACAATACTGTCTGCTATTAAGCATAGATAAAAAGAAGTTAAACCACATCACAAATCAATTTGGTAGTCATTTTAAAAATACGCCTTTTGCCATGAGGGGCTGAGGTTTCACACTTTTCTCACCATTGATCTCCTCTAACGTCACCCTGATCGACAGGCCTGCTGCAGATGAAGAAAACTCATAAATGATTCATCTGAGTACCAGGACCCTTCTGCAGAAGTACCAGGTTAAAGGGCTGCACAGTATATCGCTTATTAACTGTTGCAATACAATATTAGCTGTTGCAATACCAATATCATAAGAGGCTACAATTTAAAAAATAGGCCCTCTAACGCATCACAAAGTATTTTTCTGTGTGCTGTTAGCATCTTGACCAAACACAGCTCCCGATGAGTGTTTCAGTGGGTGTTTGGATGAATCAAGCAACTCACGTAATTCAACAAAAGAAAATGATTTTGATTCAAAACACTGTAGTCTAACTTTAACCTTGTTACATTTGTGTTTTTATTATATTGCAAGTTTAACTGAAACTATTATGACATTACAGATAATGTGGCAAACAAAAACTGTTAATTTTTCTGTTGTTAATTTTTCATTTACATTTTCAAAGCGGCCAAAACAGCCACGCTAGAGCGAGTTTATGATTTAACCCGAAGAGGGCAGCATGTCTGTGGCTATATGAGGACAAAGCGAAAGACAAAACTATGGCTAAAAGTGGTAAAGTCTGGGACTAGGAGGGTTTTCATAAAACAAAGGATAAAATAGTTACTAACAGTCTAAAGTCTGACCTAGCTTTCCACAAAAGCACGTTAACTTTGACCACCTGGAAACATCCTTAAGTCAATTCTGAAGCTGCAGAAAAGTTAGTAAACAGTAGCTTTCCTTCCACGCTGGTGTTCGGACCAACCAAACGTCTTTCTTTTTTAACAACTGTTGACCAACCAAACCAGTCTCTCAGGACTCAGTTCACACCGTCCGTTTATTAGAATGAGCTAATATTACACACAGAAAAAGGACTAAAGCTCACCATGATACACTACTAAGGCCAGTCACTGAAATATTTGAAGCCACATTGGTTCATTACACCCACACATTAGTATTATAATAAGATATGTTGAAAATAATTTTAAAATATTGAACTGTGTACAAATATTTACAATCACAAGTAAGTCTGTTGGAAATCATTAATTTACAGTTTCTGTCACACACACCTCTGCCTCACACCTCCACACTCATGCACACGTGACTGAGCTTCTCACACCACGCATTTTTTGGGCTTTTTTTAGGCGGTTTTTAAGTTCCAAACACCGTAAAATTTATGTTCTGATTCTACAGGATGTATGATCACGAAACAAAGCTTCCTGTGACGTCTGAAGCCTCAACTGCCATATACACAAAACAAGCCATTTACACGGAACCTCCAAGTAAGGAAGCACTTTTGTATCAGACGATGTTTTGGCCGCGCTGCCTTTCTGCTGCACCAGCGCACTGTTCAGGTGCTGAGGGTTAAAGATGTCCTCTACAGCCTGAACATTCTCCACTGGAGGAGCTACTAGAACCCTGTGTGTTCAGGTTATTTTAGCTGGTTTACAGAGTACATGGCCAAAGCTGTGTTTATTTGTAAACGAAATAACCATAATAAGCAAAAATTAATCTCATTCACTATGGATGGCTTGCTTAATTCTTTCAGTGTTTAATAGGTTGTATCGATTTGAGGGACATTTCACAGCCTATATCAATAAACTAATCAATGAGATAAATGATTGGTTAGCCATTTATCTCTGTGTTTTCCACTTTATTCTTAACCCCTCAGTTACACAGACAAAACAGATTGTGTTTTGCTACTTCCCTTTTCATAAACATTGGTCATCTCTTAACATCTTTTTCTTCAGTTTTTCAAAGAAATGTCCAAAAACTGTAGTGAAACTGCAGCTGCCTGGAACCTCTAGCTTGGCTGACGTGCCAATTTGCCATTGACTCTTGGTTTCACAGCAGCTTGTTGATTTCTATTCTTTAGTGATTTTATATATTAGAAGACTGGCACTCGTCATTAAAATAAAATAAATCTTTACTGTGATTTTCCATGGTTTATATTAAAATGCTTTGTTAACTGCAGTCAATAAGCCTCTAAAAGTGTCTGAAAAGCAACAAAAATCATAAAGTGTGTTCTAGAAATCTGCCGGGGTCTAAAGCGCTAAATGGCACAAAATGATTACTTGATTAATTTTCAAAATAGTCAGTGGATTAATCGATTACCAATATAAGTGACAATATTACACTATGCTAAAATTTTCAATGTTTTTTCAATGGTGGTCACATGACTACTCCCAACAAACATAGCCACATTCTATTATATAATTTTAATTATAGAATTTTATGAGTTTATTTAACTATTATTATGACTATGACTAGATTCCTTTATGTTCATAAGACCACATTTATTCACATAAAAATGCATCACAATAGGAGGTGTTCCCTTTTACACAAATGCAGATGTGTGTAAAAGGGAACATGAGAAGCCACACATTCTTTTGAAATGTAGGTTAGTAGTGAATGGTGGAAATGACGTATATTTCAGTTCCCTTCACAGTTCAGACACCAGAGTTTCTACTATTTACATATTTGGATTATTTATGGACTACTTTCCTTCAGAAAGCTCAATAAAAGCAACATAAATTAAAATTTAAGCAAAGCGTGGTTAAACTACTGGGTGTGATGTCATGTCACCATGGATTTTTCCACACTTACTACTAGGAAATCGGCTATGAGCAATGGAGTTATTTTACCAATAACCAGACTTTTTTTAGCCCAACCCATAAAACTGAAATTGAAAATAATTAATTGAAAATAATATACTGAAAAACATAAAAAGGAAGCCTTTGAAATACAGACAGACTGATCTGGAATTTCTGAGGCCATAACATATAATTAACACTTATACCAATATCATAAACCCAGACATTCATCCTTCAATCCACCACCTGAACCACTTATCCCAACCAGGGTTACGAGGGGTGCTGGGGCCTATCCCAACGCTCCTAAAGTGAAATCGCCACTCTACTGCAGGGCAAATATCATAAACCAATAATGTAAATTACTCTAATTATTGTTTAGTTTTACACATTTTATGTAGCTACTTTATCCTATTTAGCACTGACCTTCTAGCACAAACTGTTAATAAATACAACAACAATGTTCAGGTTTATTGTTATCTAATGATGATATAAGGCATTAAAAATCCACCTGATTCAAATCTATAAAAAGACGTCATACTCACAAAAAGAACTCCCCCCAGTTGCCTGAAATTATACACATTAGTGACTACAGAGGTTGCAATGGCTAAAAATTGGACATCAACATTTCCTTTGTAATATCAGCCCAAATTCAAACGGATAATAATTATTGTTTTTCCATTTATTGGCAATTAATATATCAATCACCAATATATCCTACCTCCCTACTTTGAAATACTTTGTATATAAATAAAACACTATGTGGCAAAAATATAAAAAAATCAGACCATTTAATCGGCATGTAACAGCATTATTTAATTAAATAAGATAAAATAATCCTTTATTAGTCCCACATGTGCGAAATTTGCATTGCATTTTAAGTACTTTTGATGCTATTTTGAGAAATCTGTTATGCACCTTTGAGAAAGTCATCGCATGAACTTTACTCATTATACAGATGTTTTGGTATTCCCTCAGTAGCATCACTACAATAACGCTAATTACGCTTCCATGAGACTTTTAATGTTTTGTTAGTGCCAAGCTAGCAGTGACACTGCCTTCTCATAAAGGGCTCTGCTTAAACACAGACATCTGATGCACCTGAAGCTTGTTATAGACCTTCAAGTGCCATTATCTTTAATGTGTATGTTGCAGTTTTACAGTGGATCCTTTGGTAAAGCCAAACTCTGTATATTATTGGAGCAATCTGTTAGTTTGTTAGACTCTCTGCTGAGCTGTTCAGGACAGATCAAGTTTAGTTTCACCCAAATACATGCTGTTTGTAACATCAAACACATGCATGAAACATGTTCAAACATCATGTGAACTTGTAAGATCCCCTGGTGTTCATTTTCTACTCTTTTAGTGATGCTCAAAAATGTTATGCCTCACTTACATTATTTATCACTAAAATTGCACAGAAATTCCTAGCCACATTTAAAAAAAAAACATATATAGCATTGTGAGAGCTCCAATACTGAAATAATAAATGAAAAGCCCCTAAACAAGCAGACCTATTAATCACTCGAGACTTATTACGCAGTAAGTACTACGAAACAAATGTAAGAGTGAGGAACTGGCATGTATTTTAGGAGTTAACTAAAACAGTTGGGGGTAAATTTACAAAGCAGCACACAGTATATTCAAATCTGCTGTGCTGAGGAGTATTTACTGTTATTATTGCGATAAATCTCAGACAGTCTGTGATGCTGCCCCAGACTGGCTCTGTGCCCTGCAGACAGAGAGAGAGAGCGATGATGTCATTCATTACCACCTTAGCGGAGGGGAGCACACACAGACCCACACATTCACACTCACGCAACAACAACAACAAACAGGACCATGTGGGGCGCTGGGGCTGAACCTGTTTTACCTTGCAGCAGGACGACCTTCGAACTGAAACCTGAATTACCGCTCTTATATATATGTATACATATACATATACATATAAGCGTGTGTGTGTCTACTGGTCGTTTAGAAATGAAAGAGATACCATCTAGTACACAAGATTGAAAAAGACACACCCAGAGTGTCATTTTGAATCTTCAGTTATGAATATGTTTCAATATAAACTCTCTAAACGCAGAAATTTCAATCTTTACAAAAGAAAAATCAACACCACTGACTTGAATTTGGATTATTTCCCACCTCAACTTTTTTATAGCGATACTATTAATTATTGAGAAACAATTGAGAAACAATAATACTATTAATTATTGAGAAACACTATTAATTACCGAGAAACATTTTCAATCCCAGCAAACAAATTAAGCTGAATAGAATTTAACACCAGCAGTACGAGACACACAGAACACATGTACAGCAGAGAAAAGCAGTGACCAGGCCTCTTAATCATCCAGCGACTAGCCAGAGCCTCAAAACCGAATAACACCAGGCACATTCAGGTGTAATAATAATGACACGTCATCTACACACGAGCCGTGCATGTTATCACACGTTCATCCCCACAGGCCACTTCAAGAGTCCAGAAATAACACCACGGTCACTGGTCTCCTGTGTGCACGCAGCTGTGATACGTACGATCAGAACCAATGTTGAGAACGACCAGCGGGCGAATATCCTTCAGTACAACATTAAGCATTTACAAACCTCTCGGAGAAGCAGCTATGTTGAAAAAAATGAGATTACATGAATCACATATGGGGCTTTTCTACAATCATGACACTGTCAAGAGATACACCGTACACTCAAAAGTATTCAGACAACCCTTGTAATTAATTTATTATGACTATATTGTACTGTACTTTATGGTCCTATTTCTGACACAGCTCTGCACACACAGTTTATCCACAGAAATGCAACTGAACAGGATGCTCTGGAGGTCACCATCCTAAGGTCACCACGCCCACTGCCAAGAGTCAGTCAGAGGTAGGGCAGGATGATATATATTCTCACTGTATCTAGGCTTGTAGTTAATGACTATATCGCAAGCATCGAATACAAAATTCTCTTATCATTTGTTTATGACAGCATGAGACTCGTCTTGGCTTCTCCCGCTCTCTTTCAGACACAAAAATGAATAAAACTCACGTGCAGACAGCAAGCGCACTCGCCCGCCTATCCAGACCACTCTCCTGGGAGAGTGTGTGTGATGTATATAGGTGAGATGTGTTTTTGTATCTGGAGGGTTGGATCTCCCCAATTTTGCAAAACAAATATAAAACTGTTTCAACAGAAACCACTAAGAAGAATGTTTTGATGCAAACATACGTTGCACTGGAATCATCACACTGGTGTGCCTGTATGAATCAAAGGGTTAAATCCAGCATTTATGAATTGCTTTAGAAGAGATTTCAAAACATTATGCGGTGATATAGCATAAAAATACTGTGATATTTATAGGCCGTGCCGCCCAGCCATAGTCAGAAGTGGAGCAAGAGAACTTCATTCTTCATTCACAGATGTACCTTGTGCTAAAAAGGAGGAACACAGCATAATCTCTATAGAAAAGCACTGTTAGTAGAATAAAAGACGCTTTGGAGCATCCGAACATGAGCCTACAGTCTCAATGTCCAATGCGCTGGTCAGAGGGGTATGAAGCCTCCCACACCAGCACTGGGCTGTGGAGGAGTGGAACATTGTTCTCTGGAGCTCCATCAAATACAGTACGAGTTGGAGTGGTGTTTGTGATCCAGAACTAACCATCCAACATCAGTACCTGACCTCAGTAATGCTCTTGTGAACGCAATCAGTGGTGGCCTGGTGGTTAGGGAGTTGCCCCTGCAATGGGAAGGTCATGGGTTTGAATCCCAGGACTGCTGGTGGCACCACTGAGGTATCCTTGAGCAAGGTACCGTCCCCACACACTGCTTTGCGTTTCTGGCTGACCACTGCTTCACTTGGTGAATGGGTTAAACGCAAAGAACAACACATTTTGTGC
This sequence comes from Brycinus macrolepidotus, assembly GCA_037974445.1. Lineage (NCBI taxonomy): Eukaryota > Metazoa > Chordata > Actinopteri > Characiformes > Alestidae > Brycinus > Brycinus macrolepidotus. The sequence continues at coordinate 14,309,371 of JBBPCZ010000142.1, read as the reverse complement.
TGTGGTGTGTTCATGTATGACAATGGACACTCAGTGGTTAGGGAGTTGCCCGTGATTGGAAGGTTGTGGGTTCGAATCCCAGGACTGCTAGTGGCACCACTGAGGCATCCATGAGCAAGGTACCGTCTCCACACACTGCCCCCCCGAGCGCTGCGTTCCTGGCTGCCCACCGCTTCACTTGGTGAATGGGTTAAATGCAGAGAACAGTTTCACGCTGTGTGCTGTTTTGTGTTTACATATGACAAATGGACACGTTACACTTTACACCTAATTGTTAGGGAGTTGCCCCTGCAATCAGAAGTCCAGGGGTTCGAATCCCAGGACTGCCAGTGGCACCGCTGAGGTACTCTTGAGCAAGGTACCGTCCTCACACACTGCTCCCCACTGTTCCTGGCTGCCCACTGCTTCACTTGGTGAATAGGTTAAATGCAGAGAACAATTTCCCATGGTGTGCTGTGCTGTTTTGTGTTCACACATGACAAATGGACACTTTACACCCAGACAGTAACGTCCCAGCCCTTTCAGAAGAGTAGAGTCTGTTAAAAAAAGGGAGCTACATATCTATTAATACTCTTAATTTCAGAAGAAACGAGTAGGAGTCTGAAGTTTTAAGCCCTACAGAGTAAAAGCTGCTGTGTTTAGCAGCATGGCCCTGAAAGGGTTAAAACGGTAGGCGCGTAAAACGTCTCAGTCAATGAACTGCAAGACTACTGCGAACTCTCCATTAACACGGCTGCTTTTAACTTGTAAAGCTTTTTTACACCAATGTGCAAGCCCTTTTGGTCACTGTGCAGAAAACATGCACTTGGGGGAATGGGATAAAGAAAAATAGCAAGCTACAGAAGGACTCGGATCATTGCAAACCGAGGTCTGGTCTTGCTGTCAGTGTGTGGAAGAGGAGACCAGGGACACAGAAGCACTGATAAATGAGCTTATAGAGTCTAGATCTGATCAATCTTATCAGTAATGGACGTTGAAGGAGGCATAGGAGCATATGCATGGCTGTGTTGTTGAAGGAAAAAAATCTGCCCTGTCTGGCACAGGCAGGCTATTATTCCTCGGAGCTGTATTTTAGGGTCCAAATGGATCTCAAAAAGGGTCCAAAATACTTCTGAAGTGGTGCTAGATGCTTCCTAAGGCACTGCAGGAGCTCAAGAACGTGCCAGGGTGACAGAAACGTGCATTAAAGAGGTTTGTTTTCTTTTTCTGCAACATTGTTGCAGAGCCACCCACAGCCATTAGCACAGCCTTTAGCACGCACACACACACACACACACTCACACACACAGGCTCAACGGAGGGCGAGGGGGTAAAAAAGCCCCAAAATAGGGGTTAAAAGGGGGTATTTGGTGCAGCCAGGGCAGAATGGAAGTAAAGATGTAAACAAAAACACGAGCTGTGTTTGGGGAGAAGGCCTCAGAGAGAGAAAAATAACACACACAAAAACACAAACAAGGGAGGGCGAAAACACACACGGACAGGGGGGAGGAGGACATTAAAGTGGTGGGGGTGGAATAAAAAAGGCCAGAGGTCTTTACCTGCCGTGGAACCAGTCCTTACAAGCGTCGCACTCGATCATGAACTGGGTTACGTCGTACGGTAACCTGCAGATGCAATACACGGGCACGGTCGCCATGTTAGATCAGCATTCACCACAGCAGAGGAGGGAGAGAGACACAGAGAGAGAGGGAGGGAGAGAGAGAGAGACAGACAGACAGAGAGAGGGAGAGAGAGAGAAGGAAGGGAGGGAGAGAGAGAGAGAGAGGGGGGCAGGAAGACAGAAGAGCCTCAGTGCTGTGGAGATCCTCCGACCGAGAGGGTGTTCATATATGAGCGGGACCAGAGAGACAGCGAGAGAGAGAGAGAAGAGAGAGAGAGACCGAGAGACACAGAGAGAGAGAGGGGGAGAGACACAGAGAGGGAGAGAGACTCAGAAAGAGAGGGAGAGACAGAGAGAGTGAGTGAGAAAGAGAGGGAGCGGGAGAGGGGGAGAGAGAGAAAGAGATAAAGAGAGAGAGCGAGAAAGAGGGGGAGAGGGAGCCTCAGCGCTGTGGAGATCCTCTGACCGAGAGGATGTTCATATCTGAGCGGGACCAGAGAGAAAAGGAGGGAGAGAGGGGAGGGAGAGACAGACACAGAGAGAGATAGAGAGACAGAGACACAGAGAGAGGGCGAGAGAGAGAGGGGAGGGAGAGACAGACACAGAGAGAGAGACAGAGAGATCCTCCGAGAGGGTGTTCATATTTGACCAGGACCAAAGAGAGAGGGAGCAGCCTGGGAGTGATGGAAGGGTGGGTGTGTGCGGGTGGGTGTGTGTGTGTAGACAAACTTTACTAATACTGAAAGAAATTACAGAGGAAGACACTGAACTGAACATAGAGCGAGTTTAGTTTGTATGGTCTGTTTGGACACTTACAAGTAAAGGAAGTGTTTTTTTATTATTTGTTTTCATTTTTTTTTCTTGTTTTTTTTTTAAAGTTTATAATGTATTTCATAAGTACATTTTCTATAATAACAACAGCAATAATACGTATTTATTTTTATATTGTTATTATTATTGATATTATATTGTTATTGTTAGTTATTATAATTATTATTATATCTAAAATTTCAAGACAAATGTAAATGCAAAATATTTTTGTAATTGTAATTTGTAAACTGCAAAATCTTAGATTTTGCCTCTCTCTCTCTCTCTCTCTCTCTCTCTCTCTCTCTCTATATATATATATATATATATATATATATATATATGTGTGTGTGTGTGTGTCTAGCTATCTATATATAAATGAATTATAAATGTGTACTAAAACATTTATTACATTACATTTGTGTGCATGTATAATATATGTATTACACACACTTGCAGCTGCACATTGGCCTAAGGTCTCAGGGCCCACCTGCTGGTTAGAGAGTTATAAGGGCCCCAGCACTGGACCACAGAGCAGTGGAACTACGTTCTCTGGAGTGATGGAGCTCCATCCAAAACCTTTGGGACGAGTCAGAATGGCGTTTGTGATCCAGAACTAACACACACTCACAAATACTCACATGAATACAAACTGTCATCATTTTTTAGAATGATGGCATGAGACTCGGCCTTTGGCCGCCCATCCAGACCTCTCCTGAGAAAGTGTGTGTGATGTATATAGGTGAGATGTGTTTTTGTATCTGGAGGATGATCTCCACCCGTTTTGCAAGCAAATTTGAAATTGTTTGAGTAGAAACCACTAATGAACATATGAACATAATATATGTTGTGACATACAATGCAGGGGATACTGGAATCATCGTACTGGTGTGACTGTATGAATCAAAGGGTTAAATCCAGCGTTTATGAAGAGCTTTAGAAGTAATTTCAAAATGCCAAGATATGTACGTGATATAGCATAAAAAAATACTGTGATATTGTATATAGGCCGTGCTGCCCAGTCAGAGGGGTATAAAGTGGAGCAACGGAACTTCATTCTTCATTCCCAGATGCACCTCTGGAGCTCCATCCAAGACTTTTGGGAGGAGTTTTTTGTGATCCAGAACTAACACACACACATACACTCAAATGTAATACATTCATAAAAAATTTAGAATCAAACATAAAATTGTGGAAGTGTACTAAATAAATTATATAAAACATGTATAAAATGATTTTAATATATTTCTAAAGTAGGGTTCAGATCTTAACTTGACAAAAGCTAGATGTGAACAGATAACTGTAATTGAATCATTTATTCAAAAATATTGAATGAAACGTATAGGAATATCTTTTTTTGAATAGTTTGTAATATATTAGTCCACACAACCTTTTACTGCATATAAAATGCACTTTTGGTGGTGTACTTTCATATTTAAGTACATACAAATATAACATGTTGAATAGGATTGTAATTTAAACATTTATAACCTTGATAAAGGTTAGGTTCCAGAGTGAACCACATTAGGCATTGTCTTAATGATAAACAAGACTATAAATAAGATTCCCAAAACAATTTTAACCGTTTGTGTAAAATGTAGCTACAAGTACAGCTTGAATATTAACAATAAAGAAAACAAACCGGTTCTGATGTATGTAGTGTAGACAGAATAATGTTTCCTCCTGTAGGTGGTGCACCATCTTAAAAAAATTACTGGAAACTATAAACTGTATGACAATATTATAAACAAATACACAGTACGACAACTGTCACATTTTATGTTAAATTAATTGAAAAACATTAAGGCATGCAGAAGTATGTTTTCAGTAGAAAATCGAAGCTTATTTTCACTGAGAAAATCAAAGAGTGGGCCACACTGCCTTGATAATAAGACTATAAATAAGACTATATGATAAGACTATAAATGACAAGACCATAAATAAGATATCATTTGCAAGAAATGTCATCTAGTATATTTTTTCTAGTTTTTTTTAAACCTCCTACAGGAGGAAACAATATTCTGTCTACACTCTCATGCATCATAACTGTCATGATTTCTTAACTGTCAATATTCAAGCTGTACTTATACCTACATTTTACACAATAGGTTAAAACTGAATTGTTTTTGAAATCTTATTTATAGTCTTGTTCTTCATCAAGACAATATGGTTCACTCAGGAACCAAACTTTTTTTAAAACCCTTTTTAAAGATATTTTTGGATTTTACAGAACTAAAAACAGTTTATCAAAGTTATGAAAGTTTGACAAGTTTGGGTGTCTAAACTTTTTATAACACTTAACTCTGAAAAGTTCTGGCCAAGCCATTAAACCTTAGAATGCGAGCGGCACGGATCTGTGCTGGAAGCGCATCAAGTGGTAAACTGTCGTCATAAGGCAAAACAACTCCTTATAAGTTCTCCTAGTTTGTGTTGATGCTCAAAGTGTCAGACGTCATGCTGAGCTTTGTTTGGTGTTCCTAGGTCACGCAGAACCAAAGTTATTGGAATTTAAAACATGTAACAATAATAGCCGCTACTGGGGTTTAAAAATGGTGTCACATGCAAATGCCCATAAAGAACAAAAATGAACAAATTTCTTTTATTTTAGATCTTAGAAACAAACGGAAAAAAGCACAAGATCTTTGAACCTGGGAGGACTTTCAGGATAGCCCACAGCCACAAGTGGGTGGGGAAAGCCTGCAGAGTGAGGGGGTCCGGAGAGCGGCCGAGTGCCGGCGCGCCGAGTGAAAGAGCTGCGAATGCTGCGAGTGTAGGAGAGCAAACTCCGGCTTTAGACTGTTTTAGACCATTTTTATTTGTCAAAATCAGATTTTACTAATATGCTCTGAGTTCCAAGGGTTAAGCACAAAATCCAAAATGAAAGCCCACACACAGCGGAGTTATACTAAAAGAATAAAGACTTTTATTAAGCATTGTAAGTTGCATTCAATTTCCTTCAAATACATCACACCACAATCCATCAACAATCACTCAAACCCAACAGTAGATCATTCTTTTACACCCCATGAGTTAGGAAAAAACTCTGATCAACTTACATTAAGGTAACCTATTTAGTCTTGCGGGCAGGGGAATACACCATTTCTCTGATCACTAATGTGCAATGAAAAGCATCAGGAGAATTAGATGGAAAAAACTTTTAAGTAACGATATTCATTCAGAAGTAGAATAAGCTCCGGAAAACACTAAAGTAAACACAGAAAAAAATGATTACAAGTTTACCTGCTTATGCTAAACTCTCAGATGGCTGGGTCATACGTTTCATTTGTTTCAGGCTAAGAAAAGGGGGGGGGGGCTTTTGAAGATTGAAGCTTTTTTCAGAGATTTTTCTTCTTTTTTCCCCAGACAGATGCTTTTTTTGCTAATATGATGAATGCAGAAAAAACAGCAACAAAGAACAAGAATGGATACAGAGATGGATGAGTACACCAGGGTTAACAATATTTAAAGTGGCTACATCTGATATTTTTTTTTGAGTAAATGCAACAGAGGTCAATAATCACAAAAATTTCAAAGGTTAGAGCAAATCAGTTACTGACTAACAGTTAACACCTTTTATAGGACTATTACTGATTATTAGCCATTTTTAAGATTTTGCAAATGGGCACAGTACTTGTAGAGATGGAAGAAAAAGGACAACATGCATAATAACTACACAGTTTTTTTTTTGTTTGTTTTTAATCATGAACCATGCAGAAAGTTGCTGAAACCGTCGTACTAATGTTCTACAATTGATTCAAGAAACCACACGGATAATCGATCACTAGTGCATGGCAATTCCTGACAAAGAAAACACGGGTGTTTTTTTCATTGGATCGCTCGCGTCTTCTGCAGTGTTTTGTTTCTTGATGTCTCTTACAACGCTAAAGTATGACACTGATCGTTAGAACCTAAAGCTGCGGTATTTATACTAGTTACTTAATCTCCAAACAGTTCTGCACGTTATTTTAAGTTTCTTTTTTTTAGCACAAGTAAACCCACAGTGATGACCCAAGTGAGAAATGTATTCTTGCTCTCTCTCTCTTTCCGACGTGAGTTTTACTTCTTGGAAAAAAAGAAAGAAAAAAAAAAAAAAAAAGCATTTACTGTGACACAACACAAATTCAATTACAATGGCAAATATATATATGGTGCCAAGTACTGGTAGAACATCTCAACCTATATGTTACTAAACAACCGCCAAATGAAGTTTTTTTCTTTTTCGGCTTCAGCAATTCAAGAGAACGTAAAATAAAATGTCTGTGTAACCAGTTTTGAAACAGGTAAATATATCAGTGAGGAGGGAGCAGATTTAACTCCTTATACTGGTATTATTCTCTAAGAAACTGGTATACTTTATGTCTTTAAGTTTGTTTTTTTCTTCTTACTGAGAAATATCGTCGTTCCTCGCTGTTTTTAACTCGCTGACATCGAAGAGGGATTTCTTTAAAAATTGCATACGCAAGTCCTCGTGTTTATCGCTTTCGGAGAGGAAAAAATGTTCACCAACTGTAGGCTTTCCATCTTTCCAGATTTTCCTTAACCCTGAACCTTCCGACATCCTTCACCCTCTCTATAAAAATAGGTTTACTCTTCTGTTTTTAAGACAGAGACGCCCACAGCTTCGTCTCTGTGGCGATCGCTGTCCGCATTTAGTGCATTTAAATGAGGATTAATATTGCACATTTTAGAGTCGTTGCTAAAGGCACTTTCCGGTTGGTGGGGACCCCTGCTGTCCACTTTGTTCCCATTCACTTGCTCTGCCTCTCTGACCTCCAGCCCGTTCTCGGCTGCTGCTGACCCCTCGGAGTTCGTTTGGCTCTCCACCTTCGGCTTCTTCCGCTCTTTCACCACCTCGCTGGCAGACGTAGTGTATGCAGGCCTGCTCTGAAAACAAATAAAGAGGTCTTTTGAAATTTACTTGAAAGTTCACTTAAAGTGATAGTTTGGCGGAATATTTCCCCCCACCCTAAATGCAGCCGATCCATAAATTAGCACTGTGCTAACTACATGCCGAAAGTCACACACTTGCCGGAATTTTGTCTATTTTGTCCATCTGTATAGATAACAGTGTCAGAAACCACGGAAGAGAACACCGGGTCTCCTCTATGGGAAAAATGAATGGTGTTTGGGGAAATAATTGCTAATGCCGTCATATTTTTTTCTCTGAACGTCACTAGATCCTCTGAAGTATGGCATCAATAAGGAGCTGAAATATGAATATTGCTGCATGCAAGCTAACGCTGCTGTGTGGAGCATTCACATTACTGGGACAAATGCATGTTGTGCACCTCCGTTTCAGGCCTGGATGGCCTAAGGCCCTAGGGCTACAGCAATTAAAAGGGCCTCCTTTATAATATCACAAATTATGCTCAAGCTATCATGGGACCACACTGTTAGCTATCACACACACATTTATAAAGCTACACAGATCTGTTTGCATGGCCACACGCACACGCACGCACACGCACGCACGCACGCACGCAC